>WOFM01002360.1:0-299823 GCA_011428145.1 Ericerus pela
AGATTATTTTTTCGAAGACTTTAAATTTACTATAAGAAAGAAATCATATCTTTCAATAATTGACAAAATTGAGAGTTATCAATTGTTTAATTACGTGGTTAAAATCTGCTTTCAGATATAGGTTTTTGCCTTACTGTTAATGATCAACGGTGAAATCTGTAACATTCTATGCAGGTTTTTTATTAGAATCTGTAGATAGAGATTTTGAGGGGAAAAATATTTTTTTTTCTAAGATCTCTTTTGATTTAAGAATACAAAGTCATTGCTTGATTTTGTACTCTCCTGAGATAGGATGAGATGCCCAGAATGTTATTGCAAGCCACAATTACGTAGTAGCCAAGAATTATTTTAATTTTAGACTATATTAATTCAAAATTGAGTAAAATTTTGCGCTGTAAGTACCCAAATGTCAAACTCTTTTACAGGGTTTAAATTGAAATGTATGTGGAAGCGATTCTAGCAGATGTGAAAACAGAGGCTTATTCGAAGGTTTGTTTTCTTTTGGAGGAATTAAAATTCACTAAATTTTAATTTCCGCAGTCCTTTTACTTAAGCAGATTTTTTACAAAAAGATCTGTTTCCCCAATGTTCTCAATGCCTCTGCTTCCAAGTCGTGGATATATGCTAGTGGCCATGTATCTATATATATAGTTACTGTGTTTAACATCGAAAATATATTGTGCCCCCATCTCTCACTCTCACTGTGCGACAACAAATGACGCCAACTGCCTCAGCCTGGTCACTTGTCTGTCTACATTTCTTCAACAGATAAGTGTCCTTTGCACATGCCAGGTGCACAGGACTCATGGGATATCCCCACAATACCTATATCTCTGACAATATGACAAATGCAGCGCTAAACAAAACAAACATCTGTAGAGCACTTTTCAGTTGCCTTTTTTATACAGTCTAATTATTTTCTTACACCGCTCCCCCACTTCCTCGGTTTTTTGTTTTTTCTGAATTAAAATTATCGTATTAAGTTAATTATACTCCTCCAAATTATTGGCATACTTCCCTCCAAAATGAGGCTCTGAATTCACCAATGATATAAGAGAATACATACAAGACAGGCAGCTATAATAAGTGATATAAGTTGAAAAAAAGATTTGGTAACTAGTTGAGCTACATATGAGCCGACAATACTGTACCTACTCATTCAATACCAATTCCAAGTTTATATCACATTTAGGTACTATTTAATAGTTATGAGTAGGTAATTACCTAATAGATATTAATAGATTTAATAACAAAGCAAGTGATAACTACTGATAAAAAGACAACTGCGCACTCTATTTTTCAACACTTCTCAGGCATAAACTTCTCATCAAATTTTAAATTCAAAAGTAGAATATAAACCACTTGAAATATCGACATTAAAGTACGAAGAATATGAGGTGGGTTTTATTCAGTTTTCGATTTAATTCAAAGTCTGTTTTCTTTCAATTTTACAATGCACATTAATTGCAGCAAAGATAAATTTTTATGTTAATTTTTCGTTTCCCTATTGATTAAGGTTAGGTTACCATATTCCAATTTTTTTAATGATTGTCGCTTGTTCCTTTCTTATAGAAGCAAAACGTCAAAAAAATGTGTTTCTCTTCTGAAAAACAACAAGAACTATGAAGAACTTTTCATTAATATCCATCCGAGCTATTATGTTATTCATGTATGATAAACCGCAAGAGTGAGACACTCTTATTCCACAAATTATTGTTGATTTTTAAAACCACGGCTTCTGTATGGAGTTTGAAATTCAGGTGCACATGTTCGTTTCTTAATGAAGCTGAATTGTTTGTAATTGTTTTCAGTTTTGTAAAATCCTATAACTATGTGACTTTATCCGTTTCTTTTAATTTGACTATTGTTTTGTATTTCATAGATGCTGAGAAGAAAATTAATGAATGATCGTTTACAATACTTACCTACGTGATTTTTCAAAGAGCTGCAATGGTGGTTGCCAGAGGAAAATATTATTTCCCGTAAATTTATCTCAATCAACCATAAATTTCTGGTGTATTTTGACTTGGCTCATATGCTGATACATACATTTTGTAATAGAACATGATTTTATTGCTGCGAGGGATTCTTTTTTGAAAATTGTTACAGCTCAAAAATAGAGTTTCTGACCTAGGATAACTTATATTAATTATATAATTAGGCTACCATTGTGTAATACAGAGCACTTACCAATCTTATTTAAGAAGATGAATTAGCCTACTGCTGAAAATTTTCAATAGTATTTAAACGAAGAAAAAATAATTCTGTGGAAAGGTTGGTCAACTCAGAACACAACAACAAAAAAAATTGTGAATCTGTGGGACATGCGATGGAAGTGAAACTACTTGCGAGATATTGCGGAAATTCGCTGAAATTCATGCAATTCTTCTATAAAAATCAATTACACCTTTCAAACTCACATTTTTTAATTTTTTTCCCTACCTATCTTAAAAAGCAAAATATGTTAAATTCAAAATCAGAACTTCAAAAAACAAACCTAAAGATGTATCACCAATAAAATATGAGAAGTCAAAATCTGGCCTCTTTTTGAAATCCCCGGTGGTGGACTAATAGCTTAATTGATTAAAAAAAAAAAAAAGAAAGTCAAACTAGAAATTTCAGTGCCCCAAAAAACATATCCACTAATGTATCACTCAACAAAATAAGAGAAGTCAAAATTTAGCCTCTTTTTGAAGCCCATTGGGGTCAAGGAATTGGTTTGATGAAAAAATAAACATCAAATTCAAAATCAGTGCCCCAAAAATCATACCCAATAATATATGTCACAACAAAATATGAGAAGTCAAAATTTTGACCCTTTTGTAGCACTTAGAAGTCAAAAAAGAATTGGTTAAATGAAAAAATTAACGTTAAACTTGAAATCAATGCTCCAAAAAACATACTCTCTGATTTATCAAAAAATAAATTACAAAAGAGCCATCCAAAAGCACCCTCTTTATTTATCGGAGGCTTCGCCCTCCCAATCCTATTTTTTTTTCTAGGAATTTTAAACATAACCAAGCAAGTACTTCAGGGTTCAGTCCACTGACATCACATTCCAGTCCCGAGACCGAGATTTTGTTGTTTGTTGGAGACATTTGAAAAAATTATTTTTCTCTTTTTAGTGCATTTTTTATTGTTTTTTCTCGTGGGTTTTTTTTTTATAAAGACAATTTTATTTTTTGAAAAAAAATTTTAATTGAAAAAAAAACAATAATCGCGGTAATAATAAGGCTACGTATTATGAAAAGAGCCTGAGTGACAAAAGTGAGTTTTGAAAAAAATGAATTTTTGAAGATTGTGTTTGATATCATATTCAGTAGGAGATATGATATTTTGGTGAAAAATGTATAAATAAGGAATATTTATATCTAATTTCCAAATCAGTTTTTATGATAATTCTATCTGTTTTCCCTATATTTGGAAAATTTTCAAAGTTGACCACTATTAGGCTTTTTTTATTTGCGCTAAAAATTAGTGTCCTAGAATGTTTTCCGATCACTTCTTTTCACTTCATAAAATTTGGTTTTTCCATTCCAACAGCTTGAAAAAACTGAAAATAAAAATCACTGGACTCTTGCTAATCCAAAATTTATTAAAAAATCAAAAATTTTGAAAGAAAAAAAAATTACGAAAATATTCTTTTAGAATGTGGCTTTTCACAATTTCTTGCAGGAAACTAAAATATTAGTCTATGAGAACCAAATTTAATATTGAGAAAAAAATTAAACCACAGAACTTCGAAATTATTGAAAAAGAATAGGTCTCACCAACCAACCGAACATTACACTCACTAAACATACGACTTATAAAAGTAAAGCACTTAACAAATATTACCTATTATAGCTGTCGTTCTAAGGAATATTCACATATTTTCTTAGGTTGGGCCGTTGGGGGACTATATTTATTTATTATTTGTCTTGAACATTGCATCAGTAAGTTCAGCGGACATTTTCATAGGTATCTACCTATCTAATATAATTATACTTACTTACCTTTGAATTTTTTCAGTCAAATCCATACGTATTATTTACAGTTTTTTTCTCTTAACTATCCACAAAACAGAACCATCTTAGCAGAGTACCATCTTCCCAATTACCGACACCCAAGAACCAACACTGCAAAAATTTTAGGAAAAATTTGTTTTTGTGAACTACAAAGCATTAAAAATTAGATTAGGTAATGTAGGTAAGTAGATAGGTAGGTAGGTAGGTAGGTAATCTTTATCAACACATTATTTAGATGAACCGGACAGTGTTTGAATCTCAGAGTGGCCCCGAAATATGTAGGTAAGTACTCTATTGAAAAAATTATTGAAGCAATGAATTATTCCAGCTTATGAAGAATGCTTGGAGTTTGTTTTAATCAACATTGTAAAAATTCCTTATTTAATAAAAATAAACTCCAAAATCCTGTTGCTGTGGTTTGGTAATGCGATTTGGGTGGAATATAAATGTATTACTCCTAATACAACAATTTATTTTGGTGGTGATATAAATTATATATATATATTTTTTTTTTCAGTTTCAACACGGAGTGAGAATTTTATAAGTACATGAGGTGAATGGGTCAGTATGGTTTCGTTAATCGGAACCCCATTGTGCATTTGATTTATTGCCTATAATAATGGTTTTGCTAACCAGCATAAACAAATAAATAACTGATTTGAGATTTTCATGGATTTTCATTGAAACCTGTCTCAGAATTAGGTACATTCGAAACTACCCGCGTATCAAATCTCAGCACTATAGAATGATAATTACATTTTACCTCCCAAATATGTGGAACTTTCAGTAGTCCCATGGCTTCGAACGTATTTTAGCCCCCAGCAGCTCAGACTCTCAAGCAATTTGTATCAAAAGCTACCCACATACCAAATTCCAGCCATATTGGTAAAAAATTTTCGACCTTTATTGTTTTTACAAAAAAATCCTCCAGATACATATTACATAATTATACTTGTACGTATGTGTAAAGATAGGTGCAGTAGGAATTTCTGATTAACTATCATGGTCCCAAACTGAACTTGGCTAACTGGTGGGATCTTGTCTCCTGAATGTAGTAGGTTTTGAAAATCAGCTAAAAATCGAGAAAAATGTCAGTAAACCTGTTTTTGCTGCGGCATAATGACGTTTAGTATTACAGTTTTTATTTTGCTCTTTTAGTAAAAAGTTCATTAAGACTTGAGTTGTGTACGTATCATGTGAATAAACATACATCTGCTAAAAACCAAGCAAAAAATTTTTCATTTTGTATCCAACAGGCAAAACCAACGAGTGGAAAATAATCAATCGTATTCACTAATTTCTGACGATTGTTTTCAATCTCCGTATGAGGAATTTTCAAAGACACAATTGACATTAATGAGGACAAGTACGCACGACGAGAGCTTAACAAATACGACACTGGCAATATGGCAACACTGTGATATTTACACAGACAACACAAATTGTACTATAAGTATGAACGAAATACGACCCCGTGACCATAATTTACGATAGCACTCTTTCAAAATGAAGTTCTTACTTTCAACTCTCAGCTTATTCTTCTTTATCCAGGTAAGCAATATTTTATATTAATGTATCTGTAGCGAATGTATGCGATGCCAATTCTCTTCGCTAAAGCAAAACCATTATTTAGGTAACACACTTCACTGAATGGAATGGGTCTTCTGTCCATTTTTCTAACAATACCTTACCTTCTCACTGGAACCTACTACCTACTCATCATTACACTGTCAATTCAATTAGTTCTTATTTTGCATTAGCATCAAGGGTTCATAGAACCTGGACCGAGTGCCTTCGTCACTCCCTCGACACATACCGACAGGTCCACAGTCAGGTTATTATTACAGGAGGGGCAAACAGATTTCTTGGTAGGACAAGCCTAAATGTAAATATTTACCTAAAAAATTTGTTGATCGCTACTCTCGCAAAATACGCAATTTTACTTCTTTTTTTTTTTTTTGAAAATTCGTAGGGGCAAATGCTACGACCAGAGGAACAATGCCCTCATTTGCTTATCCCTGGCTACAGCGCTGCATATCGAACAATTACTTAGTAAATATTATTTTATTTAAAAAAAAAAAAAATTAACTCCAGTGGGATTTGAAAACAAACCTTCGTCTTATTCTCGATAGCCCTATGTCTTAGGTACCTATTGTTCTACTAACACAGGTGATTAAGACTCTAAATTAGTACTACGATACTTATTTCCATAGAGCTGGCCTTAAATTCAAAAATTTGTACAGGGATGCACAAACGCACAAATGAACAGACATACGCCCTTTATAATACTATATACATTATAATAGGTAACATACATATAAAGATGTATTTTCACTCAGTTTTGTCATATTTTACTGGCAGCTGCGGTTTACAATCCTCTTTACTGGGAAAATAATTGCACATTTTTAATTAGTTTTCTGTTTTCACCCTCCAGGTAAAAAATTATTACTTTTTCTATGTTCTGTATGTTAACTGAATGATGGAATACCTTGTCGTGAAAGAATATTTACATAAGAAGGTAATCAACAGATTATTTGCGTGTTTCACCACCGCATATGTAAACACATATAGGAGAGTCAAAACCTGAGCAATCACTGGTGATTTTAGAGCCGATTTGGGTGGATAATATAGGGGCTCATTTACACGCCCACATACACACATATGAAATAAATACGTACATCTGTGTATAAGGGAAGTTTGTCGCATCTTATAAAGATAAGGAATGACAGACAGGTTCACGTACCAAATCTTGACATCACTGTAATTGTCTGATTAGTCACAGTTTGGTTTTCGTACATTACTTGCAAGTAATAAAATTATGTTCGAACATTTTGTGCAATGTTTTAACAACATCGAAACAAATAATAATAAGCCAGCCTTTCGGCCGCGATTGTTGTTGATGGGTGCGAGCCCCAAAAATCTCATACAAGTGTCAAGTCCCCACAATAGTTCATAGTCAATGGTTTTATATTATGTTTTATTTTCAGGATATAAATATATTGGGGAGTCCAGTTTTGCAAATTCCCATATACTCTTATGTTTCAATTAATAATCATGTTTTCTGTCTTTCGAGGTATCATAAAATTTTCCTTTTTCTCAAGAATCCGGACTAATGGGGGAACTTATAGCGTTTTTACCGGGGTTTTAACTTATTTTTGCGGTAAGGTTTAAGCTGAATTTTTCACGACAGATTTTCCTCATGTTAGTGCAAGTCTGATCATCTAATGCAAGTTTTGTGTCTGTTAATTCGGATTTTCTGAATAAATAGGAGAAGAAAAATTGCTGGAAAAAAATTTGTGTTCACAGTTTTGAAAAAACTGCAAAAATGATAGGGCTAAAATTTTCATGTAAAGTATTCCTTATGTGGGAACGAGTGTGATAGGCAGGGGCGTAGGAACGTTTTTTATCTGAGGGGGTGCAAGTGGGAAAATGAAAAAAAAAATTAACTATTTTTGCAGCAGTGACAAAACCAAAGGGTTACTGGTAATTATAATCCTCCCTCTCAACCAATGTAATTATTTAAAAAAACTCTAGCCGTGATACTTCGCTAGGAAACCACGTTTATCAGTTTTTAATAATAATTTTTAAAACAGAAAGAAAAAATGAAAAAAAAAAAAAAGAATTAATGCAATGCAAAAACGATACTCATAGCCCGTTGCGCCGTAAGTAAGAAAAAAATTCTTCAACTTTTAAGGAATTTGCACTCCTGTAATAACAATCCACGGTGAAAATTTCAGCCCAATTTCTTTGGTAGTTTTCTCAAAACAGTGAACCAAAATTTTTTTCCAATTTCCTAGAAAACTACCGAACGAATAGCCATCAAACTTCTATCAGACTTGCTCATTTATTTAGGAAAAATCTATCGCGAAAAATTTCCACCCGATCTCAATTCAGCGATTTCCTAAAAATTCTGGAAAAACCACTGTTCCAGCAATTCTTTCTTTTCCAGTTAACTCGGAAACTACCAAACAAATGAGCGACAAACTTCTATCAGATTTGCGCTCACATTAAGAAAATCTATCCCTGTTGTAGTTACTTCAAAATTCTGGAAAAACCACTTTTCAAGGATTTTTTGTTCTTCAGTTTTTTCGGAAACTATTGTACCAATAGGCATCAAACTTTTTTCAGACCTGCTAGTCCTATATTATAAAGACTGCGTTTCTAGAAAATTTCAGCCCTATGCATTTTGTACTTCTCTCTAAACCATGAACCAAAATATTTTTCTGGAAATTCATTATTTTCCATTTTTTTCAGAAACTACTGAACGAATAAGCACCAAACTTCTATCAGACTAGCACTAACATAAGAAGTATGTACGACCATGAGAAGATCGCCATCTGGGTATTATTTACAAAAAAGTTCATGAAAGTCGGTTTCAAGCAGTGCTGTTAAGCTGAATAAATAAATCTTGGGCTGTAGACTTTTGGTTTGGTCTTTAGAAAATACAACTTCGACCAGAAGCTTTCGCCTTTTGGCTTAAATATTCTCTTAAATTTCTAACTAAGTATAACGTAAAATAATTTTTTTTTAACTCGAAGTTCATGAAGAATATACGAGTAATTTGATAATAAAAAGAAAAAGTAATGAATTTGTGGTGAGGTGGAATTCAAAACAGTCAAAAACGGAAGAAAAAATAAGGCTTTCAGCTAGCCTTTACCTTGAAAAGAATAAGGCTTTTTTAAAGCTAAAAATACTAAGAATACAGCTTTTTTGGCTTTCAGCTAGCTTGACAGCCCTGGTTCTGAGAACGAGAACTGAGAGATTATACTCAACAAACATTAAAAATAGGCTATATACAAATCTAATTGATGAGGAATCTTCTTTTTTTTTGGAAGTTAGTTAAAAATACAATCTTTTTATAAGCTTTTTCTCTACTCACTACCGCGATTAAAAAATATACCAATACTGCTACCAACCTTTCGCAACGAAATAATGTTTATCTTGCATGAAGGTAAAGCCAAATAAATAAAACAAATGCTTATCTTTTAAAAACTTATTTTTAAACTAAATTTATTTATTCTTCAGGTCACAGCAAAATTTTGGAACATGTTATTTGATGTGTGAACAATGGTTTTATTTATTAACAATATTTTTTTAGGGTACAAATGATACTTTTTACTCACATTTTTCATTGGAGGATACAAATTTTTTTAATGTGATTCGAATCACGAATCCTTTTCAGCTTCAAAAAAATATCTAAATTCCACTTTTTTCACAAATCTGACCCACTGTTGCTGTGGGCGAACTTGCGCCGCGCACCCATGGAAGTCGGCGCATATGCCTATATGTCACTGAGGACAAGAGTTTGGTGCCTATTGGTTAAGTACTTAGTTCCCAAAAAAACTAAAAAACTAAAAATTCATGGAAAATTGATTTTCAGCAATAAAATACAGACAGATCGATATTTTTGTTAAAGATGTCGATAACCATCGATGATTTATGTTAATTTTTTCACCTGAAACTCACAATGAATTATGGATAGATCGATGTGTTAGTCAGATATGTATCGATAAGTGATAACTATTGATTGTTTTCTGCAATTTTTAAATTATTTGGAAATTTGGAATTCGTTTTTAAATTTGTTGGAACATAATTATATTGTTTGAATACTAGTTGGCAACACTGTATTACTGAGCCGCAGGCTACTATCGTGATATAGACACACGAGCTACTGCGCATACACCAGGCGCAGTATGTTTGACAACAGTGCACAGGGTGCTAGAGTCTGTACTGGAGTTGAGACAGTTGCCAGACAGTTACACTTCGGTGAGGAAGAGTGTGACAACGTATTTTACTAGTCTAATGGACGTTAAACAGATTAGTGGCTAAGGCCACTATAACTACTACGTTTTAACAGTATTCATTGTCATTCATTCCTTCTCGTACACTTTATGGAGTAAACATCTTGTTGTACTTTTTAATAATAAATCATTCTTATTTGGTGCAGCAAATGATTGTCTTCGTTTACCTTTATACTCCTATGATGTTTCTTATTAATTCTCATTAGTGTACAATAATAATTTGTTGACTACTTCCATCTTTTTCTCATATTCGAGTTCTACGAACCCCAAAGCTCCAATAAAATTATTCACGAAAATTGGCAAACTGGATTTTAAAGAGATCGAAATATTGCTGCGTGAGAGTTTTTTATACCTATCCTGAGCGTCTTCTGTGCACCCTTGATGAAAATGTAGAACACTGTTTATTAAAATTTATGCATATCTCGTGCAACCTTAAGATGTTATGTGAAGATCAAATGGAAGGCCCTTAATTGAAGATGATGTGTTCGTTAAACTCATAAAAATGTCTTTCTGGAGTAGTAATAAAAATTATTCGGAAAATTCTGGAACTAAAATTTATTCCAAACGATATGGATGCGGTTTCTTACATACAGACATTTTAATCCAATCAAATACCTGCAAGTACCTAGATAATAATTGTTATGATGATAGGTATCAGTTTTCATTTACCGCTGGACTAAATTCTCTGAATATAGTTAACTGAGTACCTATTTGAAATAATTTTAGTATTGTAAATTGATGTTATATTTCTTTTTATGTTTCATAGGTACAAACATGCCTAAGTTTAGCTGTTGGCAGGAACGAAATAAATCATGATTTTCCACTAACATGTAGCAAACGTGCGTCAACTATTGAAAAAACTGATACGAGTGATGAAATATCCTCAAAATTTGACTTGCCAGTTTTATCGAATACGGCAGAAACAAGTTCACCGATTGATAAAAAAAACGAATTGAGAACACGCACTTCAAAATTAAATGAACAACGAAACAAAGCAAAAAGTAGTCCCAAAAAAATAAAAAGAAAAAGAAAGAACCAATCAGAAAATGTGAAAAACAATAATGAAAAAGTAGAAAGTAAAACTTCGGAGAGTAACGAAATAAAAAATTCAGCCGTAGATTATTCAGAAAAAGAACAAGCAGAATCAGATGTTCGAACACGAAACACTAAAAATATGAATCAGGAAGAAACTAAAATTATTGTAAATAAATTTAAGAAAAACGGATTCAATATTATCGCACCTTGGAAGGCAGCCCAGGCTGAACAAGAGAAGACATTCGAAAATGCAGATAACGAATTTACAAAAACAATAGTACAAGCTCAAGAAGCAAGACGAGAAGCTATGCAAGAACATAATAATGTAATTATTGCTGCTGATGATCAATACATGAAGATGTTCAACGAAGCTGCCGCGATTGCGAAAAAAGCTAAAATTGAACACAGGAATGCTTTGGAAAAGGCACAAGCAGACAGAGTGGTTGCGAAAGCAAGGCTGCTGCAATAAGAGAAATAGCAGTAAAAGAATATAAAGAGGCGATGAATGGAAAAAAGAAACCATCAAAAGTGACACGGTCAAAACTCAGGGCTAAGTTGAGTGGAGCCGAAAAAAATTATATGGAAGCATTAGAATTGGCAGATCAGGGGTTTAAGGAAGAGGTGGACGCTGCCAATGCAAAATGGGAGCAAGCGAAGAAAGAATTTGAGGCAGTTTCAATTCAAGCAGAAACATTAAGAGAAGAGGCAAAGCAGAAGGCCGAAGAGATTTTGAAAAATGCGAACGAAGAGTATCAAAATACTTTGGAAGAAGCAGCAAAATTACGAAACCAGACAATAGATTTGGCTTATGATGAATTGAACAAAGCAGATAAGGCGGTTGATGAGGCTTTGACTGAACTTCAAGATAATGGAGAGAAGGTTTCGAGCAACTTGAAGTAAAATTGGATTAATCATATTGGTCTGATTGATGCAGATTCAGAGAGACTTCAATAAAATAAGGAAAAATACAGTATAATAGATCAGGGTTTTTAATAAGTCTGAGAGTAAACAAAATCAAATATACACATGCACATCCCATAATACCTATATTATAAAATAAGTAATCTAAACTATTCAACGAATGATTATGTAATAAGTATATAAATGTTTTTTGAGGAATGTTCTCTTTAAAATTAAAATAAAACCATATCATTAAAAATTCATTTTTACTCAACATATTTATTTTTGTAAAAAAGGAAAAATTCAACCTTTAAGCGCTTTTGATTACTTGTTTCTGCCTCAAGTATTGTTATTTCTTTCAGCAGTAAAAATATAGCTTGTATTTTCTTATGGAGCAGTTATGGCTTAAGTAAGTAAACACCCTGTATAAAATTAGACACGTATATGTTAGGAGCAAAAACAGAATTTGCTCAATGAGTTAAAAAATGCTCAGAATGCGTTCTGAGTGATAGGCTAATACCACAAATGAAAATTCCCTCTTGTATTAACCTAAATGAACAGAAGGCATTGTCTGTGGTGTAACTAGAAGGGAGTGGGTGGGCCAGGCCCACCCAAAAAAGTTGGCTGGCCCACCCATAGCCCGCCCAAAAAATTTTATCTCTTAAAATCACCCTAAAGAAAAAAGAAAGAAAGAAAAGAAAAGAAATATGTATTAATTTTGAAAAATTATGTAAATTTTAGGTGATAAGAATCAATGCATCATCCAGTTTGTTTCTACTTGTTTAACTATTGTTATATTCGTGCACATCACAGCTTATTATGCAGTCACATAACATCATTCACATCTTTTAATTTGATGCAATAAAACTGAGAAACAGTAAAATTCTAACGCAGTTTGACAATATTTTATTTATCTTTTAATTTTTATAATTTTATTCTAAGATTTAAGTGCTATCTGTAACGTATATTTTTGTCTATTTTTAGAAATGATGAACATATTCGTCCACACATTTTCAAATACCAAAAACGTAGATATTTATCAACAATATTCATCCTATAACTCTTTATAAACATCCACTAAATTACCTGTATTTGATTTTATGAATATAGATATACCATCGGTATATTCATGACCTAATTGTGCCTGTCCCTCGAGTATACTACGAGTCAGCACAACCCTATAATAACAACACCCTACCTCATCTAGCCTATCCGATACGTACATTCTCATACCCTGAACGAGTATATAATCCCTCGATTCAGTGGAAGAAAACACAGTTCCTCGACAGCTACTTCTAAGTACCTGGAACCTCTCTAGTAGAAGTCTCTGGTGAACAGATAACTTTGTCAAACGGATTATGATATTGTATACATAAGTAGTAACGTACTAATTTATGTACTGTGTTGTACAAATTTATTATTTTATTAAAAGTGTAAACTCACTCGTGTTTTTAAATATATATTATTGAGTCTCTACAATACGTTAAGGTCCACTATAGTTTGTGGATGATAAGCTTGAATATTTGAATTATTTTAGAAGTATTACTGCTTTTCTAGTATGTGATATTTCATGTATGGTGTAACGTCGAAAGTGGTTCTAATTTGGTACTTTACCACCTCTTTTGGCCGTTACACTATCCATGTCTATGCAAAATCAATCATCAATATGAAGCATTCAAAGAAGATTGATCAAGTTTTTAGTAAAAATACAAACGTAAAGAAAAATAAATCTACCTTAAGTGAAACTACCGAACCAGAATTGAGAGCAAAAAGTGATCAAAGTATTTTATTAACAGATTCAAGTAAAACATTTTTGATTTAAATTTTTCAACACTTGTTCATTCAGTCAAAGCCAATACTTATTACTACAACTAAATATTGGAATGCAGCTTTTAAAGTATGAGATGTACAAAAAATTGTTGGCACAGTACCATGAGCCATAACAGACTCTCTAATTTTGCGGTTTTACACACTGAAAAAAACATTTATCAAAAAATATTGGTTTTGAAAAATTCATTATGTTATTTGCTGCTAATCATTGTAATCATCGAATTACTTTACAATAAAAATAGACGTGTTATTCCAAACCAGTTTTACATTTTTCAGTTTTATCTGTTTAATACCTTAAAATTAACATTTTAAGGAGAGGGATGGGATGGGATATTAAAGTTTCTTATAATTTATTATAGTCACCAGCCCCCTCCCCAACTCTTTTTTTCTTTTTTTTATGTGGCCCATCCTAAAAGTTGATGGCCCTCATTTGGCCAACCTAAGAATTTTTTTTTGGTTACGCTACTGCACATTGTGGAAGTTTCTCAATTTCACAATGTGTTCTATAAGTGACTTTTAACTACACAAAACAAATCCGACACTCGATCTAAAGGAGCAGAATGCGTTGTGGAAGTTTCTCAATTCCATAATGCATTCTGTGTGTATTCTATACATTCATTGTGGCTATAAAAGTAAAGCTCTGTTCTCAGTAAAAAAAAAAATTCTTAAAACCTAGAGGTGCTTTTACAATTCAAGATCTTGCGATCCCTTGATAAAAATGGGATGCTATTCCATAAGAAAGCAGGGCCTAATGACTTGAACAACGTGAAAGTTAATGGAGTACCATTTCACTTTTATTAGCAAATTACAAAAACATGCATCATCAAAGTACTTTTCTATATTTTAAGCATTATTTTTTTATATTGTGAACAGTGCTTAATGCACAGAACGCGTTATGGCAGTTAGAAAGTTCCACAATGCGTTCTGTTCCTTTTGATTGAATGCAACAATGCAAATAATGCCACAATGAAAATTTGCATTGTGGCATTAAAAGCCACACACAGAACGTCATGTGAAATATACTCAGGTACACCATTAACCAGGCTGATACAGATATAGCCGACTATAGGTTGGATATAGGCGGGGTGAAATGGATATCAGTCAATTATGCTTTATAGAAACTGGAAAGTCATGAAAAAAAAATCAGAGAGGAAAGAAGAGTTGTCCATCTATAACATAAGATCATCATTCAAATTTTCCACTTGTTGGATGCACCCAAAAAAAATCAAAAAATTCACTTTCCTTTTTGTTATATTCCTAAATTCGTTTTTAAGTTCATTGTAGCTTATGAAAATAAAAAACAGTAATTTTTGCGAGTTTTTCATAAGAAAATATGCTTTCTTAGCTACAACTAACTATACACTTAATTCGAATTTGTTCACAAGCTGGTTCAATCATCAGCGGTAGCCAAAAAAAAATGTAGTAGAAATTTTCTAGAAAACTCAGTTCCAGTTTTCATCTCTAATTCAAAATAAAAACCTATGGTTATAACCTAAATTAGTACAATGTATGAAAGCGGCTGGTTACCCACTGTGCTGTAAATATGAAAAAGATACTTCAAATAACACAGACACTTTTTTATCACCATAAAATTTTTTTGTTCTACATTTTCCTCAAAGATTACCGAATCCAAAGGCACCAAAATTCTATAAAAAATTGATATCAAAAATAAAAGCTACATTTCATGAAAATTTCAGCGCTTATCCTCCTCATGATTTCTTCAAAATTTAGGAAAAAAATATTCTTCAACAATTGTTTCTTTTACAGTTTTTTCAGAAATTATTGAACAAATAAGCACTGAACTTCTATCAGACTGGCATCTACATAGGAAAAATCTATTGTGAAAATTTCTGCCGGCACCCTTTAATCGTTTCTTCGAAATCCTAGAAAAACTAGTTTTCCAAGCATTTTTAGTTATCTTATTTTCTCAAAAACTACTGAACCAAAAGATAATAAATTAATATCACTATTGTGGTATGCCAACCGGGGTGGCCACATGCCACTATAAAATAAACCAGGTTGGCTACACGTTTCGCATACATGTCCACTTTTGGGATGACAAAATATCCCTAAAACGTCTTTAGGGCCCATTGTATAAATCCCAAAAAACATAATGACTATTTTTCATAAAATTTTCTGCTCTATTTCTTTCGTAGTTATTTCATAACTGTGAACACAAAGTTTTCTCCAGCAATTTTTTCATTTCATGTTTCAAATACTACTGAACTTTTATAAGGATCAAACTTTTATCAGACTTCCTTCTACACAGGGAAAATCTTTCGTTGAAATTTCAGCTTGATCTCTTTCGTAGTTTCCTCAAAATCTTTGAAACACTGCTTTACTGAGAATTGTTTTTTCTCCAATTTATACGAAACAACTGAACCAATCGCCATCAAACTCCTATCAAACTTGGGCGGCAAACATGAACTTAATTAACAATTGATAGCGACTGTTACTCCCATTTCAAACACATAGGTTAACAAGTACCCGCAATCAGAAAAAGAAGATGTTTTTTCGAGTGTTTCTGGTTGCATCTGTAAATGAATAACATACAAAAAGTACTCAAGAGAATAAAATAAAGACTACTTCTGGAAGTTTCAGGTTTTTTTTTAATATAAGAATCAATATGGCTAATTCATTCTGACAGATATACTTAATGTAAAAATAAAACAAAAAATTAATAACGAAAAAATAAAATTACAAAAAAATTTTCAGTAACATATCATAAGGATTTGATCACAGGTTACAGAGATGACAGTCCAGGTCATTAGCACAGAGCCGTAGAGATGCAGAATTGGTGATTTAAACGTAACTACGTACAACACCTTCTTAAAAACACCTATTATAACCTTTGATAGTTCAAATAAAAATATCCTCTTTAATTGAATATAGACGCTTCTCATAGGGTATCAGCTCGTATTAGTATTACCAGTTCAGTACATAATCACAGCCCTGGTCTTATATAAGGACTACCATTTGTGAAAATTTCAGCCTCATCACTTTCATAGTTTTTAAAATTCATAAACACAAAGTTTTCTTTAGTAAATTTTTCTTTTCCACTTTTCTCACAAACTAAACGAATAAGTACCAAAATTTTGCAAAACTTATACGTACATAACAGCAATGTATCCTAAAAATTTCAAGCCAAACCTGTTCTTAATTTTCTCACAATCCTGGAAAAACCACATTTCCAAGTTTAGTTTTCTTGGAAACTATGAAACAATAAGTAACAAACTCCTATCAAACTTGGTCCTATATAACGACTATCTTTATTGAAAATTTCAACTCGATCCCTTTGAATTTTTTTCGAAACTATGAACAAAATTTTAAGCTGAACCTATCTGTTAGTAAAATTCGTATAATGGCAAATTACAGCTAGTATACATGTCTAAAAGAAAGCACTGGTGCTCGATCTCTCAAATCATGTCAGGGTTATCAGTCTAGATATCCTGTCAATACAGGGATTCAAACCACCAACCAACAGGTACCTGACTTAATCATCACCACTAAAATAAAGCACTGTGTATATTCATGGTTATGTCGCTGGCTAGTCGTGACAAGAGTAGTGCCTCTGATATGATTATATGTGTATACGTATAGCCACCAGCTTAAGTATGATTGTTCACCCATAACTTCAGAACTGCTCAATAGATTGGGAAGAAATTTTGTGTCGTTACAAGGAATGTTTAAAGCCAATGTCAAAGTCTCTAACCTCTTTGGGGGAAAAGTTATTAATTTTCACCAAAATTCATAATTTATATTTTTTCATAGTAATACAAAAATGAACCAAAACAAACAAAAACAAATAAAAGAGAATGCAAAACACTGTTCTTTCAATCCTCCTTTGTATATATTTATAAGGTAATTTCCCAAATATTGCCACATCTGACATAATATTTGTATTTAAATCCCTATATTGCAAAAGTTTATCAGTTAAATTTGATGAAAATTGGATTATAGTTACTTTGAAGTATTGTGAGTATGTGGTATGAATTTTGTCACTTTATATTTCATTAAAAATGTTTTATAATAGTTTGAAGAAAAAATGCCAATTTGCCAATTACCACCACTTAAAATGAACTTGTTGGCAATAGCCAACCCCCAATTACCATCACTCTAAATCACGAAGTAAATCTAAAAAAAATATTAACTAAAAATATTAAAAATGGAACATTAACAAAGATAGCTTGATAAAATTATAAAAAATTAATTACTTGAAGGGAAGAAAGTTATCAATTGAGTTAATACTTGATTATAAATTTCAGATAAATGTGTTGGAAATTGGCAAATTATATAATTTATTTTCCAAATGCTGCCACAATTGGAATTCTCAAAATTAAAAATCAATATGGTTGCTATTATATTACTGGATGTTCATATATTATATTATAATATTTCAGAACCACTTTGTATTATGTTTAAAGCATAAGTCCAAAAGTTAAAGTTTGACACCTACGTAGAAAACTGGCAAATTGTATAATTTGTTTTCCAGTAGCCGCCCACTTTGAATTATCTGAATTTAATAGCAATATGGTTGCTACTGTAATGAAACCTTCCTGGAAGTTCGTATTACATATTCCAAACCTCGTTGTATTTTATTTTAAGCTCAAGTTCAAAATAAAAGAGTTATATGAATAATATGTACCTCAATTTTTTTGTTAATTTTTCATTGATTTTCACTGGATTTTTGAGAAAAAAATATTAAATTAATATCACTATTGTGGTATGCCAACCGGGGTGGCCACATGCCACGATAAAATAAACCAGGTTGGCTACACGTTTCTCATACATGTCCACTTTTGGGATGCCAAAATATCCCTAAAACGTCTTTAGGGCCCATTGTACAAGTCCCAAAAAACACCTGCTAAAGACAAGCACTAAGTGTAACTCCGAAACCTAGTGCAACCTGGTAGCTAATCCAGGGAAAGGTTTGTAGAAACCCCTTGAACGTGGAAATTTTGAAGAGAGCCGAGAAGTTTAAAAGTAGCTAATACAAAAAATGAGAAACCCACCGGAAGAGAACATGTTACAAAAATAAATGATTGGCTTGCCCTGCCATTTCACCCACATGTAGGAAAATTCACCACATTGTAATAATAAAATAAAACATGTTTAACGTACCTGGACCTTTATTAGAATTATTAAAGGTACAAACCATCGAAGACAAATGTATACAGATCACCATTTTCATAGGCGGGAATGAATGAAAATGAGGCACATTTTACAAAGTTGACGAGGACAGAACATAAAGTAGAAAATAATTTACCATGCCAGTACCGAAGTCGAACAGAGAGTGATTGGCCAAATATACTACAAGAACGGACTAACCGTAATTGTAGTAGATAAGGCCATATCAAGATAAAAGTTTCCCTACTTTCAAGTACACGTCTGTATTTGAAAGAGAGGAACAGTTATCATAGTAATAGAACCCAATTACCTGTTAAGTATCAACCAACGTTGATAGTTGACAGTTAAACATCATGTATTTTGCTGAGATATCTCACTATAAACACATGTGCAATAAAAAATAATAACTGAAATTATTAAATAAAGGAAACATAGCAGGCAGTATACTGCTGGTCAGTGTAGCCAGATGAAACATTAACACATTAAAATTCATGTTTGTTTTAGGGTGGTGGAAATAGGTAGGGTGGTGGCTATTGGAAAATTACCTTAATTCTGTTACTTTTTTTTTTTCTGAAATCGTCTCATCTTTTATTAAAGCTGCAACACATGATTCGCTGTTTTTGCTGTTTGTTGAGTTTCAAGAATATGTTTAGAGAACTAAATTGTGTCAAAATTTTTGATTTTATTTCAAAAGAACAGAAAAGCAAAGATTCATAGCAAAAATAACAATGCAATAGATCATACTTAATACCTACCTACAGACATTATGTTTTGTATTAAAAATTGAAGGAATCTGCTGAATAAACTGTCCTTGTTTTTTCAATTCGCCAATCAAACACCATCTGGTTAAAGCACTACACACAAAAAAAAGTAGCAGGTTGTTCATTACTATCTCTTTGAAATCATCAAATATTTGCCAACAGACATTCATATTATCATCATATGTGATTTCTTTGTCTTATTCAGTTACTTTGTAATCATACATCATTGTCATTCTTAATGTAACAATACATGGCAAATGAACAAAATCAATGAACAATTGACAAAGAATTTCAAATTTTTAGAATCATTACCTATTATTCATTATACACAGAATTAATTTCTTTCAAAAGGATTCTATAAAACATCTGCGTCCTCAAACAAGTACAATATTGAAGTTTCTTTCTTCCAGCTTGATCATTGTCAAATTTTGTAAAAATGTTGACCATAAAATGTTTAAGAGTGCTTTTGTGGGTTGTAGCTGCCAACTTTTCTCAGGTTCGTTACAGCATTCTTTAATTATAATTTTCTCAAGTTCACAATTTTAATTTTTACACCCTGAAAACTTAATCATTCACGCCTATAATAGAACTGACAAATATAAATTTACAAATTGAAAATTCTCGGGATCATTTCTATTGTAGGTATGTGATGATTTATTAGTTTAAATTTTAGATGTAAAAAATTGTTGTGAAACCAAAATTAATACATCACTTACCTCACATTCTTTTAAAATTTTAAGAACTTCGTTCTTTCAGTTTTCTTAATAAATCACCAATTTTATGACATTATTTTAAAATACATATATGCATATATTATAGTTACATGTTTTGAAAAAATAAGATACCTACAGGCCAGTCAAATTAGATCAAAAAAGGGTCTTTCACTCAATAAAATCATGAAAAAGATTTTTATTTTAAGTACGATTTAAGCATATTGAAAATACCCCAAAGTCTGGCAGCAGCTTCACCCCTAAAAATTCATTTTTTGTACCACCTAACAGATTTTTTTTTATCTACTTCTTTACTAATAATGATACTACGACAACGCTTGGTGTGGTGAGGATCGAGTGTGTAGTGTACTTCACATTCACCCATCAAGTAGAGGGCTAGTCTATGTTTACATACAAACATACATTCTGCCAATCACAGCTTATGTAGAGTCCTATTACCTAAATTTGATATGGTATGTCCACTCTCACAACACACACTTTGTAGTGATAAATACATCATAGTCTGCACATATTCTCACAGATACCAAAAATTTGTTTAACCTAATAATATAGTATATAAATTTGTCTGTCAACAACAAAGATGTCTTAACATTTTTTTGTTAGTTCCATAGAAAGCTCAGAAAATGGCTAGTAAGTTTTCATACACCATTAATAGAGGGTAGTGTGCATAATGAGGCCAAGTTTCCTCTATACATACTATACCAGTATACCTGGTCAAGCTAATAGACCTACCATATATATAAATAAATTAATAAATTAATAAAAACTTTTTGTGAGTGTGTTTGTGTTATATATATATATATAGGAGTATGTATATTCGCAATACCGTAAGTTCAGAACCACTTGATAAAGCAAACAAACTTTCTGAGTATATTTATTACATTCTAAGGAAGGTTTTCAAGTAAAAGGTCTGTAACTCCATCAGGGATTAAATAGTGGATAAAAATAAAAAATTTTGTTTATTCAGAAAAACATTTTTACCATTGTGGTATGCCAACTGTGGTGGCAATACGCCACAACAAAACATACCCTGTTGGCTGCACATATATTGCCAAATGTCACATTCAAACAACCCAAGGTTCCCAAAATGTTCTTAGGGCTCACAACACCAAGTCCAAAAAACAAAAGTTGGATGACAAACACCAGGCAAAATTCAAAAGCTTGGTGTAAGGTTGAATAACCCCTGAAACTTGGGAATTTTGACATAAAAACAGAATACCAAAAACAGTTGAGTTGAATTTTAAAATCCCCATCAAATAAAACACACCACAAGGTGGGCCACATGGCCGCCTTCCGCCTGTTAGCCCACGTTTAAAAACAAATATATTTTGAATTCGACTTAAAATATGATTTGGGTAGGTATACCTACCCAAAAAATGTTGGAATGTGGCGTTTCCTATTCTCAAATTATTTATAATTTTTTACCAATTGATTCCAGAGTTTTTCTGCTCCTTCATTGGAGTATGGCAATCCAGAAGAACTAGAAACTGCGAATTCACATGGTGATGAATTTTATTAATTATTTTTATTTTAATAAAATAAGATGAATGAAAAATGTTATTTGTATAGTTTAAATAATTTTTACCACCAATCAACAGAAAATGATGGGAGCCATTCCACACTACCAATGGCACTAGAAGACGCTCAATCCGAAAAATTGGATTATTTGGAATCAACGGAATACGAGAATTGGACTCCGACAAATAAGACCGCAAATATTCCTGAAACTGAAAATAACTTAAACGGAGCTAAATATGCAGGATCATCCAGCTCCAGTGTCCAACTTCCTGTAAAAGCAGAGGAAGATGAAGCCGATGAAAATCCACAAACAGATGAGCATATAACTTCAAATGGAGAACAATCAGCTGAAAATGAAGAGTTTGAAGGGGACCCTATTGTAGGATTACTCCGCTATTATGAAAAATTCGGTTTGGAAAAATTGCTTGAAAGAGTACCCGACCTCCGGAGGGTCATTAAAAATTGAGACGTATAAGTACCTCGGTACCCATTTTTTTTGCACGGTAACTGTTATTAATATTAAAGGGAAAATATAATTATTTTAAATAAACGAATGAACTGTATTATGTACCTAATATCAACTTAATTACACATATAAAAGCAAAACATTTACATTCATTAATACCTGCTTCGAATTATGAGTAAGTATTGTTGCGATTCAATAATTCAATAATTGTGAAAAATAACAAAGGTAGTTATCCTGGAAAAAAAACTAGGCTGAAAAATTTCAAGTAGAGCCGTAGACCTGTCGATAATTATTGAAAATTATTGATAGTTTATAGTTGGTGTCAGTATAAGCCAAGTCTACAATTTTTTGGAAATTTAAGGAAGATATTGTGAAATGGTATTCAACAACTCTCTAATTACTGTATGCATCCTCTTTGGCCATTAAAATTAGTAATTTGTCTATATTTGGGCGATAAAATAATAATATTCATTAAAAAAAAAATGAAAATTTACCCATAATGGTTAATATTGTAATGGGATTTTAAGTTAATATTTTGAGTAGAAAAAACAGAAGCTATCGATAAAACTATCGATAATCTCCGATAATTTTTACAGCTCTAATTTCATGGAAAAAACTAGGCTGCTTATAACTGAAATATTATTACCCAGTTTTCTAGCAAGTGGGATATCAAAATTGAACTCACAAAAAGGTTAGGGTAGAGGTAATGGAAATTATCCATTTTAAGAGAAAACAAAACGACTTCTACCATTTTCCCATTTGGACCTAATTTTTTTTGAATGTGTACAATCGTGTACATGGTGTATATATAATTATTAATTTTTTAATATGTATGGTTTAAATTTTTGTTCATGGTTTTGAGAGAACTAGGGAATAGGTAGAGCTTACATTTTCACGAAAGATAGTCTTCATATAGGAGTAAGTTTGACAAAAGTTTGGTTTCTATAGGTTCGGTAGTTTCAAAAACTTTAAAACAAAACATTCCTGGAAAAATTTGTTTTCCCAGGATTCTAAGAAAACAACAAAAGCGATGGAGCTTAGAACTTTGGTGCCAGTTGGTTTAGTAATTTCTAAGTAAACTGAACAAGCAAAATTTATGGAAAAAATCACGTGTTCACCTTCCTACAAAAGTGGTTTCTCCAGATTCTGAGAAAATAACGAAAGGGAACTGGGTGAAATTTTTACAGTGGCATCAGGATATATCCAAAGAAATTTTTGATACTAACCCCTACGATGAGCAACTACTATATTTTAAGAATTTTTCAGCACTAATAAGATGCTAAATGGATTCATCCTATCTAAATTTATGGTCGTCAAGTATTCCCCTCTCGACCAAATTATTATTCTCTAGTTGAAAAATATTAATTTTAATTCGTTATGTGATTTTGTTTCTTATTTCCCTACAGGATTCACAGTAAACAGAAGAAATTGCTTGAAACATTTGGTCTTTTTTATTGTGTGAACATTGTCTACTGTCTGGTAGGCGTCTAAATTTGGCAGGTGACACCTCCGCAATTTTTCCTTCCTGTCTAATTTCACATCTTTACTTCTCACGCTTAATCTCCTTCACCATCATTTCCGTTAATTAATAAATTCACACATTCCATTCTAACATTTTCTTTTTGTTTTGGTGACAATATAGAAGATTCTTTTTGTCGGCAACCAAATTGATTTATAAACATCGGAATTTTGTCACCTCCATTTACCTCATAATCAAATTAATTGGTAATAATTCATAGAAAAAGACAATTGATGGTACCAGGTTGAATTTTTTAAATTAGACAGGCAAAATATGATTTTCCTTCTTTCCTCATCCCATCCTGAATAAACTCATAACTCGTTTTCCAGGCAAAGTTCTTCATTCCCTTTTTCCATTCTTTGTTCTCAATTCATTCTCTTTCAACTTCTTCATTGTTGGTGTATTATTGGTAGTAGTTAATTAAAGTGCATGTTGGCTTAGGTCATCATCGCGGAAGTTTTGTGTTTTGTCAATATTGGATATTTGGGGCTATATATCCATTTAAGATGTTGAAGTGATGAAGTAAAATATAATAAAAATAATAATAAACACTCCAGTACCGCACCAAATAAGTATTTTTATTATAGAGAATAACAAACATATGTTAACTCTACAAATAACGGAAGAAGGAATGAATAGTAATTATACATCAAAAAATTTTGTAATGACAATATTATACATCAGTGTAGCCAACAAGTGCTCAAACAATCAGTATAACCCAAACAATCAAAGTTCAGTATCCAGTGCTAACATGAGTACTGGTATTACAATGAACAGATTGCTGGTAATAATTTTTAATTAAAACAAATAATTTTCTGAATTTTGAAGGTGTAAAATTTGTAATTGTCCGAAAGTTTTTATTGTGAAGCAGAGTAAGTCTGTGATCTACTAGCTATTCAAATCCCAACTTGTGTTTTGGCTAAAATCAAAGAACAGAATTAATTTACAATAGTGAATACAGTGATAAAATGTATACTCACTTACAATCCTTACTCGAGTGATACATTTCTTGGTGTATTGCTCCTGTGAATTTGTACCTGAAATAGAAAAAATTGGTCAATTAAATTTTCAACGAAAATTGTATTTTTAATTGTAAGAAAATTTAATTTTTCTAAACTTAAAGTAGTTCATAATGAAATTTAATTCACCCAAAAATTTATAACCGGGAAATCTCCATAATGTTAGTAACAAATTTTGTGATCCGGACTCATCCTAAACCTTTGGCTGAAATAACAGCTCAATTTACTCATTTCAATCCCAATTGTTAGGTGCTTGCAAAATTTTACCACCATTCCATTTTAAGATCAACTATTTCATCAATCTGATCAAATGGTCAACAAATTTCCATCGGTGCTGTGAATCTTCATGGGTCAAGTTGCTGTCTCAAGAAAATCAATCAAACTAATCAAGCTGGTCAAAGTCGATGAAGGAACTATAATAAAACTATATTTATTTGTATATCTTCATTTACCCAATTTTCAAAGTATGTGTCCATTTATTGCTGTAATAATGAATAAAAATTATCATGATTATTTCTATAGTTTGGTGTAATTTTGTAAACATGTTTTAATTCTTTCCCTGCTTTGAGTTGAAATGATGAAAAGGTAAGTTATGTTTGAAGAGTTGGCTGGGCTTAAGGATGATAATTCACTGTGATATATAAGGCATATTAAAAGTTATACAATTAGTCAAAATCAGGGACCAGTGTCGACAATTCCTAATCGATCTGAACGTATAAATTTATTTTTTGTTTTAAATAAATTTGTAATTAAGTAAACTGGTGAGAGTAAAAATATGTGATGAGATACCTGTTAACAATTTTATCTTTGAGAGGTCTAATAGAAACTTCCTTCCTACTACCTCATAAATTTAGGTAAAATCATTCTGCTTGGGAAATTTTTTCATATTTTCAGTGCTTATACAGGAGAAAAGTTGAGGAAAAATATGGAAATACTCACCTCCTTAGAATCATCAATGAAAAATGTATTTCAGTTGAACATTTGAAACAAATCTCATGCATCCTAAAAACTAAAGATGTGAAAAATATCAATACGTATCGGTATTCTTCTTGAAATATCAATATTTCCAAAATCTATATTTTCCCCAATTGTATCAATACGTTTTATCCCTTTTTCCTCATGGTTAACTACCAAAATTTTGACATTACAATTAGATTAATATATTTTAACACAATTCTCCCAACGTTCATTAATTATTTCTGCGGATCTCAAAGATTCTATCATTTAACAATGGATATATGTATAGTCAAATTTAGGTACCTATTCTGAAGTGTTAATTCATAAGAAATTTATTGAAAAAAATTCACAAACATAAATTTCCAAAAAATAGTGAATTTTTTTTGGCCCTAACACTTATGTAAAAAATTTTCTCATCCACCTAAAAACAATTTTTGTAAAATAATTTAAATAGGTACTTTCTGAACACTTTCATTTAAAAATTATATATTTTCTGCACCCAAAAATCTTTTAATTTATTATAAGTATACCTAAAAATAATTTTACATAAAACTTTACTTTCTTATTTTGTGATTTGAATTACCAATTTGAAAATTTTATTTTTTCTTTCTAAATTACTTACCGGAGAATTTTAGATTTTAGAACCAGACAGTTCTCTTTGGTGTTGAAATGAAGTATATGTAACTATTCCTACCCCTGTGAATTGGTCTGAGTTCAATTTTAGTAACTGGGTGTCCGAAGAAAACACTCATATCGTTCAGATTTATTATTATAATTTATTTCAAATGCTGATGACATCATTCTGTCCATTGTCAT
Source organism: Ericerus pela (assembly GCA_011428145.1). Classification (NCBI taxonomy): domain Eukaryota; kingdom Metazoa; phylum Arthropoda; class Insecta; order Hemiptera; family Coccidae; genus Ericerus; species Ericerus pela. The sequence goes on from WOFM01002360.1 coordinate 26,488, forward strand.
CAGACATTATGTGGACAAAAACACGAAAAAGGTTTGGATGAAAATCCACTTGAAGTTGTAAAGTTGAACCAGAAAAACTTTTGAAAAGAAGAATTATTGACATCGAAGTTAACTTGATTGTAAAAACTCACCAAAAGCACATAAAGATGAAAATGTTTGTACATTATAATTGTTAAGCTTTATATTCCTAAGCAGCAAAAAGCATAAAAGCAAGAGTAAGCCTACAAACAATTGACTCATACCTACAAGTGCCAAGCTTAATAACAAGAAAATAGTTATTGTAATGTAACATTTGTATTCATTCTACTAACTTTTATAAACGATCAATGGGCTGGAAAAATAAAAAAAATAATATTGTTATTGAAATTAAAATTTAAACTGAAATTAAAAGAAAAATGATGGACAAATAAATTAGGAAAGAACACTTTTTTAGCTTTAATTGTCATCATAATTAATAGTGGAAAATTTGAAATAAATTATTGAGGTTCCAACCAAAAGCAAATAATTTTTATAACATAATGGATTGAGATGATTTTTATGATAGATGAAAATAAGAAATTTTTAACAAATAGGTACGAATGAAATTAAATTGATAATTAATACTTTACTGTATGAAGTGTTGACATTATTCAGTCAAGTAGAACAAAGTTTTCACTCAAAACCCAGGAATACCTAACTAGTCTGCATTTCTGTTCAGTCTGCATATTTTCTTCTACTTCTTTCTCTGTAATCTTCTTTGCTGCTCTTTGGAGCATTTTTCTGTCGTTGTTTATAAGGTACGCAGGTTTCAATCTGTCAATTGAAATTGTTTTTTCTTCACCTGCGATTAGTATCACAAAATTCTTGTCGTCTCGTGGTACAACCTTATAAGGACCGGCGTATGGTTTCTCCAACGAAGATCTTATTTTTTTGTCTCGGACAAACACATGTGATGTTGTGGCCAAGTGTTTGGAGACATAAATCTTTGGTTGGCCATGACAAGCTGCCTGTTTCAAGAAGCTGTTAGCATCAGTCCGTATGTTTTGGACAAGCATTTCGGGGCTAGTTTCTTTCAAGTGGGTGAAAAAGTCCCCTGGTAGGTGTAGCTCTTTGCTGAGTGCCAACTGTGCTGCAGAGTGACCTGTGTCCATTTGAAGAGCAGATTGAAGGCCCAAGAGGATTGTTGGTAGTATGTCAACCCATCTCTTGGTGTCGTAAGCCATGATGGAGGCTTTCAAAGCTCTGTGCCATCACTCAACTTTACCATTAGCTTGAGGATGGTAAGCTGTGGTGTGATTGTGTTGTGCACCAAGCTTATTAGACAGCTCTTGGAAGATCGAGCTTTCAAATTGGCGACCCTGGTCTGTAATGATGATTTCAGGTATGCCATAGCGGGCAATCCAGGTGTCATATAACCTGGCAGCTACTGTAGGAGCTATCATCTCATAGAGAGGAACTGCCTCTGGCCATCGAGTTGCTCTATTGATCACCGTCAACAGGTATCTGTGTCCTTGGGATGGGGGTAATGGACACACCAAGTCTATGTGTATTGTTTTAAACTGCTCCGTTTGTTTGAAAGATTTGAGAGGCAAACGAGTGTGTCTTCCCACTTTGGACTCTTGGCAATTCAGACAATTGTGAGCCCATTTGTTGCAGTCAGACTTCATTCGTGACCAAACAAATCTTGATGATACTAATCCAGCAGTGCATTTTGGTCCAGGGTGCGATAGATTGTGCACACTACTGAAACCCAATTTGTGATACTTTTTTGGCAGGAATGGTCGCCTGTACTAATGTCGCATGTTAGTAAAACATTAGTACCAGGGATTTTCCATTGTCTCAATTTAAGAGCTGTGTCATTGCTCGACAGTTGTTCTTGCAATTCTGCATCCCTTAACTGTTCTTCAGCTATTTCAGCATAAGGTAATTGAGACGGTGCAAGATGGCTTCGATCCTACTAAGAGCATCAACTGGAGTGTTGAGTTCTCCACTTATATACTGGATGTCCGTAGTCAACTCTCCTATGTAATCCAATTGTCGAGCTCTTCTCAGGGAAGCTGGTTCTGTCTTTTGCGTGAAGGCATGTGTTAGGGGTTTATGATCTGTATACACAGTGAAACATCTACCCTCTAATTGGTGCCTGAAATGCTTCAACGCAGCAAATATTCCCAGTAACTCCCTGTCGTATGAGCTGTAGTTCTTCTTGGTTTTTGATAGCTTTCTGGAGAAGAAAGCGAGAGGTAACTTCTTGTCATTGTCCTTTTGGTACAGTGTTGCACCAATAGCAAAGTCGGATGCGTCGGTTGCGACACATAACGGCAGACTTTTGTCTGGGTGAGCTAGCAGAGTTGCATTTGCCAGTGTTTCTTTAATATTTTCAAAAGCTTTTTCAGCATCTTCAGTCCAATCAAGCGGAGTCTTATCTTTCTTTTTGTTTGTTTTGATCAATGCGAACAGCTTACTTTGTTCGACTGTAGCATTTTTAATGCAACGTCTGTAGAAATTCACCATCCCCAAGAAGCATCTGAGTTCAGCAACGTTTGAGGGTTTCGGGAATTTCAGTATGGGCTCTACCTTGGTCTTCAGAGGGGAAATGCCTTCGGTTGAGACTTGGTAGCTGAGAAAGTCAATTTTGGTTTGTTTGTACAAACTTTTTCCAACATTGATGGTAAGTGTATACGCTGTACGATGGCGCTTACATTCTTCTCGTGCTGTTGCTCACCACCTTCTGAGCAAATGCATACGTCATTCAAATATGCATAAGCAAACAGAAAATCTATTAACAATCCGTTGATGAATCTCTAGAAAGTTTGTGCAGAATTACGGAGTCCAAACGGCATTCAAAAGTATTCGAATAAACCAAAGGGGGTTATGACCACTGTCTTTGGAATTTCCTGTTCAGCTATTGGAATTTGGTGGAATGCCCAGTTGACGTCGATTTTTGTGAACATTGTTTTACCCTTCATATTCGCGTTGAAATCCATTATGTTTGGGACTGGATAGCAGTCAGGAACTGTTTTGGCATTTAAGGCTCTGTAGTCTCCAACAATTTGCCACTCTCCACTTGCTCTCCACTTGCTTTTTTGGTCATGTGGATTGGGGAACTCCATGAGCTCTTCGAGGGGCGGCATATGCCTTCCCCTATTATGCGATCATAGTATTCCCATGCTGTTTTGAGTTTATCAGGCAGTAGCCTGCGGGCTCTAGCATGGCAAGGCGGTCCTTTAGTTTCTATGTAATGAACGGTGTCATGTTCATAGGTCGGATGACTGCTAATCGATGGTTGTGTGACTCCAGGATAGTCGGACAGAATCCGTAGGAATTGTTTGTCGACTTTAGTGTGGTTGGATATGTTTGTGTCCAGTTGGTACGCTAGCATTTTGCCTTCCACCCATAGACCAGTATTGTTGTCTATGATTTTTCCATTTTTGAGGTCAATGACCAGGCTGTGGTGCGCGAGAAAATCTACGCCCAGGATCGGAGTTGGAACATCCGCAATTGTGAAGGACCATGTCATGTCTCTTTGCAAACCGATGCTTACTTTGCTGGATTCTATTCCGTAAGCTGGAAGGTTTTGACCATTCACAGTTTGGAGGTAGTATTTCCGAGGAAATGCCTTTTGGTTTTTACTTACTGGCAAAGTCAGCACCTGAGTCAATGAGGTAACGTCTCCTGTTAGTCCTGTCCTTGATGAACAAGCGGCGTGAGTACTTTTTTGAGGGATCTTCAGCCACATGGACGACCCCTCTTTCTAGTTTGACGGGTTCGACTTCTTGTATGTCTTTCCCCACCATTGGCATCTGTTGTTGCACTTGGTGGCCTCCGCGCCAAATCTATTATGAAAGAAGCAGGATTTATCATCCCAATTCTGAGACGGTGGTTTAGGGGATGATGATCTTCTAGGGGGAGTTGGACTCTGACTCCTGGTAGAATTGCTCCTTTGGTCTTTGGACCAAGATTTTCTATCTTTATTTCTATTATTACTCCTACTTTTCGAGCGGTTGTTACTTCTACAATTTCTTGAATTGTTGTTGTTGTTTTTCTTCTTCTTAATTTCACTAGTCAGCTGAGCAATTTGGGCTCTAAGCTGGGCTAGTTCTCCAGTCTCAGTTAATACAGTGCAAATCGAGGATGTTTATCTCAAATGTTCCACTGCACTATCGGCACTCTTTGCTAAGAAGTCAAGGTCCTCGGAGTTGTTGATCACCGTGGTACCCACAGCTGCCAGATACTGCACAACATTTTGGGGCAGTTGTTTGCAGAACTGGTTCCCAATGACTGATGATGATACGATATTATCGGCCTTCTGTCTTAATTTGGCCATGAAGATGGAGGGCTTGTCATCTCCCATCTTCATTCCTCCCATGACATCATCTATTATTTGGTTTTGAGTTTTACCAAACATATTGCAAATTTTCTTGCAGAACCAACTATACTTGCCTACTTTCGCCGAAGGGCATTCCATGATATCCGGAATGCGGTGTATTATTTCTGCGGGCATGCTGCTGCAAATGTGGGTGTACTTCTGGTTGTTCTGTAAATTTTCAGTTTTAAATCGACCTTCGAGGAGAGTTAGCCAGAGTTCTACCTCATTTGGTAAAAATTCTGGAATCTCAATCCTCCACCTTTGGATTGCAGGGTTCTCCAGAGTCTGCATCTGCAACAGCTGTAGTAGCTATGCAAGTACTTCGGGGGTCAGCTGTGGCTGACCGCTTCCACCTGTCCCAAGCTGATTTGATATTGTCTGGTTAGTTGTATTACCATTTCCACTGGTGTTGGGCATTGTTTTTTGCCTCTGCTGTGTCTCTTTGGAGTTACTTCTTTCAAAGCTTTCACCAGACTCTGTCAGTTGTTGGTCTGGGGTCGAAGGGTCGGAGTCTTGGCTCAAAAGACAACTGCTTTGGAGGGTGCAAGCTACTGTCTCCTATGGGTTGACTACAGCTCCCAAACGCAAGGCTTCTAGTCTCCGGATTGGTTTTTGTTTTTCCGGAGTGTCAAAGACTTCAGAGTCTCTTGTCAAAGCTGGAGGAGTTGGCGGATGAGGGCAACTTTGTTCCTCCAGGTCTGCTTTTCTTGGTTCCCTTCCGGAAAATATATTTAGAAGGGGGGTGTTATTTCCCACTTTCAAAGTCAGACCTCTGCTTCGACAGCCTAAGGTGTCTAGGTCTGTGAAAAAATTATTTGTATTCACAAGTGAGTAACTCGCCAGCTCACCACGCCTAGTTTTGAAATTAGCGCAATGTGCCTAGACACCCACAACGGAGCCAAAAAAATACGTCGGTGTCACCACTGTGGAATACCTTGTTGTGAGAGATATTTGCACTAGAAGGTCTTCAACAGTATTTTGCGTGTTTTGCCACTTCATACGATTAAGTATGGGAGAGCCAAATCCTCGGCGAACACTGGCAATTTTTGAGCCAGTTCTGAGAGTTTATATACAGAATTTGGCACACGCACACAGACACACATGCATACGTACATGTACGTAATTATGTCATACGTTACGTCGTTTCTTGCCTCCGTCGAGGTGATAAGAAATGACGCAGCGCGTTTGGTACTGGGCTATGACATCACCGAGATTGTTATCAGGTAATTGATCTTGGCCCGTGCAATGTATCTTACCTATATGTACATACAGGTACAAACATACAAACGCACCCGTGTGTATTCGTTTAACATCATAAAGACGATTATTGCCAGCCTTTGGGTGGCAACTGTCGTCGAGGGGTGTAAGCCCCTAATACCTCATATGAGTGATGTCCCCACAGGTTGTATTACCAATTTCAGGAAATACATTGTTATAGTGTAAGAAAGATACTTTTTTGCATAAATTTATTGGTCACCTAATTTGGTGGCGATTAATTTACATGTTTACCTACCCCAATTGTCTCCTGCCAGCTTGCTCATATTGTCATTATGAAGTAATTACTAATTGTAACATCATTTTTTGTCAGTATAGCGGTGTAATTAGCATTATTTTGTACAGCTACCACGGCGCTATGGTAGAGGCTTGGCTTGCCACTTGAATGGTGCCAGGTTCAAATTCCAGAAGAATGATAATTTTGAAAAAAAATTTCTTTTTTTTTAATTTTTATTTGTGTAATGGCTTGTTAGGTTCCTCAAATTTTTTTTAATGTTTTTAAAAATAATTATTTCTAGATTAGACACGTTTTTTTTAGTTACAATGAGTTCAGATACTTTCCCTCAAACATTAGGTTCACTCATTGCATAGGCGGTGGGATCTTTTAGGCCGATGCGGGTGGCTGGTCCATAGTATGCCACTTTGGGGTCAACAACGGCAGAGAGGACAAAGTAGTTAGAGCAAACCCCCACCTCCTGCAGTTTACCCTACAATTGCCAACATACAAAGTGGCATGCCTTGGCCAAGGCCTCTTATATTGTCTGAAAAATCTATCTGCCTGTATTGTGCTGGCATCTACTATACTCCGTAATTCACGTGAAAAACAGTGAAAAAACAAATCAAAAATGACAATTTGATCAAGTTGACGCGAGACGCTTGTTAATTAACTGGCTTATCAATAATAATTATGAAATTCAAATAAACTTTAGGCAAATTTACTATTATTTTAAACTTAAATGAACATTTAACTACCTAAATCTTTGACTATACGTATAGTACTGGACCAGTAAAGAACGATGATTTCTGGTTAGAAATGCCGGCGCTAAATAGGCAACCACTGCATACCTTTTCACGTACTTTGCACTACGTTTATATACACTAGTATCCTTGTGAATTTAAGGGATGACTTCATCAAATGTATTTCAAACTGTTGAACTCGAGAAAAACGTCGAAATTAGGCAGAAGGTACTGTAGGATTACCTACTTTTTCGCCGTCATGTCTTCGTATTGAAAAGTACATTGGTCTTATGGAGTGTTACTGATCCAGAACTAAATAGTCAAAGACCTAAATGGATTACACCTCATTCGATACATAATTTTTCTCTGCATTAGAGTCCACTCGATGATGAAAGTGCCAAGTTTCGAAACCACCCTGTGATTTAAGAATCCCCCGTTCTACCCTGTGTTGAGATTTTGCTACGAATCTCTTTGGGCACAACAGCAATGGCGCTAATCTCGTTATAATTTATATTATTTTCGTATGCAATAAGAGAATTCAGTTGTAGACTGGCGGATAAGAACAGTCCGGTGGGAAAAACGCGATTTGTAGCTGCGTGACAATTCAACAGTGTTATTTTGAATGCATTTTCTCGCCGTTCACTCGCAAAAATAACTTTCGACGCTACCAAAGAAATTAGTCGACGAATACACTTGAAGGTTGATTCTCCATTCGTGTCATCTTTTTTAATTTTATAGTCAAGTTCTTGATTTTCAAAAATTATTTCACACAATTCAATTTTTTTCACAGTCCGTAGATGGCAAATGTTCCAAATACGATAGGCAACGCTGAACTTTCTGTACGCTGCAATCAAAATTATACCCAAATTTAGGTCTCAGATCAGATAACACGATGTATATCATTCAATGATTATATTAGTAATGAAAAGGTTTGTTTTTGGCATGTACTTGAACGTAGGGGAGGTAGGGGTAATATGGACACTGACGCATCCGTCCTGCAATAGTCTTGTTCGTTTTACATACACTTTTATATTTTTACTTTTTTTTAATTACAATACCACCTTTACTACTTTCCACCGGCTGTTCATATTTTTTCAATCTTTTTCCAATTTCTTTACAAACCATCATGTACAGAAACATGAATATTCACGTTTCTGTACAATTCTCTTGGTTTCTTCTTTCTTTCCTTGGTTTTTCCTCAACATCTTATCTTTCCTTATATTATATTATATTTCATTTCTCCTACCAAATTTGTCTGTCCGTGGAACAGTATCTCAATGTAATACATATTTATCTCTGTACTGGTTTTTTCCATACCCCTTCTTAATTTATATTTTTTCTCTTGCTAAAAATAATCCATTTGTAAGTGCTTCACTGCACAGTTTGTTTTCTCTCTTTGAAGAGGTAATATGTATTTTAAATGACGTCTAAACAGGCGAATTTTTATTTTATTAAACATGAAAAGTGAATTAATCATGTGTTGAAATTTTCTCCTTGGGCCAATGGGTTGACTTTAGTGATATTTCCTTACGTTTTCGACCTAGAATGTCAATCAAGTAAGTGAAAATCCATGGAAATTGAAAAACCTTTGGTTTATAGATATAAAAATTTTCGTCTATGCATGGTATAAATTCGGGTCCAAGGACACCTGGCAGGCTATCTGTTGGGCAGTGGTAATTCTGTGGCGACTGTCCATTGTGTATGAATATTCCAAAGTCCATGGTTGTGTGTTTTAAAAAAGAAAGCTGGTTTAAAGAATTTTGTAGGGACTGAAGGAGGATCACTGTAGAGGCCCCCCCTGGCATACCACAACACACTAAGCGCAGATTAATCGCACCAACCAACTTTTTGAAATTTTTGTTATTTAGTTATTGGGGTAGCTAAGGAAAACCCTCAACTTCCCTCTTCCAGTTTTTCAGACATTTTGATTGATAATGCTCTTCACAATTCACAGTTTTCTAGACCCTTCCGAAATCACTCATTTAATATGTATCGGGGTAAAATGGACACACCATCTGGGGTAAAATGGACACTAGTAAAAATTTATTTAAAATAAAGAATAAAATTTAAAAATTATTAGTATTCTTCAACAGAGATTTAATAATTAATTGTTAACACACAATTCACATGCAAAAAATAATTTGTCCTCCCCTGACAAACATTCTTCATAAGCCCACTCTTCACACTGAGTGCACTGGATCCACTGTTCTCCAGGCTGTGAGGCAGAAAAAAGCTGACGGCAATACAAACATGATGCATCTACTTAATTTGTTTTTTTTTTCGAAACTTCTGACCACTTCTGTCTGTCTGACTTTCGAATATAATTTCGAGGCATCTTTAAACTAAAACATGCAGAAAAATATTGTAAGCTGGGTGTCCATTTTACCCATGCCCATTTTACCCCAAGTGAGGTAAATTGAAAAAAACGCTAATAAAATTGTTTATTTCAACGAAAAATTGACAATTCGCACCTTTTAATTAAATCAACGCTACCCTCTTTTAATCGTAATAGTCAATTTATAAAAATAAATATTACTTACTCGATTTATTCTCATCTGAAAATTTGCAAAAGTTACATCAAACACTTCTGAAAACATTATTGCGTCATAATTAGAAATTCAAACCAAAGAATAAAACCAAATTCAGAAAATAAACTCCTAGAGTATAAATAAAGTTAATTACTCCATCATCCGCCATGGAGTGCCAATAACCGATTCAATAAGGCCAGTATCCATTTTACCCCAAGTGTCCATATTACCCACATCTCCCCTACCTATGGTTGAGAAGTTTAAAAATTTTCTGTAGGAACTTAACTTATGATAAGTAGGTACATTCGTATAGATGCATGAAGGGTTCAGTATTTGTTTTTTGTATCCAAGGATGTACCAACTTGCGATTGGCGGTGAGTTACCCCGGCCAAAAAAATCAGTCATCAAATCCGAATATTTTTGACAAGGAAACTTAAAAAAATGAGGTTTTCATCAGGTTATAGGCTATAGGTTTTTTTGGGTTTTTTTTTTTCTTCAATTGGTAAATTCGAACATTACACCCCTCTGAAAAATTATTTGGGACATCATTGTTTGTATCTTTAGGTACCTGAATATTAAAGGTTAATAAACAATTCATACATCATTTTAGAGGGGGGCTTGCGTAAAGTTACAGCAGTGTTGCATTTTTTTCAGAATATTAATTTCCTGTATAATAGTAACTACCTATCAAGTTCTACGTTTACCCCATAAATTTACATCGCTGTGGTAAATATAGAATTGGTACTCTACAATTATTACATATATATTTCCGTATTGAAACATTAATAAATTTATTCTTAGGTGTCAAGAAATTACTAATAGGGTAAAGGCAATAATAGTTTGCAACACTTTGAGATAAATTTCAACTTTGGACCTCAACTGTAAAATCAGTTTTAAAATTACAGCATTGTTTTATATGGCTCTTTAAAATCAGAAATCTATCTAATATTAATTTTAAATATAGTATTTAATTATATTTTATTATTTTCGTAACTGACAACGATGAAACTAAAAAACACAAAAATCCTTAGTTTGCGACACTCCCATCAAAATAACCCACACCAACTTTACTTTACTTTACCACATAATTATTAAATACCTCATTTGAATGGGAAATCTATCTATTACTATCAACTTTAAGTATAGTATTGAATAAAATTTCAATATTTTCATAATTTTTAATACTGAAACCATATAGCATCAAAATCCTTAGTTTTGTGACAATAATGATTTAGTCTGTATACTAATTGTTTAGATAGTAACTGTTATTGCACTAGTTTATACAACAACTTCATTTTAGAAAATAAAAAGCTTTAATGGAGAATACCGAAGGTTTGTTTCATAAATGTAACCGATATTACAGTTCATATCTAGCAACCACCATACGTAAGCCTAAAAATGGTTAAAAACTCATGTGTCACAATCTAATACATTGACTTTTTCTTCTTGCACTAGTTTGCTACAAAAGTGTTGCAAACTAATAAAATAACCAATTTCAGGCAATAGTTCGGTTTAAGTCAAAATAATAAATGAAAATTTATTATTTCATATAAAATATATCCTTTTATCTACCCGACAGGGTTGCTCTTTCTATTACAGTAATTCCTCACTCATTCAAATCAATTTCTGGACCATGATTTATCACTTTTTTGGAAATCATCAACTGAGGTAGACGTTTATAAATAGTGCTAATTTTTTACTTATCAAAAATGTAAATATTTAAGCTATATTCATAGACGAAACTTAGGTTCACTTACAAAACGGTTTATGTAAAACTGCAAAAAAAGTGGTTTAGCTGTGAGTGGTAGAAACGTAGCTTCCTTGAAATAAACTATAGCAAAGCCATGAAAAAAAATTAATTTTTTTTGAGAAATATAGCTGAGAAATGCAGGTTCTAAGTGGACCCTTAGGTAAGTGAACCCTAAATGTGGTCTATGAATACTAGCCTTAATGTTTTTTTATACCTAGATGATGGATATTTTATATGTGTATATGATATTTTCAAAGTAAGGAGATAGAGGTCGTCTGAACAAATGCTGAACTGCCTACATTAGTACAGCAATAACCTTAATTTTCACATATTTAGGTTAAAAATGTTGCAAACTTATGCAGTGTTGCGAACTACTTCCTTTACCCTATTTTTCGTTAGAAATATAAAAGTTTTTTGATATGAAAATATCATCGAAATTTATCATTTTGCATAATTCTTGTAAACTGAGGCCCTTCTATCCACGATATTCGGACCATTTTCGTTTTGTTTCAAAGATATTACAAGATCTTTCCAATATTGTTGGAAAAAATAACCCTGTATAAAAATTTTTACCTTGAAAAAAGTCAGCTTCTACAATTATCTCAGGCGCCCAACTTCAGTCCTTTGTCAGTTCCTCACACCTTCCCATTACGCTGTAATTTAACAATACCTAACTCCGAAACTTCTTCTACATATATACACAAACTTATAATATTCCTGCCAAATTTCAAAATCAAAGGTCTCGTAGTTTTCTCAAACATTAATGACAAATTCAAATTTATACTTCTTTATTTTACAATTACCCACTGCACTCTATAGCTTTGAAGAAAAAAAAAAGTTACCCATCATTTTGGGTTTACTTTTTTGATTTTTTTGTCCATATTATTTAAGAAAGTGTCCGGAATAAATCACGAATAGTGCATGGAGATAGATTTAATCTGATCCCCTAATAATTCTGACCAAAGTAATCGGTGGTCTGGATTATCCAATAGGTGTATTAGGCTGCGCCAACGGCATTTTCATCATTTTTTTCTTCTCCGTAGAAAAATTTGACTGGCCTAAGTCTGATACGATATGAGTTTGGATTCACATTATTAGTTAGATGTAATACTTACGTGATTTCGTTTGTGTGAGTTTGACAAATTCTATTGTACTTCGCTCAGCTTCTTTGCGATTTATTTCAATGGGGAATGCGTACTGATACTTCTTCTGATCGCTTTCAGGCTTATCCGTTGAACTCGACACCATTCGCGAGGAATCAGCTGGAGTAGGGTATTTCGTGTCCCTTTCGATGAGTCTTATTTTTTGCAAGGCCTGAAGATCAATACCAGTAACCGTAAATGTGAAACTCAAAATTCTTTTGACGAGGATAAGAACCTCAATTTGAGAGGATGGAACACTTTTAGCGAGAAAATAACTCCACGTGGTGTATATTTTTTCTGCCCAGTTTCGAGCTGAAGTTTCATAGTGAATCACTGGTGGACATTGGAATGCAGCCTGTATAAACTTTTCTTTTTCGTGATTGTATTCAACATTATACTTTCGACAGCCATCCTTCGTATATTCGTTTACGTCAAAGTCGTCATTTTTCGATTGGAACACGTTCTTAATTAACCGACAGAGGTATATTTTTTGAGTAAGGCTTAATGTACAGATGTCTACGGCACCGTGAAAAACTTTGAATTTTGTGTAGGCTGAAACACAAACAATTTACATTTTTTTATCATATAGGTAGTGATTTTGTTTTTATGAAAGCCAACTTTTCTTATCAATCCATGCAAATGGTGATGTTAGCAACAATGTTGGAGGACCGATTTTCACTCTAATTCAATCCTAATTGGCGAAAACATTTATTTCGAATTAGATACGTATTCTGAAATAAGAAATTTAAAAACCAATTTGAAAAACCTGGTCCCTATATGGAGGGTACTGTTTGTACAAAATTTCATTACTATTGAAAGAGAATTGCAACTTTTATTGAGATAACATGAAAAATTAGCACATCCGACAGCCTCAGGGAGTGAACCATAATACCAATTAGAACCAAATTTAAAAGCTTGTAAGGTATACTTTGAATCAATACCTGAACCAAATTTTGTGACTATAGTTTGAAAATTACTCTTTTTAAAGTCATTAATCTTCCAAAAACGCAACAAAATCACTCTTATCAGACGTACCGCCCGGCCTATCAGCACCAAAATTGGTAGATAATATAATATACCAATTTTCAGGCCTATCGATTGAAAATTGCGACCTGGATGCTTTTCAATAAAAAATTCATATAAACTAACCTACCGGACGGACCATACCCCCGATCAAGACCAAAAACAATAGGGTTCTTCTTTAAGTGGATCCGAATATGTGTTTCAAATTTCGAAACCATACGATCAAAATTACGCCTGGAAATGGACTCGACACAAAAGGGGGTAAATATTTAAAAAAAAATGTATTTTCAAAAATAGTACTAAAATGCTCAGAATATCATGAAACGAAAAACGTACCCACTCCCACGCTTGAGTCCAAATACTTCGGAAATTTTAAGAAGTAGATTTTTTTCAAAAATTGACTTAAAAGTGTTTCTAGTTATTTATTAAAAAGAATTTGGTTAGCAAACTGAGAAATTTCTAAATCATTTAGAACCAATGGAAAATCGTATATCGCAAACCAAGGTTAAAAAGTGAGTGCTTACATGCAAGGGAAGGTTTGAAAAATAGGGGCATTGAGTGAGCAATTCCCAAGTCATGTAAACTCACTTTTGAACCTTGTTGAGGAAGATATTTTGTATAATTAATGATCAAAAATCAACGGAACGTTAATTAAATGCCTCATAAATAATCTCAATGATGGGTGACATACTTTCAAAATGATAAAATACCACGAACACACCACTTTTGGCATGAGCATCTGATGGGTGGAAACCTCAGTAGAGAATTAGTCTATCATCCAGGAGGTTGTATATTCAGATCTTTGATTATATCGTACTAAACAAGTAAAAAATGATGATTTCTAGGTAGACACACTGCTGCTACATAACCAGCTATTGCGTGCATTTGTACATATTTAGCACCACGTTTATGTATGCTATTTTTGTGAATTTGAGGGATGTCTTTATCAAATGTATTTTTAATTGGTGAACTTAAGCAAAACATCCAAAATACACACAAAGTACACTTATGTTGCCTATAGTTTTACACCGGCATGTCTTGAAATTAAAAAGTACATTAATCTTATGGAGCTTCGCTGGTCCAGTACTGAATATACTCAAAGGTTCAAATCCTACCCCAGGTATGTTTTTTTTTTTTGTTTAAATATTATTTCCATTAATAATTTTAGTAGGATGAGAGGATAGGTGTCTTTTTTATTATTATTATTGGAATAAAAATAAAAACATTGTCAGTAAGTTGAAGTTCGTCATTTCGGTAACAGTCTTATAGATTAATGCTGCATCAGAAAGAAAACTGACCTTGTTACCTAAATATTTTTACATGGAGGCAGGATTTTTCTTTACATCGAGGTTATGCTTCGATTAATGAAAAGAGCTACTTTCAGCTTGAGATATGTTAGTGTAAACATTGCCTTTCTGATCATACATTATAGAAACAAATTTACCTTAGTCCCTTGACTATTCAGTTCTATTTGACAAAGGAAGTTTGGATTATCATGTCAATGATCAGAAATTTAAAAAATTTACCCAATGAGATAAGTTACAATAATAACCTTCTTTTGGAATGATTTTTGCAAAAAATATAGCACCAAACTTGTTTCTACACTTGCGATAGTCCACTCATTCAATTACAATAATGGCCTACAGTACCCATATAGCTTGTGCGGCAAAATTTGCAACTCGTCAACAATTTCCCATATTTTTGAAAATTAGCTTCATAAAATGGTGTTGAATTCAGGCCAAAGAAGAAGAAAAAATAACAAATTCGAACAGTACCCTCGCCTCTCAACCAGTCTCTAGACACTCTCGCACGTTTTGTGACCTAAGCAGCATCTGAAATAAATTGAATTCAAAATACTCGAATCCCAGATTCTACAACACTGTGTCGTTATTAAGGCGTTTGTTAAAAGTTTATACAGATTGTGAAATTTAAATATATTAAATTTTTGGGATGGAAGATACACTATTCTTATTAATCACCAGAATATAATGAAAGAATTTTTGGGGGAGGGGGATCGTACCAGTTGAAAATGCTTACTGTCGGGGAAAATATAAATTGAATTAATTGCTGACTTTTTTTATACCGGTATTCGTCGCCATATGCAGGATTTATCTGGGAAGGAGTGTCATAAAGTGAGAAAAAAATTTCGTAAGCTAAATGATCAAAAAGTTTTAAGTGTTTTTTTTTTGTTTTTGTTTTAGAACATATATTTTGGTTCTTTTTTTTTTTAACATTAGTAGCGAAGGCTGATATTGTTGGCAAATAATGGGTTCAGCGTTCTGCCTATACGTGTCTAGTGCGTATGTATTATAATTAAATTTATAAGTGAACAATTTTTAACTGACTCAAAAAAAAAAATTAATTTCTCAGTTTGACACTTGTACTTGCCTATGTAGGTATATTTTGTCTACAAATTGCTAGAAAACTGATGGACCAATTTTTATGAAACTCGTTTGATTTGACCAATTACTGTTAAACTCGAGTAATGAAAAATAATAAGTAATAATAGTAGACGAGATATAATACGGTTCAAAATCAAAAACGTTTGAAATATTTCACTTCTCTGTTTCTCATATTTTTTCTAGCATAAATTTTTTTTTGTTTTGAAAAAACAATTATCTGGATTGAATGAACCTGTTAGAGGTAATAGACATGAAATTCTGTTTTCACCTATATTGGTATCAGTTACAGATTTATTGTGTAGTAGTACATACGTATAAATTCTGAAACGCTAAAAAGAAATTCTTTTTCAATTTTACTAAAACCAAAACATCGCTTGACATACCTACTCAGTCTGCAGGTGAAAGAGCTTCAAAAAAAAATTAATTATGCCCACCAACAATAAAATTAAGGAGATTTGCTAACTGGTTTGTCAATTTCGCAGATATTTGGGGAGGGTCACACTCTCACACACCCCTACGGTCGCCACTGTCTTTTATTCCTACAACAGAATTCAACATCGTAATTTTCCTTCAATCGACGACGGTTCTAAATGAAAATCTTTTTGAAAACTCAGTAACAACAAAACTGTTACAATTACATCAAAATAGGTGATTGGTTTTACTCTGATACGTGTTAGTATAGTGTTGACACGTGAGGGACGGATTATCATAATCCAAACTATCCACTTAATACAGCTGAATCAATAAAAAGGAATCTGTCTCCTTTATCATGATTCATGAAAAATATTACTTATTTTAAAATTGAAATGAAAGTTTTTTAGATTTTTTTGGTTTAGACGCAGTATTTTTAGGTCTCCCTGTACCGTACATATTGTTTTCTTACAGGCATATGTAAAATCTGGTTAGAAGCATTACTTCAGGGTAAATTGAACTATAAATTTGAAAAAGTGAAAATTTTTGTGTTTATAAAGGCCTAAATACTGAAACATTCAAACATTTACAGAACTTAGGTTCTCGATGATAGAAATTTGAACAAATAGGCCTAAAAAGTTGAGGAATGAAACTTAAAGGAACATTTGACTATTTGTTTCAATCTCAGACCGTTTTTGTGTAAGTCGTAAAACATCAAAATAAAAACTTCGATCGAATTTTTCTCAAAAAGAACTCTTTGCATTTATACTCTGTTAATACTAAGAAGTTCGTGACGTCAGAATCACCTACAGACGTGACGGTAGGTCGGGAAGAGAGGAAAATGTATCGATTATACTGTTGTACAACGATAAACATCATATTTTGTAGAGTATGTACATAAACAAACATCGTGTTTCGAGCAGACAATATTGTCGATATATGGTTTTATGACGTCACGCACTTCTTTTCGTGAACAGAGTATCCGATCATTTTATAGCACCCATTAAGAAAACGAAGACGTACGATTTCGTATTCTGTTCGTGGAAACTAATTTCTCCAATGTTTGAGTTTCCATCCAAATTGATTTAATCTCATGCATACGCTGCATTTCGTATTTCTTGCTCCAGTAACTTCCTAACAACGGCGACAAATCGCTTTGCAGATCATTTATTTTTATTTCATCCAAGTACTTATACGGGCGAATGCGTGAAAATCGGTTCTCTTGTACAAACACTATCACCGTTAACACCGAATAAGTGTCGGATATAAGGAAATTGGGGGCTTTTTCCAGAAATCGAGCCTCGTCCAGTGGAGGACACGAAAACATCTCTATTTTCTTGTTCATCACTTGATTCTGATCGAAAATTCTGAGAGAGAAATCACGTTCCTCGCAGTCAGGGTCCCACACATTTTTGTCTATATTGAGAGTGAATTCAAATTCATATTCTTTCTTCAGAAACTCCCAGCATAAACTGATCTTCGTTTTTTCAGAAAGATAGCAGAATTTTCTCTTCGGCGTCGATAAAATACGATTGATACTTAGTGAATCTTTAAAATCAAATAAGAAAAAACATGTAAAAGAAACATGACAATAATTAAATTATGAAATATTTGGGTAGGTACCTACCTGTACTTTCTTAAGCTGTTAGTTCTGATTTGTTAACTATAAAAATATTAATTGACTGAATAGTGACAACCATATATTACTCATACTTATATCAATCATAATGTCTTTCAACACCAGTCTAACTTATATACTAAAATACTTCTACCTATATGAGACAAAAATACAACAACTAAACTGACATATTTGTAGTTCATATCTACTAAATATAATATCTTCGCTGATCATTTCTCATCTTCGTCCATAAATATCAAAACAACAGGCCAAATAAATCACCTGTCAGCTGTGTTTATGATTTTTCAAAAAATAAACTCTTTTTCTTATTTTATTCAACTGTTCTCCTGAACCTGAAAATATTATTATGTTTATTTTTTTCTACATAAGGAAAAATAATTCGTATCCCATATCCCAATATCATTTGATTCATAAATGAATTTTCGTCTGTACCATCAATCAACACAATATTTGCCATAGGTAGGTGAATTTTATTGATTTAATTCAAACCATTTGCCTACTAAGAAGGTTCGCCCAAAAGTCCAATGATCAATGTTTTACAACAAAAAAAAGCGCGCTTCAGTGCCTGCTAATGTTTTACCCATTTTACTAGCTGCTACATCTTCACCTTATACCAGAAAAAAATACGCCACCCTTAACTTTATAAATAAAAAAAAAACTCCAAGGCAGCAGCAGCTTTGTTAATAAAAATAGGTTTTCGAAAATTATAAAATTAGTCCCCAAAATGTTATTAGTAGATCATAATTGCGTAAATTTTATGACTGTTGACGTAAAACTAGGCAATTAAAAATAATTATCTCTTTCAACTTATAAACAAAAATAATTTTTTTGGAAATACCTTTCCACGAATCCAAACCAGAATTGCTAGCCTGTTGCAATAAATTATAGTTAATATTTTTTGGAAATTTTTTAGTTATGCATTTTATAATAAAAATAATATTCAAAATAGCTGAACCTGGTCAAATTTAATACCCCGTTTGCAAACAAATTGGATCAAAATTATTACCAGTTGGAAAATTTTTAAACTGACACCGACCCCCCAAATAAGGAAGTTTCAAAATTCATCTGACTTATTGTAATGATGGTTCCATATCATTTCTTAACTTAATATCCTTTCTATATATCTCTCGTATTCTATTAATATTATCCCAATAAATCCATTTTGTCTGTAACTTTATTCTAACATCCTATCTTTATTATGCCATTGAAACTTATCAATACCAATCTCTTGATGTCACATTTTCTCACTAATACAATGTTTTCATAATATATACCATGATGTCATTTATTCCATAAATATAAAACACAACTCTGCACTATTCCAAATTCCTCTTAAAATTACATACTTTCACTTATGTCATAAGCATATTTCTCTGTTGGCTTACTCTAAATTACATAAATTCTATTAACCAATCACATTGTATATCTCCCACAACACCACTGTAGAATTCTCTCAAATCAATACCCTTAATTCTAAGCCTGATTGATTACCAATTCTTCTCTTGTACAATTCACTATATCTTAATATTTTCATGCACATATAAAATATATATCATACAAAAAATAATATATGTGTCATGTATCTTTTTGTACAAATTTTACCACTATACTTATCCTCGCCAAAATAAGTAACATGTTAGAATAGGTCATAATAAATATTTTTTCCAAATTACATTCTTATTGGTCCAAAATTAGCTATTCTATGGCCAAAATAAAAACAAAAATAGTGCTACTGAAAGTACGGTATGGCCAATCAACACCAAAATTTATAGCAAGTTATAATATATTATAATAAATATTTGTTTTAAATTTTGTAGCTCTTGGTCAAAAATTAAAAATTTTATAATCAAAACAAAATGGTTATCACGATACCGAATTGGCAGTGTTAACCACAATAAAGTTATAAGTTCAAATAAAAAATAAAATAAAAAAATTACTCTCCTAATCAACTTGAAATTGGCACTGTTAACTTTAGTTTGTTAAAGCTGAGTTATACTCACTTCTCTATTCTCATAACAATAACCTGTAACTTTGAGAGAATAAATCATGAAAAACAGTATAAACCATAGTACAGTGTTTCCCTTCAGTTAATTTTTATGTATTAGATCATAGAGGATTAAATCAACGACTATAAACCATCATTGATGCTCTTCATTCATTTTTACTGACCCCTAAAAACATTTATCATTAATCTAGATAACTAGGAGTTGAAAATCATTCAGATTATTCACAATAAATCGCGTTTGTTTGAAAAACATTTTAAGGTAACATCAGACTTTCAAAAATTATAAGTAATGTTGAGTTAATTTTCAAATTTTTTAAGGTGATAAATATGTAGATGAATATTCTTAGGTGCAAATAAGATGTGACCAGGGGGTACTGGCTCCCTGGAAATGAATTTGCATCTTACTCCTCAAATAAGAGACTTTTTTCACGACAATTTATTTGACTTTTAAAATTCTTGTTTCTCTTATGTGTCCAAACTGAGAAGGTAGAATTAAAGTTGTCAGTTACTCATATATTTAGAATTATCTCCACTGTTTTTTGCTCCACCTTATATACTTTTATTTTTAATCTTTTTACTTTTACTATCTCCAGGCTTCACCGATAACTCGCCATCTAACTTGCATTTTCAGTGTATTTCTCTTTATTATATTACTATATAAAACTTTTCCTGATGACTAAGTTAAACTGTTCAATCCAAGTAAGATAAGATTTTCCTATTTCTTTCCTTCTAAATTCGATCCGTTCTTTCTTTTTTGCTGTTGAAAAACGATTCAGTCCATGAATGATTGTGAAACAATTGTAACATACATCCTCCCAAAAAATTGTAGATGATATGTCTTTAACTTTTTGTTGAAATTTAGTAGTAGAATCTTTTATGGGAATACTTATCCTAATTTTGATTTGTTCTTTACTTTAAAATGTGATCTTCATTCAATATGTTCAGCCATTACAGGTTGATCATTGACCCCAGAAATGGCAAAACTCTAGAGTAATTGGACACAGCTGTCTCCACTTGAAGCAAAGTTGACAAACAACTCTTACAGATTCTGTCTGACTATCCTGGAGTCACTCAACCATCAATTTGCAGGCATCCTACCTATAAACATGACACTCGTCACTTTTCAGAAACAAAAGGACCACCTTTCTATTCTAGAGCCCATAGATTACTTTTGGACAAGCTTAAATCAGCAATGGAGTATTATGATTGAATAATAAAAGAAGGTATTTGCCAACCTTCCAAAAGTTTGTGGATCTCCCCTATCCATATGACTAAAAAATGAAGTGGAGAATGGCAAATTGTTGGCGACTATAGGGCCTTAAATGCCAAATCAGTTCCTGATCTCTATCCAGTCCTAAATACAATTGATTTCAATGAAAATATGAAAGCTAGAATGATTTTCTCAAAAATTGACATCAGCTGGGCATTCCACCAAATTCCTATAGCTGAACAGGAATTCCAAAGACTGCACTTATAATGCCCTCTAGACAATTCGGATTCCTTCAAATGCCTTTTGGACTCCATAATTCAGCACAAACTTTTCAGAGATTTATCAATAGATTGTTTAGGAATCTGCCATTTTTATATCCATACTCTGATGATTTTTACATATGTTCAGAAGGTGGTTATTAACAGCATGAGAAGAATGTAAGAGCCATTATCCAGCATATACACACTCCAAGCCTTACCATCAATGCGTGTAAAAGCTTATATACACACACTGAAATTGACATTCTCAGCTACAAAGTCTTGATCGAAGGCATATCCCCCAAACCTATAATGAATTTTTCAAAACCATCAAATGTTGATGAACTGGTGAATGTCTATCAGCCCTGCATGAAAAATGCTGCAGCTGAACAAAGTAAGCTGTTTGCAATAACAAAGAAAAACAAAAAATGAGATAAAACTCCACTCGATTAGAATGAAGAAGCTGAAAAAGCCTTTAATAAAAATCAAAAAATCTCTGGCAAATGTAGCCCTCCAAGCTCATCCAGACAAAAGTCTGCCATTATATGTCACAACTGATACTTCTGACTTTGCAACTGGTGCAACTTTGTACCAAATGGAAAAAGACCAAAAATTACAACTAACTTTCTTCTCCAGAAAGCTCTCAAAAACCAAAAATAATTACAGTACCTATATTAGGGAATTACTGGCAATCTTTACTGCATTAAAACATTTCACGCATCAAGTAGAGAGTAGATGTCTTACTGTGTATACAGATCATAAACCTATAATACATGCCTTCACACAAAAAGCAGAGCAGGCATCCTCAAGAAGAGCACGACAATTGGACCACATTGTTTAGTTAATTGACTACTGACATTCAGTATGACATCAGTACAGGCAAGAATAGGCCTTTCCTGCTGGAAAATATAATTTCCAAAATGACATCTGAACATCCACCACTTGTAACTTCACCCAAACTCCTGAAAAGAGGAAACCAGATTTGGAGACCCCAAATTTGGCAACCTCAAAGAAGACGATATGGGAAAGAGCAAGATGCATATTCACTTACATGGACCCCACTTTTGTGATACTTCCTCCTCCAACTCCGACCATTCGCCAACAGCAATACATGGTTTCTCAGAATTCAAACTCACCATTATTGACTGTACACGGGTATAACAATTCTCACCCCTTCCACGCTTAATTCAAACCTCAGTACCATCCTTACAAACAGACTCAATACAGACCACCTACTGTTAAGATAAACTGCAGTCACAAATACTTCCTCGGCAATCGGTAAATTCTATGAAATCTAGACACCTCTTAAAACAATGATAAACCTGGGAAAAAATTAAGGTGCTCAAAAATTGGAGGAAGACCGAGATGGTAAAAATCGGATATGGCAAAAATTGGAGAAGTGAAAAAAAAAAATTTCACACTTTCTCAGGTACACATGACATCGGTCTGCGCTCACTTGTGTTCAGTGATTTCTACTCCTAAACGTGCTCGACTTACCGTGTCTTTCTTTAGCATAATCGATGGCTAATTTTTCAACAGATTCTAAATCCGAATAAACGGAGAATAATTCACCGGACGATGGAACAAACTTGAAGCTCATTGACAAGATACACATGAATAACATGAAGTTTGATTTATGCGTAGGCGAAAAACACTTACGATTCATTTTCACAGTGGCTCTTCGTCAGTTTTATTAACAAAATTACAAGCATTGAAGTTGTTGGCGATGGAATACGGTGTCGAAAATTTTACTCTTTAAAAATTTTTTTCAAACAAGAATTACTTGACATTTATAGATATACGCAGGTGCAAGTATTTGATCATATGTGGGTATATGTTAACAGCTGTTTTAAAATATAGCCGATGATTGTTTTTTTCGCTCTCAAATGTCAACCATAAAGATGATTTAAGTTACTCTTATTTGTTGTTTTTGAAAATAATATCAGATTGAGAAAAAAGGTGTTATATGTGATACCTACTGTTTACACGAACTTCCAAGCAAATTATCAACCGATATTATTCGAAATTTTAGACAAAAATTTCCAAAAATCACACAGATATAGGTACCTATCTAATTCATGTTTTTTTTTTTTAATTTTTCTAACAAATTGTGAATCTAATAATTAGGTATCACCCAGGCGCTTTTGAATGATTAGGTGTTCAGTAAGTTAGGACAGTGGTTCTAGTTTGACACAAAAAACAAACAAATGCCAATTGCACACTTATTTGTCAACCAATTGTGACATATATTTAGGCTTGTTTTAAAGCTTGATTCTTCACACATAAAATAAAACCGAAACTAGGCCCATTCATGTAAGCTTTTTTAAGGTATGAGAGGAAAAGTAGGACGATGTTTTAGTGTCAACCTGGAACCGTACCGTTCTAAGTTGACACATTCTTAAAACACATTTGAAACATTAAATATACATAAACTGAACCCACTCACACCAGCCTTCTCAAGATATGAGAGGAAAATCTGAACCCTAAACCCATTCACACAAACTGTCTCAAGGTATTAGAGGAAAAACAATACCATTTGTTTGTATTGGTAACAAGCATACGCTTTTTTTTTATGTTCATGCATTTTAATCATTTTCTGAGCAAATTTTGCAAGACGAAATGCTTGACAATTAAATAAATATGATCATGATGGCCCAAGTATGCTCATTTTTGAGCAAATTATCGAAAACTTATGAATATTTTCCATAGTTTTATCCTCTGGATGGAATTAATGAAAAATTGAAAATACTTGAATTGCATGTCTTCTGTTTAAAATAATAAAACGGTGTTACGTAAATGAAATTGATTAATATCTTAACATATGATAGCAGAACATGGTTTGCGTTAGAATTCAAAACGTTTTCTACGTGCCTGATTTAAAAAAGAATCTTCTAAGTGTATCATCAATGACAAGAAATGGCAAAGGAATTCTCTTTAAAAATAATTGTTGTAAAGTCTTTGATAATAATGGTGAATTGATGATGCAAACCAAAGAAATAAATAGGCTTTATCCGATCAAAAATAAAATTATAAAAGATAGTAACGTAATTTCAACCAACTACACTAAAAATAAAATGTCGGATAAAGAACATTTTCATAGGATTTTGGGGCACGTAAACTTTACAGATTTACATTACATGTGTAAATATAATTATTTAATGCTTTGCCAAACTCAATTGAATAAAAATAAACTTATATGGATTGTAAGATATGTATCCAGTCCAAAATGCATAATTTGAAATATGAAAATAACCGCACCCGATCAGCCAAATATTGTGATCAAATTATTCACTCTGATGTGAAATATTTAGATGTTGAAGGTTTCAATGGCGAAAAATATTTTGTCAGTTTTATTGATGATTATTCATGCATTGCTCGAATTTATTGTATTAAAAACTAATTGGAAGTATTCAAAATTTGTATAATATTTTAATTTTATAAGTAATATTATTAATCAGCCTGTTCAACAACTAAGATAAGATAATGGCACAGAGTACCTACTTAAACAGTCAATTTTATTCTTTTGCTAGGGAGAAAGGCTTCGATATAGCACCTTATATGAGTTATAACCATGAAGTGAATGGAGTTGCGGTATTATTAGTACAGACATTAGGTTTTTGTCTCCAAAATTGAAATGAGTCTAAGCAAATAAACTGTTCTTGTCTTTTCAATTTGAGTACCGGACACATCTGGTCTATCTGTTATTCAAAAGTGTTGGACTTCGGGGGCTTGGAGTCCGTTGTAGTATGAAGTAGACGATCAATTAATTAAACACCCGAGAGTAAATAAAATAGAAAAACAAAAGTACCGCACTAATAAATGAATTTAATTAAGAGAGAGATAATCACATGTATGGACACAACTCAACAACTGAACAACTAGACGACGCAACTGAATAGGAACTGGAGAATGACGAAACAGTGTTACCAACTAGTGATTGAACAATAATTAATGTACCAACACTCCCTCCTTGTTCAATTACGACGTTGAAAAATATAAAATACATATAAAATGCATATTATGTGATATATAAGATAATATAGTGATTGAACAATGTGTAGTGATTGAAAAATACATAGTGCGATAAAAGAAAAATAGGAGAAAACATTTTTCATGAAAAACTCCTTATAGATCAAAAAAATACAAAGATTCAAAATTAAATAACAATAACATTGTTATACAATATAAATATTAGATAAAGAGGAAAACTTTATATTACATAAATAAAAACCTCTTTTGCCGAAAGAATTATGTTTAAATAAAATTAAGAGGAAAAGGTTTATCCTTTTTATTTGTGAATTTATTATATATTTATGTAAAAAGGATAAACTAAAAACCTCTTGGTCCACCAGTTGTGTAGAGGGAAAATCTACAGGAGTAGATGAAAAACCTCTACGAGTTTATTTATATTTATTAAAAAAATATCCAAAAGATTATAGAAAATATCATGAACATTTCATTAAATTGCCTTAAGCGACCATAAGACTTCTTAATGAAATATTGTTCAAGATGTGTAAATGTGTATATATATAGTACTCCATTATATTCTTCCTAAAATTTATCATATTCTCCGTTTGTGTTATAAGTAAAGTTATTGTAGGTTAGTGAGCTCAACAAATGTAAGAAAGATTAGAAACATATAATATACAGAACTCACAAATAACATAATTAGGAACATGAAATCAGACAAAAGAAAATATATATGATATCACAGGAATAGACATAATAGAAATCATAATAAATCTTAATAATAATAGTAATCAGGGGTTCTGGATCATTCTATAGATCGCCGTTTCGTATTGTTTTAATCTGAAACAATATACTAGGTATTACTATCTGATAAAATATGTGTGAGTATATGTGTTTATTTTATGTGTTTTATTTAATTTGTTAGTTATGATATATGTTATTTATTTCTCCGTTATGGAATGATAGATGCTGTCCTCACAGTTTAATATTAATTTAGTAAATTTTTCAAAACTCCCAATAGGTAGTGGTTTAGTAAAAATATCAGCCTCCTGTTCTTCTGAAAAAATTTTTACCAAAAGAATTTCACCAAGTTGTTGACTTTCACGTACATAATGATATTGTGTATGCAGGTATTTTAAACCTGGTGCTCCTACCATCTGAGCTCCGTCTATTGCCAATTGACTGTCACAATAAATTTGTGCAGGTAGAAATGAGATACCTATAATTTTCTCCGTTATTTTGGCTTGATTAGCTAACTCTTTGGCTAACTCACTCATCGCTACATACTCCGCTGCACACATAGAAGTTGCTACTCTCCGTTGTTTATAACATTTCCACATTATTGTGTCACCAAATAATTTAATTAAATGTCCTGCTGTAGATGCTCCTGTTTCAAGACAATCACCCCAGCTAGCATCAGAATATCCTATAATATTATCATGTTTTCCATTATAAGTTAGACCTAGATTTTCAGTATATTTTAGGTATCTGAAAATTCTTTTTAACTCCTGTATATTCTCTTCAGTTGGATTACCTTGACACCTACTCATTAGGTTAACAGCTAAAGCTATATCGGGTCTTGTTCCACCGGTTAAATATAACAAGCAACCGACTGCTTCTCTAAATGGATATTTCTCTCCCGTTTTATTTAAGTTTTTAGGTTCATAATTATTCTCATTCCTCCTTTTTACTTGCCTGGTTACCATATGCGTTTTACAAGGTTTACCATCCTCCATTTTAAATCTCCTTAATAATTTATTAATAAATCGTGTTTGTTTTAACTCCATTTTATTTTTACTCCTGTTTCTACTAATTTCAATACTTAAGTAATCCTGGGGAGTTCCCATATCGGAAAACTTAAATATTTTCCTAAATTTTTCCTTTAATTGTTCAATCGAAATTAAACAATTTCCAGCTATGAGAATATCATCTACATAGGCTAGAAGGATTATAAATTTATCCCCGTTTTTCCAAGTAAATAAACATGGGTCTTTTACATCACTATTTAAACCTAACTTTTTCATCTCCACTGTGAAAAGTATATTCCAGCTTTTAGGACTGGTTTTTAACCCATAAATCGATTTATTTAGTTTACACACCTTGTTTACTCTTTCAGAGGGATCAATACCTACTCCTTCTGGTATCTCCATATATATAGGTCCTGTTATTTCTCCGTGTAAAAATGCAGTTTTAACATCCAGTTGGCAAATCTCCAAATTGTACTTATTTACTATCGCTAATAAATTACGTACAGTCGCCAATGGTGTTACTGGAGCATATATTTCCAGTAAACTGTATTCTACCTTATCCTTAAATCCTCTTCCCACCAGTCTTGCTTTATATCTCACATCTCCTGTTGGCTCCGGTTTGACCTTAAATAACCACCTCAAATCTATTATATTTGGTTTCTCTCCGTTCTCATCAACTAATGGTCTATCAACTATAGTCCATACATCGTGTTCTTGGAGCAAGTTAATTTCGTCTTGAATGGCTGTTCTCCATTGTAGGCTAGCGGATGAGTTAATTGCCTCCAAATATGTTTTGGGGCTTCATTCACTTCAGCCATAGCCGTATAAACGAACTTGTCTAGAACTTCATCAAGGTTTTCAGCTTCGATCCATTTAGGATCTTCAGTATTAAAAGCTTCAACCTTTTGTCTCTTTTCTCCTGTTAATCGCTTTGACTTTCTCCTTTTTACTCCTTTGCTTTCCTCCTTTTTATCCTCCTTTTCATTATCCATTTCATTCTTATTATTAAAATTATTAAACCAATTCATATCTCCTTTTTCAATTCCCTCTTGTTGTTTATATTTATTCCTATACACCAGTTTTTCATTAAATCTTACATCTCTCGACTCAATTAAGGATTTAGTTTCTGGACACCATAATAAATAACCAGATCGGGTATATCCAACCATTACAGTACAGATTCCCCATCCTGAGAATTTAGTCTCCGGTTTTCTTTTGACCTTTGAATATGCCAAGCAACCAAATCTCCGTAATTGATTAAAATGACATGGTGCACTTGGTGCAAATTTAGTTAAAGGTATATCATAATTTATTGATTTGTGTGGGGTACGATTATACACGTAAACTGCTGCTTTAACATCTAAATCCCACATACTCTTAGGTAACCCTGAATCTGCCATTAAAGCTCTCACTCTGCTTTGAATGGTATTATTGAACCTTTTAGCTACACAGTTATGTTGGGGTGTATCAGGTGGTGCTAATTGGAGATCGATATTTTCCTTTTCTAACACCTGTTTCGTATATCCTCCTGTAAACTCCGTTCCTTGATCAGATCTTAAATAACACACCTTAACATCTTTCCTTAAAAGATTTCTAGTGCTCCGTATAAATTTTTCTAGACATTCGCCAACTTCAGACTTTTGTGTCATAGTATATGCTTGTGCATACCAAGAATAGTCATCAATAAATACTACTATAAATCTCCGTTTAGCTGGGAATGTAGTGGGTGATATAGGACCCATTACGTCAAAATGAATCATTTGTAGTGGGCGCTCAGCTCTCCACCTTGGTTGATTAAAGGGTAATTTTGTGAGGTTAGAAACTGCACATATTTCACAGTCTTTTATTATTCCTGTGAACTTAACTCCTTTTAACTCCGGTTGAGTTTGCGCCAACCTCCTTAAATATTTTTCTGACACATGACCTAACTTGTAGTGCCAGTGCAGTTCTAAGGGTATAGACTTATTCACTCCAGTAATGTCTAATATCATAGGTTCGGGAATTTCCTCAATATTAATTACCTTTCGATCATTCTCCGGGTTTTCATTATCAATCATACTTTCACCTTTATTATTATTTACTCCCTCCATTTTGGACTTTTCTAAATTATCACTATCATCTTTATTATTATCATTATTATTATTATTGTTATTATTATTATTGTTATTATTATTGTTATTATTATTATTCTCTGTTTTATTTTGTTCGGTTTTACTGTTATTATTACCTATATGTATCTTATTAGTATTATCTGACGTTTGTACTAGCGAACAATTCTCTCTTTTTCCATTACCTATATTCTCACCCGTTTCTTCCTCTTCTACCTCCGAATCGTTTGCCGGTACAACATCAGTAATGTGAGCAGAACTCAAATGCAAATGACGAGATAACCGGTGTCTCGTCATCATAATCTACACTATCATTAGTAAGATCAGTCACCAGTTCCATATGCCAAAATGGTTTTTTATATTCTCCAGAAAAATAGGTCATCGTTTGATCACCATTGACCCCTCGAATGTTTTGATTATTTAAAATTACAGTAAAACCTAAATCTATTAATTTTTGTACTGAAAACAAGTTTTCAGACAATAGAGGACAACACCTAACATTGTTAAACCTGACTTTATTTCCAAGTAAATCTCGAGTAAGTAAGTCACCAGTTAACTCACAGGACAAAGTCGAGTCTACATGGGCACTAAGAACCTTTTTGTTATGGGGTTTTTTATTGACAAGTGGGACAGAACTTGAAATAATGTGTTGAGTTGCCCCACTTTCCGACAAAAACGATACTTTATACACAGGTTTACCTGAAGGATTATTCTGAGACGACGTGGAATTATCAGCGTCATCCAGATCCAACAGGGTCTCCTCCTCAGAAGTGACCATCAAAGCTGCAGATTGCTCCAAGTTTTGAATGGTCGAATAAGGTGAGGGGCTAGGAGGCAAAGGAATATTGAGGCAATCCTCCCAATCAGAGGTCACATACCTATACTGCGAAACATTAGAAGATTGAGGAATGTCAAACTATACATCCACTTCAATACTATCTAAATTTGAGTCATTTTTCACCTGTTCAGCCTTAAAATTGTCAATTTCGACCAACGCATAATTAGCCGCCGTCTGCTCGTCAGTAATTTTAGTATCTTTCACCTTTCTATCCGCCATTTTATTTTTACCACCCCTTCCACGCCTATTTGAGGGTGCTCCTCTAAAAGGTTTGACTACTCCTCCAGTTGGTAGTTTGGGTTGTGGATTTACAAATCCGCCTCTCGATGGTGCAATACCACGATACGAGCTACGCCCTCGATAAGACATATACCTATTAGGCCTATAACTATTATAAAACATTCGCCTGTATCTATCATTTTGTGAGACTATTACAGGTCTCATCTTCCCTAACTTAGGACAAGAAGTGGCACTGTGCGTCGACGTAACAATTCCGCAGTTGAAGCACATTCGGCCTTCAACTGTTGGGTTAGAGCAAGTGTTACTCAAGTGACCATAACCCTGGCAATTGAAGCATCTAGTACCTGGACTTATTTTACTGTTGTTTATAACACCAGTACGCGCATGTGATCGTCTAGTAAAAACGACATTGCCTCTCGTTGGTCCTGCCGAGCCCCTATTCGAACCTTTGTTTCACCGTTCCATTTGTCTATTCGCCTCAGCCTGTAGGATTAAACATTTAAGTTCTTCAATGGATAGGCCTACATTATTAGTTTGCTTGGAAATAAAATTTATAGTTTCTATCATATTAGAACTTTTTGATACCGCCATATAAAAATAACTCCGTTTTTCTTTCTCCGTTAATTCATCATTATCCTCATTATTTTCATAAGATTTAATTAATTTGTCAAAACGTTGGAAAAACTGATAGGGCTTTTCCCTAAAAGGATTATATTTTAAAAGAGCTAAGTCTTTGCGAAGTGCTTCTGACACCCTATGCATCTCACATCGCTTAAACTTTTTTAGAACTTTTAAAATTTCTATCGGATCCTTAACGTTGACGATTAATTTATGGTAGTTGTCATCGATATGATTTATGATTATATCCCTAATTAAATTTAACCTAATTTCTTTTTCCTGTTCAGTATATCTATTTTCATCACCTGTTTTATTTTCTATTAAATTAAATAAGTCCTTGGAAATCAGTTCTGATTTCAGGTAATCAAACCACGAATCATATCAAATATTTCGAGTAAGTTTATAATCTCTTTTTGTATTGTCCTTATCATATAGTATCTCCGTTTTCTTTTTACTTTCGCCACTCGATTTACCCTTGAGAGCATCAATTAAGATTTTCAAAAGAGTCTTACAACTATCATCCTCCTGTTCATTTTTATCATTATTATCTTTATTAGCTCCGTTTTCATTATTATTATTTAAAATGTTAGTATTATTATTGTTAGTATTTTCGCCGTTTGTTAAGTCACCTAAATTATTATTATTATTAATATTAATGTTTTCGCCAGGACTAATTAAATTGGGGTTAGGATAACTCACCGACTCAGTAATTTCCGCCAGAGTATTTTCCAAAAACACTATCCTATCTTGCATTTCCTGAATTAATGCAGGATTCCTCAACCTAGCTTCCCTCGCCTGTTCCTGTCTCATGGATTGCTGAAACGCCTTTGCAAGTTCCATAGTAATACTCCTAACATTCGCCTCTTTTGAGGTAGACTGTACGTCTTCCTCATGAGTAGGTTCGGCAGCCAGCGCCTGTTGGGTTGCCTTGCTCACCATTTGCTTAGAAATTTTAGGGATTTTGTATTAGGAAGTAGGTATAGGTTTTGCGATAGGTTTTGGAATAGAGGTTTTTGGAATTGTGGTCTTGGCCTTAACAGACTGATCAAGCTTCTTCCGAGGAGTCTCCCCTTTATGTGCGGCGGAAGCTTTAGGTCTTTGTATTGGAGCCTCTTTCAAGAAGGAATAATTATACAGGATACCGCATTAATTAATGTGACGTCACATTATTACTCCCTCCGTTCAATAAATTATTTGTGAAAAATTTAAGTATTTTTGCGACCTCGAAAGAATCGTAAGATCTCACCCGTGGTTCCTTTATTTTTAGTTTCTAAAAGACGTTTTTCCGTTTCTACATGCACCTCTACATCAACCTCCATATCCTCATTTATCGAAATATTTTCGATATCATTTTCAGAGATGTAGGGCTCGTCACGATCAGATTTGCTATTATTATTATTATGAACATTATGGTTGCTTTGGTTTTGACCGCCGCTTTGATTGTGGCTTCGCGTGCCTGATTTTTTTCGATGAATTTGATTTTGGTCAGCAACAAAACTGTTTTCTTAGTACTTCACAATGGCTCAGCGAAGGGGGTATACTGGTGCTACAACCCCCTCTCCAGATACAAAAATACCAACCTCATTAAGATTTTACTTAGTAATAGCCAAAGAATGAGAATTTACAAATTTAATTGAAACTCCGCCAACCCGTCAATGTAACAAATTTCAAAATTAGGTACATGCAGCTCACTAAATTCTGTAAGTAAACGACTTACCTATGCGGATTAATTCTTGAATGTCGTCATTTTTATTTGAAAACAATTTTGAAATTTGTTGCAAATTTCGTTATTTCATGTTTTCCTGTTTTGCAAATGTGTAATCGTTCATGAAAGAAGAAAAATCCGGGTTGCTCGTCGTCTCATTATAAAAATGGAGACCTAGGTACTCAAAGTTTCACGATAAGGAAATAATTTTCGTGATCATGAAAGAATATATCTGTTTTATGCTGAACCGTTCTTTGAAACCGCCACGTCATTAAAACCAAAAGACAATTGAAGTATGAAAAATGAATCGTATACCTACAGTGAAAATCATATCGTATGACTTGTTTTTTTGTAATCCACTTTGGATGGATGCGATTTGGTTTTCGTGGAATAAAAATTGAAAGAGCTTAATTGTTAAAGCTGCTTCGTACGGTGTTACTTATACTTAGTTCCAATTTTAAAATTAATGGCGTGTTTACCGGAATTTGATTTTTTCAAGGTTCGGTAGGCTATCAATGAATCGCACGAAAAGTAAGCCCTAATGCCCTAAAGAGGAGCCACGCATAAGGGATTCATTGAAACACATTGGAACGAAAAGGCTGCTGACGTAAGGACATCCTTAAGGGGAAACGTTTATTGTCCAAAAAAGACAATTAGCGTCGACATTAGAGCCACACTTACAGGGGTCAATAGGCGCCAACCGATCGCCTATAAGAAATTCGTGAAACTTTACTTTTTATTATAGATACCGGAAGTTGAAACCTTAATCGTGAAATTTGAAAACTTTAAATTTAAAAATATTTAGGTATACATTACAGAGTTAAGATATTTAAAAAATTATTTTGTCATTGAAATCCAGGAAAAAATGTACGTTCAATACTTCGATTTTTGAAAAAGTTTTGTGGGAGTGTTGGAAATTGATGGGATTTCTAGGTCTTGGAAAGACTTGGAGGATAGAATATTTTGCACCCAAAATTTAAACGCCTATGAAGTTTCGTATGTTGTAGGCGGTTCAGATCAAGTAAATTCTTTTTTGTAACTCTTACACGAAAAAGAGGTTATATATCGGATCGATTTTTGATTTGCAAAGTGAGAGATTTCCGAACAGAGTGGGAACAGTCCAAAATGATTTTTATGTCTACACAAGTGTAGAAATGGAGTTTTTTTTTAACGGTATTTTTTGTTTATTTCATCGCGAGGTCGTTTACACTTACACAAGTGGCGCAATAAAGCTAGGCAGAGATGGCGATTTAGAATTGAATTCTACATCTACACGCATATTCTACGTGAAAAATATATAAAGTAGAATATCGAATATGTGTAAAATAATATTGATAAGGTAAAGAAGTACTGATAAAATTGGTAAGTGTTATCAATTTGTTTATATCTTCGACCATATACTAGATAGACTGGCCCTGTACAATGCTTCCCATTGAAGCAGTAATAAATACGGAGTGTGACGTCACATTGTGGCAAGAAGTTGTTTTACCTAGGTCATATTGTTGTTATTTCCAGATTTTTGAAGTTGATTTTAGCCAGGTTGGAGTTTTTTTTTGTTGAAAAATTATACATAATCATTTCTTTTTTTTTCTTTTTTTTCTATTGAAAAATTCAATTGAGAAGAAAAAATAAACTTTATTTGATTTTTTTTTCTTCAAAAAACCTTATGGGATTTAACATGCATGTGCCACATTGTGACGTCATTTATGTGTGCTTCAATTTCTATTGCCACAGCCAGTCTGTCCAGTATATGGTTGAAGGTTTATATTCTACACGTTTTCTACATATTATTAATATTCTACATATTCTACATCACAAATGTAGAATATCGAATTCTACGCGTAGAATACCATCTCTGAATATAGTAGCTATTAGGTATTTCAGCATGAAAAAAGGCCGTTTTACACGGTGATGCAATAAACAACATTAATTCGCTTTTCCATCACAGTATAACCTCCCAATAACATATACTTACGGGAACAGACTTTTTTTCCTCTATTGGGATGTGTCCGTTATTGGGAGGAAAAATGGGAAATTAAACATGAACTAATTTAAAGTTAAAAACGAGTTTTTAAACGATAAGCTTTTATTTTTTTTTTTTTGTCTTAGCTTTATACGAAATAAACACTATTTCGTTGCTGAAGGTTGGTAACAGTATTGGTATATTTTTTAAATCGCAGTACTAAGTAGAATAAAAGTTTATTGAAATATGTATGTATTTAATTTTATTCTAGAGTAAAATATTTAGTCATGTATTATATAAATATGTATAATTTATGTTCTGGACATATACCTAGTGATTAATTGGTCATTGTGAATTATGTCCGAAATGGGAAAATTTAATAAATGACACAAACGGGGCACTGTGAATAATGCAGCAGTTTGATAAATTTAAAAAAGAAAATGGTAGTTACAGCATGACTGCTATGTTTACACTTATTACAGAAATTGTGATTGTTGTGACAATTCGAATTACACAATTTATTTTTTTTAATAAAGCTATATTTTTGGAACTCGTAGTCCCTGTGCAATTACACAGGCTCCGGATACAAGTGACGTCATGCTTGCGAATTCTAGTAGTGAAATTTGGGTGTCTGGTACTTCCTCGGCAATGGTGAAAATTTCGTTACATACGATAACTTGATTCCTGGAATAGAGCTGTTCAAGTATATATCATATTGTGGTTGGACACATTTTTACGAGTACCTATCTTATCATTCCAAGCTTTGTCAACATCCTGCTATTGAGAGGTGTCTGCTAAAGTAAGCGTGGCTGTATTGTAAGGAATTTTGTAATAGTCTCTTTTTGGTGGATTCGTTGCAAAAAATATTTTACTTAAAGTCAACTCTGCGATTACAACACTCACCTTATGAATCTTGCTTTTTAAGTTTGTAACTTGTAAAAATTGTTGGTGTAAAATCCTATTAAAATAAGATCTGTCGTACACTTCAACTAAGCTACTTTTAAAACGTTGTTCAGGAAATATTACGATTCACACACTACAGCAGGGTGATCTATCTTTGTTATGTTCAGCAATGATGCTAAACTTTGTTAACTTAAAACAAGTTTGAAAACATAGCTCAGCTACGTTTGAAGCCGTCCAGACGAAAATAGTCCAAGTGTCGTGAAAGAATATTCATACAATAAAGTAATCAACAGATTATTTGCATGTGCTGCCACTGCATATGTACCTACAACATATGGAAGAGCCAAACCTAGACAAACACTGGTAATTTTTAGAGCTGGTTTGGGTGGTTTGTATAATAGCTCTTTACATACACACAAACACACATATGTAACAAATACGTACGTACGTGTATATGGGAAGTGCATTGCTTCTTATCATGATAAGGAATGATGGACAGGTTAATGTACTGAATCGTGACATTGGTAATTGTGTGATTAGTCACAGTTAGGTTTTTGTACTTGCAAGTAACTATGTTCAAACATTTTGTGTGTTTTAATGTCGTAGAGACGATTAATAAGCCAGCCTTTTGGCAGTCGTCGAGGGGTGCGAGCCCCTAAAATCTCATACATGCCATTTAAAAAATTTTTTAGGGCGGAGGCTTTTCTGAATAACTTTTGAGTTGGTTGCTTGCAGAGGGTATTACAGGGTGTGATTGATGTAGAACATCGTAGTTGAATGTTCCGATCTTGATTTTCCAAAAAAAAAAAAAAAGTATTTTTAATGGAAATAATTGAAACCTAAGAATATATTTTCAATATTTTGTGATTAACATGTTGATTACGAGTCTAAGGCCCAAATAATTGTACCTTGCACCAACTGGTAATGGACCAAGTCAGCATGTCTGTCAACAGGAGCCAAAACCCTAACATTAACCTCACATATTGTACGTATTATCGGGGATAAATCCTTATATTAACAAACAATACTCTAATAAAATAATTGTTTAAAAAGGAATAGTTTATTTCCAAAATCATTTATAATTATCCTATAATACAATAAAAGCTATAATTTTATGTTTTATGTAGGTACCTATGTAGTTATGTATGCAGGTATGTATGTACCTAATTGCAATCTGAATAACTAGAGCAACAGTGTTACTGAAATTCACAGGAAAGTGGTTTTTAGGTACGAAAAAATAATTTCGATAAATCTCAAGTTTGAGAAAATTTGTTGAACAGAAATATGAGTATGTTAATCTATTCATTAGCATTCAGCAGTAAGGCTGCAGTCATGACCTTCAGTGTTGACGCTTACACTCATTATCAAAAATGTTTGATACTGGGCTTCAGAGGTTTGCATTTTTACCCGGCAATGCTCAACACTCAGAGCTTAATGTTTATGTCGTGCCTGTGGTTTAAGTAGTAACAGCTAATGATGAAAAATTAACCTAAAATAAACGTTTTTTTAACGTAACCAATTTTCCTATCATCAAAGTTTGTGATTACTTTAATGCTAAACACAATGGAAAAAAATATCTCATATCGAGTCTCGAGTCTCGATAATTGATAATTTAATATCAGCTTCTATTATGTAATGTGAATTTTGATATTAAAGTATGGTTCTTTAGGTTTGATTGTCATCGGCTACTCTTTTTTGGGGCACTGATGGAGTTGATTTCCTTTTTTCTGTTGGTACCTATGGGCTATCTTTTCAGTTTACATTCAAAATTTTCATTTTTATTTTATCTTCTAAATGCGGTTGTAAGTTTTTTATTCATCACCCTTTTCTCGATTAACAAGGTCTGAATAAGAAGATTATAATTATAGACCTTCTGGGTGTGGGAAAATCCAAATTGGTCCCAAATTTTAGAAAATTTGTTGAACATAAATATGAGCATCTTATAATCTATGTATCAGCAGTAAGCGATGCAAAATTCACCAGGAACAAATAGTCTTTCATATCTGCAATCTGCCTAACATCAATTTTTGTGATTAACGTTAAACACAACGGATAAAAAATGTTACACTCATATTGAATCTTGAATCATATGTTGGTACCTAATTAATAATAATTAATTTAACATCAGTTTCTATTATCGAATTTTATTAATGAATTTAGTGTTTGGATATTGAATAAATTCGCAATAAATGGTTTTTTACTTTTTAATGTACAGCCATACTTAAAACCGTACATATTTTTCAAATTGTTTAGGAGAGCAAAAACAAGATTTCAGTTTGGTCTAATAAATAAAGTTTTTAGATAAGGGTCGAGTAAATTTCACTGAGTCCATAAAGAATTACATGTAATGTAAATTTAAGAATCAGGAAAATGCCACTAAATGCAGCACTAATAAGTTTGTATAATAATGTTTTTCCTCTGTTCACCTTATACACGCCGTGCATTCATCGATTTTTCCTTATAAAAAAGTATTCTGAAGTGATAAAATAATAAAACTAAGCCTAGAACCTTTTTAGGTTCATAAAGAATACACATACAAAAATTCATCAAAATCAGTTTGGCAGGTTCTGAGATTACCCTTAACATACAGTACTTTTCCAAATTTTCCTCTTTAGTATGTATTGGTATAGAGTGATACAGATTGAGTTGATATTAGGTGCGTAATACAGTTCATTCGTATATTTAAAATATATTATTTCCCCTTCAATATTGATAACAGTAGCCGTTCAAAGAAAATAGGCGCCTAGATACCGAAGTTTGAATTTGCAATGACCCTTCGAAGGCCGGGTACTCTTTCGAGTAGTTTTTCCAAACCGTATTTTTTATAATAGCGGAGTAATTCTACAATGGGGTCCTGGTGAAATTTACTATTTTTGGTTGATTTTTCTTCAAGTTCCGTCATATTCTCTTCAAATTGAGGGTTTTCATCGCTTTGATTTTCGTCTGGTTCTACGGAAAGTTCATCGTGAGCGAAGGAGGATCCTGCATGCTCAGCTCCTTTTAAATTGTCTTCAGATTCAGCACTCTCTGCGATCGCAGTCGTCGGATTCCTGTGCTCATATCCCTCTACTTCGAGATATTCAGATTTTTTAAATTGGGTATCTTCTACTTGCATTGGTAGTGTGGAATGGCTTCCGTTTGTGCGTATCGTATGGTTTTTTGTTTTTTGATGGTCAAATTTGTCATCATCTGAATACGCACTTTCTGGTTCTTTTGGATTGCCATACTCTAATGAATGAGTGGAAAAACTCTGGAATCAATGTGTAATAGATTAAAAATAATTTTAGAATAGGAACCGCCATCGTAAATTAAGACGTACATACGAATATCTTAATGGTACCTAAGTCATTTCTTAATAAAAATTCGGAAACAATTAAATAAATTATAATTATAGGTAGGTAGGTACCTACAGACATTCTCAATTAATGACAATGTGTCATCACATTGTTTCAAGTGAGTGATGCATGAGATTGTATGCTTATTTTCTACTCATGAGGTAAAATGTTTAAAATTACACAAGCTGGCCTACTTTCCAGGTACTATATTTGTTTTGGATGACATCAACGGGTCCATAAAAAGGAATTGCGGACAATCAGAGTATAAGGTCGGATACATTAAAATCCAAAAATTCGTCTTAAATTTCTAAATGCAGAACTGGATTTAGTCCAAAAAACAGACAAAAATTGAGAACTTTCTTAAATAATTATTTCCAGTAACTCATGATCATACAAATCTCTAACAATGTATGATAATTATACTCATATGTAGTAATAAAATATAAATTTTTTTTTCTTTGAAATATCCATATTATTTTCAAGCTTAGAATTTTGTTCAATTAATAACCTTTCATCTAGTAAAATAAATCACTTGTTAGGACGATTTCGTCTTGGTCCAAAAGTGATTAATGTACATTGGGTAGGTAATATTATCTATGTATCGTTAAATATTTTTTTTAAGGTTTTAAGCAAAACCATAAAAAAAAAAATTCAGGTGAAATTTTCATAAAAGATAGTCCTTGTTATATAGGAGTAAGTCTAAAAAAAATTTAATGCATATTACATTAAACTGTAGAAATAAAATATCAAATGTTCGCCAAACATCAATAAATATTGGTATCGATCCTTTTTTTTTTCAATTTTTCACGTACGTATTTAAAATTTAGTGTTTGTTTCTTGAATTTTGGATGAATTGGCTAATGGCTGGAGTTGTTATTTCCACGAATAAATCACCTCGCTAATGATATTTTATTCGACTATCCCTAAGTATTTTGTTTGTAAGGTTTAGTGCAGTCATTCTGGTTCAGTTACCAGTTGTTTGGTGTTTGGAGCCCTCCTCCTAAAAATAGCAATCGATATATATTTTAATGATTTGTGTAGTGAAATGAAACATAAATTATTTAACAATTATTTTATTAGAGTATTGTTTGTTAATATAAGGATTTATCCCCGATAATACGTACAATATGTGAGGTTAATGTTAGGGTTTTGGCTCCTGTTGACAGACATGCTGACTTGGTCCATTACCAGTTGGTGCAAGGTACAATTATTTGGGCCTTAGACTCGTAATCAACATGTTAATCACAAAATATTGAAAATATATTCTTAGGTTTCAATTATTTCCATTAAAAATACTTTTTTTTTTTTTTTTTTTTGGAAAATCAAGATCGGAACATTCAACCACGATGTTCTACATCAATCACACCCTGTAATACCCTCTGCAAGCAACCAACTCAAAAGTTATTCAGAAAAGCCTCCGCCCTAAAAAATTTTTTAAATGGCATGTATGAGATTTTAGGGGCTCGCACCCCTCGACGACTGCCAAAAGGCTGGCTTATTAATCGTCTCTACGACATTAAAACACACAAAATGTTTGAACATAGTTACTTGCAAGTACAAAAACCTAACTGTGACTAATCACACAATTACCAATGTCACGATTCAGTACATTAACCTGTCCATCATTCCTTATCATGATAAGAAGCAATGCACTTCCCATATACACGTACGTACGTATTTGTTACATATGTGTGTTTGTGTGTATGTAAAGAGCTATTATACAAACCACCCAAACCAGCTCTAAAAATTACCAGTGTTTGTCTAGGTTTGGCTCTTCCATATGTTGTAGGTACATATGCAGTGGCAGCACATGCAAATAATCTGTTGATTACTTTATTGTATGAATATTCTTTCACGACACTTGGACTATTTTCGTCTGGACGGCTTCAAACGTAGCTGAGCTATGTTTTCAAACTTGTTTTAAGTTAACAAAGTTTAGCATCATTGCTGAACATAACAAAGATAGATCACCCTGCTGTAGTGTGTGAATCGTAATATTTCCTGAACAACGTTTTAAAAGTAGCTTAGTTGAAGTGTACGACAGATCTTATTTTAATAGGATTTTACACCAACAATTTTTACAAGTTACAAACTTAAAAAGCAAGATTCATAAGGTGAGTGTTGTAATCGCAGAGTTGACTTTAAGTAAAATATTTTTTGCAACGAATCCACCAAAAAGAGACTATTACAAAATTCCTTACAATACAGCCACGCTTACTTTAGCAGACACCTCTCAATAGCAGGATGTTGACAAAGCTTGGAATGATAAGATAGGTACTCGTAAAAATGTGTCCAACCACAATATGATATATACTTGAACAGCTCTATTCCAGGAATCAAGTTATCGTATGTAACGAAATTTTCACCATTGCCGAGGAAGTACCAGACACCCAAATTTCACTACTAGAATTCGCAAGCATGACGTCACTTGTATCCGGAGCCTGTGTAATTGCACAGGGACTACGAGTTCCAAAAATATAGCTTTATTAAAAAAAATAAATTGTGTAATTCGAATTGTCACAACAATCACAATTTCTGTAATAAGTGTAAACATAGCAGTCATGCTGTAACTACCATTTTCTTTTTTAAATTTATCAAACTGCTAGCATTATTCACAGTGCCCCGTTTGTGTCATTTATTAAATTTTCCCATTTCGGACATAATTCACAATGACCAATTAATCACTAGGTATATGTCCAGAACATAAATTATACATATTTATATAATACATGACTAAATATTTTACTCTAGAATAAAATTAAATACATACATATTTCAATAAACTTTTATTCTACTTAGTACTGCGATTTAAAAAATATACCAATACTGTTACCAACCTTCAGCAACGAAATAGTGTTTATTTCGTATAAAGCTAAGACAAAAAAAAAAATAAAAGCTTATCGTTTAAAAACTCGTTTTTAACTTTAAATTAGTTCATGTTTAATTTCCCATTTTTCCTCCCAATAACGGACACATCCCAATAGAGGAAAAAAAGTCTGTTCCCGTAAGTATATGTTATTGGGAGGTTATACTGTGATGGAAAAGCGAATTAATGTTGTTTATTGCATCACCGTGTAAAACGGCCTTTTTTCATGCTGAAATACCTAATAGCTACTATATTCAGAGATGGTATTCTACGCGTAGAATTCGATATTCTACATTTGTGATGTAGAATATGTAGAATATTAATAATATGTAGAAAACGTGTAGAATATAAACCTTCAACCATATACTGGACAGACTGGCTGTGGCAATAGAAATTGAAGCACACATAAATGACGTCACAATGTGGCACATGCATGTTAAATCCCATAAGGTTTTTTGAAGAAAAAAAAATCAAATAAAGTTTATTTTTTCTTCTCAATTGAATTTTTCAATAGAAAAAAAAGAAAAAAAAAGAAATGATTATGTATAATTTTTCAACAAAAAAAAACTCCAACCTGGCTAAAATCAACTTCAAAAATCTGGAAATAACAACAATATGACCTAGGTAAAACAACTTCTTGCCACAATGTGACGTCACACTCCGTATTTATTACTGCTTCAATGGGAAGCATTGTACAGGGCCAGTCTATCTAGTATATGGTCGAAGATATAAACAAATTGATAACACTTACCAATTTTATCAGTACTTCTTTACCTTATCAATATTATTTTACACATATTCGATATTCTACTTTATATATTTTTCACGTAGAATATGCGTGTAGATGTAGAATTCAATTCTAAATCGCCATCTCTGCCTAGCTTTATTGCGCCACTTGTGTAAGTGTAAACGACCTCGCGATGAAATAAACAAAAAATACCGTTAAAAAAAAACTCCATTTCTACACTTGTGCAGACATAAAAATCATTTTGGACTGTTCCCACTCTGTTCGGAAATCTCTCACTTTGCAAATCAAAAATCGATCCGATATATAACCTCTTTTTCGTGTAAGAGTTACAAAAAAGAATTTACTTGATCTGAACCGCCTACAACATACGAAACTTCATAGGCGTTTAAATTTTGGGTGCAAAATATTCTATCCTCCAAGTCTTTCCAAGACCTAGAAATCCCATCAATTTCCAACACTCTCACAAAACTTTTTCAAAAATCGAAGTATTGAACGTACATTTTTTCCTGGATTTCAATGACAAAATAATTTTTTAAATATCTTAACTCTGTAATGTATACCTAAATATTTTTAAATTTAAAGTTTTCAAATTTCACGATTAAGGTTTCAACTTCCGGTATCTATAATAAAAAGTAAAGTTTCACGAATTTCTTATAGGCGATCGGTTGGCGCCTATTGACCCCTGTAAGTGTGGCTCTAATGTCGACGCTAATTGTCTTTTTTGGACAATAAACGTTTCCCCTTAAGGATGTCCTTACGTCAGCAGCCTTTTCGTTCCAATGTGTTTCAATGAATCCCTTATGCGTGGCTCCTCTTTAGGGCATTAGGGCTTACTTTTCGTGCGATTCATTGATAGCCTACCGAACCTTGAAAAAATCAAATTCCGGTAAACACGCCATTAATTTTAAAATTGGAACTAAGTATAAGTAACACCGTACGAAGCAGCTTTAACAATTAAGCTCTTTCAATTTTTATTCCACGAAAACCAAATCGCATCCATCCAAAGTGGATTACAAAAAAACAAGTCATACGATATGATTTTCACTGTAGGTATACGATTCATTTTTCATACTTCAATTGTCTTTTGGTTTTAATGACGTGGCGGTTTCAAAGAACGGTTCAGCATAAAACAGATATATTCTTTCATGATCACGAAAATTATTTCCTTATCGTGAAACTTTGAGTACCTAGGTCTCCATTTTTATAATGAGACGACGAGCAACCCGGATTTTTCTTCTTTCATGAACGATTACACATTTGGAAAACAGGAAAACATGAAATGACGACATTCAAGAATTAATCCGCATAGGTAAGTCGTTTACTTACAGAATTTAGTGAGCTGCATGTACCTAATTTTGAAGTTTGTTCCATTGACATAACGAAGTTAAGATTCTCGGGTTGGCGGGGTTTCAATCGTTAAATTTGTAAATTCTCATTCGTTGGCTATTACTAAGTAAAATCGTTACGAGGTTGGTATTTTTGTATCTGGAGAGGGGGTTGTAGCACCAGTATACCCCCTTCGCTGCGCCATTGTGAAGTACTAAGAAAACAGTTTTGTTGCGGACCAAAATCAAATTCATCGAAATTAAATTAATACGATTCTTAAAAACAGAAATATACTTAACCATAGATACGAGTACCGAGTATAAATAGAGTGTAGTCTGGCCCTTAAATCGATTTTTCAATCACCTGTTCTCTTACAGAGTACGAGTACCTATATGAAGTGCGATGACTATGTATTTTTCTTCAATGTAATGTTACTATAAGTGTTATCAACGTTGTTCAATTCATTAATATTATAGGTAGCGAAGATTGTTGTCATCAAAGTGATAAAATGAAACTGTTGTTGTGTATGTTGTTTATAACTAACGCTTTGGCTATAGATAATCAATGGTGGAAACACTCAACCATTTACGAAATCTACACCCCATCGTTTATGGATAGCAATGGCGATGGTTGGGGTGATCTGAAAGGTAATACGTTCATTTCATAAAGTAGAAATTAAAAAATTGCGAGTTTATACGAAGGTATATATAAGGTAAATGTGCCGAATATGGGATACATGACTTTAAAATTGTACATAAATTTGAAAAACCACTCTAAATTAAAGTTTACGGGGGAATCGTGGTCGATTGTCCTTGATGTTATTGTTTGCAACATTACAAAGTCTATGGAACCAATCTTCGATTTTACACGAAATCTTTTGTCCCATGTCTCAGAATAATGACTCTACAAAAGGTGTTCCCAAAATGAGGTAACCCCTTTCCCAATATGCGATACCATCGTTGCCTAATATAAAATACTTAAAAATTTATGCAAAACATCAAAATTAGAATTAAAAAAATTAATTATTCTTTCTTACAAAGGTTACAAATGCCACTTAAAACATTCTGATTCCGTTATTTGTGGTTTCATACATAAATAATTAGTACCCCTTATTAGGTTCATCTTCTCAATTTTTATGTGATGAAAATAAAATATTCTTAAAACTGAATCAACTTACAGG
This sequence comes from Ericerus pela, assembly GCA_011428145.1. Classification (NCBI taxonomy): domain Eukaryota; kingdom Metazoa; phylum Arthropoda; class Insecta; order Hemiptera; family Coccidae; genus Ericerus; species Ericerus pela. Next base: position 70,979 of record WOFM01002360.1, read on the forward strand.
ATTGACAATACTTGGAAATAGAAGCCAACTGTTCAAATTTTCCTTTCATATTGATCATATTTCAAAATATAAATTATAATATCAAGTCCAAAAGTATTGAAAAATTTTTTAAAAGTGTAAAAGAATAGTATAATAAAAATCAAAAAGAAAAAAACCTATTTTAGGCGTGTTCTTTCAACTTTTTTTGTGAATTGGTAGAGTAGAATAGTCTTACAAACTATCCTCAGTTTTTTTCCTGCTGACTCCGTTATTAGTTTAAGGGAAACAATGTTACCCTATATTTGGTACATACTGTGCCCCATAATCGGTACATCTACCCTATATTAACTATAATATTTGCAGGAATCATATCCAAATTGGATTATTTGAAGGACTTGAGAGTAGACGTAATATGGCTTACACCGTATCACCCATCACCCATGCGTGATACTGGTTATGATGTCTCCAATTACTTAGATATAAATCCATTATTTGGAAGTTTGAATGATTTTGACGAACTCATCAGAGAGCTGAACAAGAGAGGTAAGTAAGCCTGTAAAATTTACTACGTTTACCTACCCAACGATATTATAATTTACATCACTGACCCGAACACAATAAAATAACTTTTAGTAGATTCAATGGAAAACAATAACAATAAAACAAAAAACATATAATTAGAATCAGGGGCATACGAACGTTTTTAGTTTGGTAAGGGGTACAAATTTAAAAATCAAAAAACCAAGCAACTTAAAATATTTCTGCAGCAGTGACAACACTTTGAGAAGGCTACTGGTAATTATAACCTTCCCTCCCAACAAATGAAATTATTTTAAAAAACTTTGGCGCAGTGATACTTCGATAAAAAAATATGCTTTGCCAATTTTCAATGACAATAAAAAATAATGAAAAAACAAAAACAAAAAACATAAATCAATGCAATGTAAAAATGACACTCATAACTCCTTGCATTGCAAAAAAGAAAACAATACCTACTTCAACTTCTACCAAACTTTGCATTCACATAATGACAATCCACCTTCAAAATTTCAGCCGATTCCTTTCTCAATTTTCTCAAAACTGTAAATCAAAATTCTCTCGCAGTTTCTTAAAAAACTACCAAATGAATAATTATCAAACTTCTATCAAACTTGTGCATGTATAAGAAAAATCTATCGTGAAAATTTTAACCACATCCCTTCATCAATATCCTCAAAATTCTAGAAAAACCACTATTCCAGCAATTTTTTTCTTTCCAGTTATCTCGGAAACTACTAAACAAATAAGCAACAAATTTCAATCAAACTTGCACTAACATAGGGAAAATCTATTGTGAAAATTTCAATTGTACATCCTTGTCGTAGTTTCTTAAAAATTCTGGAAAAACTACTCTGGGAATCGAACTGGCAACCTACAGGTTGGAAAAACGACGACGCAATCCACGCTGCTACACCATCGCCAATAGCTAGCAGAAGATATGTATCTACATATGTTCGCATCCCCACAGCCACACTCCAGTGATGCAGCAGGACATCACTTCAGACAGCAGAGCTAGGCTGCTGCTACATGGTAAACCCTACCAAACCCACAATACAGGCATATGCCATCATGACTCAATTCCACTCTGCAGAGGAGGTTGCATGAACAATAGCATGGTTGCATATCCATTTTGACGTCAAATTTACCACTTTGTTGGTTGTTGGCTCCAGAGATGAAACTGGCAACTTACAGGTTGGAAAAATGATGATGCTATCCACGTGGCTATGCTGTCGCTAATAACTATAGTGGAAGGTTTTTGTCTATATATATTCATATCCCCATAACCACTTTTCAAGGAATTTTTTGTGCTTCAGTTTTTTCAGAAACTACTTGACCAATAGGCATCAAACTTATTTCAGATCTGGTTCTACATAAAAACTGCTTATCTTTAAAATTACAGCCATATACTTTCTGTACTTTTCTCAAAACCATGAACTAAAACTTTTCTCCAAAAATTTATGCTTTTCCATTTTTCTTAGAAACTACTGAACAAATAAGCACCAAACTCCTATCAGACTAGCACTAACATAAAGAAAATCTATTGCGGGCCCATCATAAGATCACCATTTAGATATCATTTAATAAAAAGTTCATGAAAATCAGTTCTAAGCAGGACTGTCAAACTGAATAAATAGAGTGTAAGCTGTAGGCTTTTAGCTGCTCTTCAGAAAATACATCTCAGACTTAAAACTTTCACCTTTTGGCTTCAATAATTTTTTTAATTTGGAACAAAATAACATGAAATAGTTTTTTTAAATTCAAAATTTTGCAAATATACGAGTAATGTGATAATAAAAAGAAAAACTAATAAAATTGGGATATGATAGAGCGAAAAAAACCAAAAGCAGAAGAAACTGTATGGCTTTCAGTTTCAGCTAGCTTTCACCTTGAAAAACATAAAGTTTCGGCTTCAAGCTTGAAACTAAGAATATCAAAAATACACCTTTTTTGGCTTTCAGCCAGCTTGACAGCCCTGGTTCTAAGAGTGGAAAGTTATACTCAACAAACATTAAAAAAAAGTAGGCTATAAACACATCAAATTAATAAGGAACCTTTTTTTTTTTTTTGTGGAAGCTGGTTAAAAATACAACCTTTCTTATTCTTCAGGTCGTATATAAAATTTCAGAAGATGTTACCTGATATGCAAACAATTGTTTTGTTTATTAGCAATATTTTTTGGGGAGTACATTGTACCCCTGTACTACCCTGTTGCTACAGCACTGATTAGGTTGGTAAGCTACTTACCTACTTACTCATACTAATTTACCAAGATAAATATAAAATAATTAAGATTTTTAATAACTTCTCTATACTTTGACAACTTTTCATAAAATTTTCAAAAGTAATTTGTCACAATGGGTACTAAGTGTTGGTAGGTATAGGTATATGGTATCTAATTGTAATTGACACATCTGGCCATCATAAAATTAAATTAAAATTCAAAATTGAGAGACTCTGTGCAGAATACACCTAGGTATGCAACTAGTAATACCTAGACTATTCACTTTTTCCTTTTTTCTCTCATCTTTCCCTTTACACCACTGCCTTAGATTGTCCAAAGTATGTGTGTAATAATACAATTATCTTCCCTCTATATTTTAAAACTAGTTTTCTTTTTCCCTCTCTTATTTTCTGACAGTCAAGAAACTATCTAAATTCATTTTATTTACTGTTTGTTCACTGTTGCTTGACACACACATATTTATCTGTCCATGCTGGCAGAAACTCTTTTCGTTACTATTTTGTTTTTATATGTTCACGAAAGTATGTATTTGTTTTTATTCAATACATTTTGTTATTTTTTGAAAATTGTTTTGGTGAAATTTCTTAGTGGCAAGGGCCACTGGTGGTATCAATTCCTAGGTATGGCTGGAGATTCATGATCTTGTAAGTTATTGTATATTCCAAGGTACATAGCCTAGGTTCAAGATCTTTATAAAATATGATCAGCATGGTCTAAATTCGAGTTCTACAAATTCCTGGCAGGCTATGCGGGTTGGGTGGTGCTGATTCTGTGGGCACTATCCAATTTAGATGGTTAATACCTAGGCAACCTGGACCTGTTCATTGGTTTAAGATTATTGTCGGAACTGAAGGGTAATGGTGTCTGTTTTAGACCCCTTGGCATACCACATAATTACATCAGAATTCATTAAGTTATAGATTATTCACCTTACACGTCCTATTACACATACCTATTTGTTCAAAAAAATTAATTTTTAGTAACATAAAAAGTTATTTCAACCACAGAACGTTAGAATTCATCGTTTTGAAAAGTGCCACCTGAGGTTAACCATTTCTAAAAAATAACATAAATAACAATTACTAGTTACCTATCAGCAATCAATTTAATTGCTTTTACAATTGTCTAGTGAATTAAAGCAGTTCTTATTCACGCTCTAAATTTCTCCGTAGTATGCCCCGTCAAAAAGTTTCAACATGTTCACCTTTTTTTCTTTTTATGTGCATTTAACCTTGATGCAGGTTAACACTTAGGCACAGATTGCATAAGCTAAAAATGTTACAAAATATTACCTATGCAGTGACCTTCTATTTTCGAGCATTCAGCTCATTCGAAAGTTTTAGAAATTTCTCTTGAAAACGAAATGATTTGCCTGAGCCCATCCGAACACAGAATTTTATTCCTCTTCGTTGACGGTGCCTTTTAAACAAAATTCCCACTACTTAAGATAGTTAGCTTATAAGCCAACTTCTAAGTCATATATTAAAATATATTTTCAGACATGAAATTCATAATGGACTTTGTATTGAACCACAGCAGTGATAAACACGAATGGTTTGAAAAATCGGTAAAACAAATTCATCCATACACAAATTACTATATTTGGCGAGATCCAAAGTCTTTTGATGAATATGGAAATCCGAGTCCGCCTAATAATTGGGTACGTACCTATACATAAGTGTTGGACATTGAGGGCAGTATGTTCATTAAGTATTTTAGTACATGAAATGAAGAGATAAGTTAATTAAATAATTAATAAGTGGAATGAAAATTAAAACGTAGGTATTGAGAGAGTTAGTAGCCGCGATATATCATATCAGTGTAGCCAACAAGTGCTCAAGCAATCAGTGTAACTCCAACTATAAGTATCTATATCATAAAATCAATATTCTGTAATTCGTTATGCACTCCCAATGACAGTTTTGTTGAAGAAGCACAGGAGCACAAGTGAATAGTCAGCATAGGAGCACAAAAGCACGTAAACCACCTCCAACAATTAAAAGTTATGATTTTATTATTTTGGTATTTAAAATATTTTCATTGGCTGGACAACGCTAATTTTACCTACCTATCTTTCGTAAAATCAATTCTATATTTTTCAAATTCGCGGTAATTCTTATCGCGGCCCACTGCTCTACCAAATGTGAAAATGACCATATAAAAATTTTTCAAAATTAAATTAAAAGTTTACCCACTTCAAAAATCCGCCACGAGCTGCCTCAGTTAGGCTAACCACCTGGCCTACCCAACTAGCCTAAACTTTTTCCATATTACTTTTTGTTTAATTATTACCTACTTTTTGTTTCTCTTTACCACTCTGCCTTGTAATTTTCCTTGGTGGCGGTAAGGCAACTATAAAATATAGGAACACACACCCGCCATTTAGTTCCTTTTCTGTTTTTATGGTTTATGGGTCCCCGTTGTTTCAAGAGTATAATTTCTGATTGAAAAATGATGATTTTAGCAAATAATTTACCTACCAGTTTTGAAAATAAATATGAAAATTTTTTCTGTTTTCAATATACCTATTTTCCGATGAAAAATGTCATTCTCCATTGTAAGGAAAATGGAATATCAGGTTCCCTTTTTCATCACTATTTTTGCAATAAATGGTTGCAGAATCACACAATTTTAATATTTATGGAAATATTGGAAAATACTGAGACCACTGAGGAAGATATGGATGTTTTATGCCAAAATTATACATCTCGGACTAATTTTTCTTCAAATTGACTTCGGTACAAAATGGCCAATTTGGTATACCGCATTTTATAGTCGCCTAGCCGTGGCAGAAACACCGATTTCCTTTGTTTGCGCCTCCGCGTTTATCATTAAGTAAAACAAGTTTGAGCTATCCCCTCTTTTTCACTCAATCAAACAGCAATTCTCATATTTATAACGGTTCTTGTTTTTTCGGCTGCTCAATCAACCATCATCTGCTCGCAACACAAGCCACATCTACAATTATTCTAGTCTTTTTAATTTTTATTTGTGGTTTCAAGTATTGCTCAAAATTGAGTATCGATACTATCGATATTTTAGCCTGTAAGTATCGATACATATCGATAGGTACTCTTAAATTTGTGTTTTATGAAGGCAAATTTTTAATATGGTATACATTTCTATTTTCACTATATGGTAGTGTATTTAGAAGAAAAAAAAACAGAATGCTTTAACCAATACCTAGCAATCCAGAAAGTGCCTTCGTTGTTTTTTTTTTTGTTTTTTTTAATGCAAATCACATTTCCTAAGGAACAGTTTGAATTGAAATACTCACCTAGAACACGATTTTTCATCACATCCATAATAAATAAGTTTAGTTTATGTAAAAATGAATTAGCATTTAATCAATTAATCATTTATTAATTTTGTTTCGTGATTTTTTAAATTAGATTCTACATTGATAAAAAACCGATACTTTTTCGATACCTGAAACAAGTATTGATAGTATCGATACTATTGATACTTTTTGACAACACTAATTTTTATGTTCGTCATTTTAATATTCTAATACATGGCGTTTGGTTTTATGATTGATTGATTTTCTTCACTGAGAATGGGCCAGTCCTCGGTTTTCTATTCTCTGTAATGTTGGTACCTATTTCACTTACTCGGCTATCATATTTTCTTGAAAAGCAGAAGCTAATCCCATGATTTTTTATAATTTCAAAAGCATAGGTAGTTTAAAGTGGTCAAACGAATACCTGAAAGTTTGTTGAGGTCTAGGCTACGTTTTCTATGACATCACTAGATTTTGCTGATGAATGAGGTCTTCGGTTATAATTTTTAGAATGTTTTGGAAACTAGGGTCACATACCACATTATATACTTAGGCCATAACTCTTCGAATTCAGATTCCAATTATCTAGTTACCTACATTTATTGAAACACAACACAATTTAAGTAAAATTTTTTAAGTGTGAGAAATATTAACTCAGATGCACTAACAGAAGTTACAAATGCTCAAAAAATTTGAAAAAATTTAACATTATTGTACCTTCATATAATGGTTCTTATTATTGTGAAACAATACAATGCTTACAATGAGGAAAGAAATTGAGAGAATATAACTGACAAAACAAACGATTTTTCTTTTTAATAAACCAAATACTGTCCCATGAATTCTTTAGAAAATAATATGGGACCACTATAAGATCGCCCTCTATCATTCAAAAAAAAGGTCATCAAAATTGACTCACAGCGTAAAACGTTATGATCGAAAAAATAAACATAAAAATAAAATAAAAACATATTAATGCAGATCGAATATTGAAAATCTCCTTCGTATTTTGAAGTTTGATCTACACAAAGCTTACTATTATTGGTCGCAAGAATGTTTTTTTTGGTTGAGTAAATTTGGTTTATTCTCAGAATTATCCTTCATTAGTAAACTATTTTCAGCAATTTATGTTCATTATTAGAATTTCTTTCTTTTTTTCAGTCGACATATTTCGGGGGCTGTGCTTGGCAATGGAATGACGAACGCAAACAATATTACTACCACGTGTTTCTCCCTGAGCAGCCAGATTTGAACTACCGCAATCCATTAGTGAAAAAGGAAATTGAAGTGAGTTTCATAAACACTACCGCCAATTATTTACTTGTTGCCTATTTCATACAGGACTTTTTTATGGTCAATTCTATTCTGCAAAAAAAAATAAAATAAAATAAAATAATCAGCAATTTAAATGACTTAAGGATAAGCAGTAAATTTTGGAGGGTCATAAAACAGTAATAAATATTACAGTCAAGTTGAATATGGCGAAATGTAATTTTAAATATTTTAGCCCGAACATACACTATAAAGCCGGAAAACGCTACAGTTTTAACTTCTCACTATTACATCAGTCTCAAAATAGGAATTCTGACCTTTCAGTGGTTTTGTCTTAAATTCGAATAGAAATTTCAAAATCGTCAGTATTAAAGAAAACATAAAATTCTTAAGAGAAGTATAGGCGTACTGCAAACTCGCCCAAGCCTACTAACAGAGACAGTTGCAAAAATTCATTAGGAAGGAGTGAAAAGTGAGAGGGTAAGTGAGGTGAGTTGTATTAAAAAAATTGTTGTTTTTCACGCCTACGCACTAGAGAGATTAAAAATCTATTCATAAGATTTTTTTGAAGGGAGGTTATAATATTTTTTTTTATAATACATGATCAGAAAGGCAATTTTTACACGGATATTTTGCAAGCTGATAGTAGCATTTATCATTGATGAAGCATAACACTGACGTATGTTCACTTTACTCAAGGCATGGAGGATGCAAAGTTCCAACTGGTAACGTTTTTATTTTTATTACAATTATAACATTATACTAATTGGCTCTTTACTAGCAGATATGCGCATGAAGGTGATAAGTGATGAATCGCTATTTTATGTTATCACTATAATAAAGGTACAAGCCAGCCAAAATTATTCAACAAAATTAATTTTTCAAAATTATTTTTCCAATATTATTCCTTCACATTCAATGCGTAGGTATGTGCTACTACCTACACCACTGCAGGCATATACAAAAAAAGATGAAAAAAAATTTTAATTGCTTATTCCAAAACAAAGAATTCTACAGCGTTACCTATTTATTCCAGCAAAAATCTAGGGCCAGTAAAATCCAAAGCAAAGTGAAGCAGCACCTTAGGGCTTGTGTATGTATACATAGTAATAGAAAAACAATGTAAAATTCGTGAGAAAATGAATAATAAAATGGTGACTCATCTCTTACCACCCTCATGCACATACCTGCTAGTAAAGAGCCTTAACTATACCTACACTTTTTTTTCTTTCGGCACATTAAAAAAAGTCACTAACCTCCCAGCCTATCGAAATTATTAATTTAAATAATATTTACTATTAAAAATAAATAAATAATTTAATTAATTAATTAATATAACACCCTGAGTAGGATTTGACCTTAACACTTCTTGCATGATAAATACACTTGCTATTCACAGCACTACAGGTGCACATGAAAGTCGGGGAATGTTCACCATTTTCTACCAAATCAAAAATACTTCACCCACCATCAAGAATTTTTATAAATCATTTAATTAAAGTTCTGTCACTTTCTGATCATTAATTATAAAATAAAATATTACACACCAAGGTTCAAAAGTGAGCGATTATATGTAATAGAGTTTGCAAAACAAGCGCAGTGAGTGAGTAATTCCTGAGTCATGTAAACTCACTTTTGAATCTTGTTACGGAAGATATTTTATATAATTAATGATCAAAAAGAAGCAATATGTTAAAATTCTATCATAATGATAAGTCTTCTTAAAAATTATAAAAAATGAATAAAATATCAACCTACTCACTATGGCAGATTTAACGTTTCATTTAGAAAATGTAACCCTAACCTCAATATAAACTGAACATGCTTACGTGTAAAAAGATGCTTCGCGTTTTTACATGGAGGTGCGTTCACTTTATATCTAGATTATATTCATCAGTGATGTGAACTACTTTTCACTTGAAAAATACCAGTGTAAACATTTCTTATCTGATCATGTATTATATAAAATATATTCCTCAACAAGGTTTAAAAATGAATTTACATGACTCAGGAAATGCTCAAAAAATGCTCACTTGCTGTGCTCCTTTTGCAAAATTTCCCTTGAATGTAAATACTCACTTTTTAACCTTGATGTGCAATATAATATTTCAAATTAATCAAAAATAATGTTGGTGAAGTTTAATCTAGGCATAGTATAGCCTACATATCCATTGAATACACGTTAATTTTAGTACATACCCACCATAATGTACCAAACACACTGTCTTATTTCATACCTGCTTTAACAGTTTGTTAGTGACAAGGCTATAGCTCATTCTACTCTCTCTCAGAGCTATTCTTGCATTCTGATTATTTCCTGATTAGTTTTTTTTTTTATCAAAGAATCGTTTTCCTTAATGGGCCCCATTACCAGTTTTATGATTAGCCTTTAAGAATTCCGTAAGAAAAACAAAATTTATGATATTATAAAAATTTTGTTGAAAATATTTCACAGTACCTCTAAAGGCAAAGTTTTGCTCGAACTTTTAAACTCCAAATTCCAAGTTATAAAAATCTTCAGTCAATTTTTTTTTAATTGATCTTCCATATTACAACATTATAATCTCAATTTACGAGTGCAGCAATTTGGCTCAGTCTAAATAGATTCACACCCAATAATCATTATTTGGGAACTTATACTCAGTAATATTTTCAATCATCTCCTCTGGTGATATTATTAGGCTCACCATAAGTAATCACTTATTGGTCCTACATATTTTCTTTCAGAAAATAATTAAATTTTGGCTAGACAGAGGTGTGGCTGGTATGCGTTTAGATGCTATAGACGATTTATTTGAAGATGAGTCATTGGCTGAAAATGGAACCACACTAAAACATCCTGATACTTACGAATACTTGAGAGAATTACGGGCATATGTTGACCGACTGAATACAGAATATAACACATTTGAAAGGTATTGTATAAGAAGTTGATAGTAAATTTAGTAAAATTAATCAAAATTTTTCAAAAACATACCAAAATAACATCGACAGCCAAAAAGTTAATAAGAACTTAGTGACTGAATTGTTAGTAACACAACAGATACCTGCTATGTTCCTAGTAGTTATCCATAAAATGATTCCATGCTTTAGCAGATTCTCCTGAAAAAAATGAATTGTGGCGATGGTGCCTAAACATCTACTTTGTTCTTATCATCTACCACCAGAACCATGGCTGAGTAAATACAGTGCTTCATTGTGGTGGTAGACAAAGAGCGTTGGTTAGGTTCCTGTAGGTAGATGGTTCGATTCCCCATACTGGCAGGATACCTGAAGTGGTGACTTCAACATGATGAATACAACCTTCTGGCGCTGTCTCTCGACTATTCACCACAGCTATTGTTCGTTCTCATTTCTCCCTCCACAATATGATGGCATGGAGCAGTATTGTGCATGGCATGTGCAGATAATACAGTAATGAGAAGGGGCATTCACCACCTCCCTTCACGCACTCCTCTGCTCCATCACCATTTTATTGTACTGTGTATTGCATATACTGGAGGAGAGTGGTGTGGCAATGATGCCAACACATCGGTTTTGCTCTTGTCGTCTACCACAGGCACTGTGGTCAAGTGAATATGCTGCTAAGTTTTGGTAGTGTTGGTTAGGTTCCTGTCAGTAGGTCGTTCAATTTCCCGTTCCCAGCAAGATACCTGAATGAATAAGTAATTACACTTTCAAAGGAGAACTAAGAATCAACTTTTAAACTAACATTCCAGAACCAACATATTCAGGGAAAACTTTCAAACTTTATTACAGCTTTGCTTTTTGAGTTTTTGTTTCTCAAAACTAACAATGCAACCTTAAAGGAGAATTTAGTAGCTAGGTACCTTCTCAACTCACTTTCAACAAAACAGGTCCTAAACTGAAACTATTAGTGAAAAATTTTATACCTAATTAAAGTCCTTAGAAGGAAACATCTGAAATGAAACTTCTAAGAAACCATCCAGGATTCGGAACCCATGTAGTACCAAAATTATTTAAAAATTTTTTAGGCAGGAGTGACAGAATGCTGCTACAAAAAAAAAGTGACTTCAATTTATTTTAGATAAGTGTAAAAAACAATGGGATAGTGTTGGTACGGATTTATTAATTGATTTTTCAAAAAAAAAGGCATCAATTTTGCGTATGTAGTTTTTTTCTCTCTTTTTAACTGGCAATTTAATTTGATGAAGTGTGGCTCTTGAACTTTGAAGTTTTAATTTTTCACTTCTCAAAAGCAGAACTGATGCTTAAACCATAAAGCCAACTAACTTTGAAAAGAACAGGTTCCAAACTGAAACTTCCAAAGGTAATTACAGCTCTCAGAATAGCTCTTGAAACAAAACTTAACAGAAACTATCTAAGGATAGACACCAATATGAGGTAAAAATTCTGTGAACATAAGAGGCATGATGCTGCGACAAAAAAAAAAAAAGTACTTTAATTAATAACATAGATTATAAAGTCACGTGATACATTTATCAATAGAGCACGCTTTTTGAGGCAAAAATATTGTAATAATGCAAGCTATAAGTCTGTAACGAAGTTAGAGTGACTTATATATCCAAATGTTTAGCAACTACACCCCTATTAGCTTCCATAATTTGAATATAAATGAAACTTTTCAGCCTTGCTGATATTTTCATTCATTTAACATCAGCATAACTGCTGTAAAATAATTCACCAACTTCTAGACTTACGTGGCTGTAGAGAAACGTTCCCAACCGAACCTCTGGAAAATTACACTAAAACATTACTCTGTTGTGTAGAATTTTAATCGGTGAAGCATGGGGTGATTCGAACGAGCTGAGAGCCATTTATGGAAACGAAACCCATTCTGCGTGTCATTTCCCGTTTAACTTCCTTTTATCAGACAATATGGAATATAAAAATGCAGCAGACTTGCACTCGATGGTTAACTATTGGATGAACTTGACACCTAATAACTCAGCGGCCAATTGGCTGGTAAATAATTCAACGATGAGAAGTTTTTTGTTTTTTGTTAATTTAAGCACTTAGGTAGGTAGGTAACTTAATCAATTCCATTTTTGTTTCAGATTGACACCCACGACCGAAATCGGTCATCGTTCATATGCGCTCAAGAGTATGTGAATGTATTGCATACCTTGATCTTAACATTACCCGGTGTTACAACGCTTTATTATGGTGGAGAAATTGACATGACTTTTGGTATACTAAGACCGCATCAAGTCTGGTTGACAAGCGAGTATGCACGTACACCAATGCAATGGAATTCATCCCCAAATGGAGGTAATGGTTCTTATTTCGTCCTCATAAAATAGGTAACTTAATATTATTCTTTTGGTGAAAAAATGCTCTTAAATCCAAGTTCAGCTTTTAGAGATCATTTAGAGTAGATTTCAAGGGACCACATATTTTTGTCTACTAGCGTATAACCGAGTTCTATCATTTCGGATATATCTTGTAAGTGTAGTAGACTGTCTGCTATAAAATGATATCTACCTTGTTGGCATAATAAGGAAACAATTGAAATTTTCACTTCATACAATTATGATAAATTTATTTTATTTGGGCACAAAACATCAATATCAATAAAACAATAAATGTAAAGTCGTTTTATGAAAGTGAACTTCTAATTATATCAAGCTAAAATATATGAATACATAATTATGGTCAATCCAAATATCACTTGATTATGGTGTATACATTACCCAAAAACGTTTTATGAATGGTCTACACTAATCGATAATTTCCCCACTTTGGTGATCTCATACTGTGTCAACAATAACCGATAAATCTACTGTAAACAGTGTCTACAACATAGATATAAGTAAATAATTCCCTACGCACAATTTTCTACACACCCCAAGGGATTGGATCTTTTATCTGCTATTATAGGCAATTGTCTTCTTTAACCAGTTGTCTAATAAATTATTTCTTCAGTATTTACTACAAAAATATAAAATACATCATTCTTGACACTTCCCTAAACAAGCGTCTATGATCAGATGAAGACAATTTCAGTAAAGGTGTACCAGATGAGTGTAATAAGACTTTCTCTTTTTTTCGCTTTTTTTAATACAATAATTTATTAGACAATCTGGATAATCCACTCTGCAAGATACAAAATGAAAATAAAACAAAAAAAAATTGAAAAAATAAAATTATAAAAACAAATTTTATTCATATGTTTAGAAAGTAGATATGGAAAAGCTTGCAAATTTACCAATTTAAACAACACTACATACAACACCCCCTAAAAACACCTATGATAATCTATGATAACGCAAATAAACATATCCTCTTTGACTGAGTGTAAATGCTTCTCTTTTCTAATTTGAACTCGGTTCTATATGTATTCAACCATTCTATCAATGCTCTGGTTGTACCTCGGACCATTGGTGAAATTAAATTGAACAATAAGCAACGAATAATTTTACTTATTTTTATAACAAATTGCAACCCTTTATCCCTTGTCCCACAACACAAAAAAATTATATCAAGGAAATAAAATTAATTTGATCATAATTGAATACCTACATAATATAATATCAATGTATTACAAAAATTTATATTTTTTTTAATTGACTTCTGAACGCACTAATGAAGTGAGCTGAGGATAACATGAATAGGTATGTAATAAGGAAAATTTAAAAGGACTTACCCATGCATTGCCAAGATTGTGGCACATTTAATGTTAGTTTTGTATCAACTTGGTATTTGGCAGTTGGCCTGACACGTAATGCCAGGGGGCATATAAGACCCCACTCCCCACAGTCCCAACAAAATCTTTATCAAAACAGAACATGACTACAGAACTTTAATACAAATCATCTTCACTGGATTGTACCCACAGAATCAGTAATACCCAACCCACATAGCCTGCCAGGTATTTGAGAACCCCAAATTTAGACTAAGTTGATGTTAAGTAAAAAGATTGCAAACCTCGGCTATGTTCCTTGGCATGTTACTAGGAATAGGTACATACAAATTGAAATTATCAGAATTCAGATGTCAAGGTAAAAAACACAACCAGTGGCCATTGCCACAAGAAAATTCAACAAACCATTGTATAAAAATAGCACCGTGAATTATAGAAGCACATCAAAAGCTTGTATAATAAAATATAATAAAACTGGGAGTGTTTCAGCCTGATTAAAGAACAAACACCATGTGTGGTGATAAGTAGTAAAATGTGTACAGTGAGAATGCTTTTAGAAAAGCTGTTCATTTGGAAATTAAGAAAAAAGGGGAAAAGGAAACTGGTTTATTAGTAGTTTCAGCAAATTTAGTGGTCCTTCACATATTTATGACAAAACATTTGAGGGGTGGAAGGAGGTTTGATCTAGTGAAAAAACGAAAAAGTAATAACCTAGATATAGCAAGTTGCCTAACCAGGCGTATTTACGGCGGAATCTTTGAATTTTGAATTTCTTTAATTTTAAAAAAAAACAACTACAGGTATAGTGACTGCATAAGTTACTGTCTGTAAAAATTAGGCAACGTGTAATGCTATCACACGTTGCCACAATCGTTTATTATAACATTAATATCACATAATAGAATGAGGATTTCCAATTGGAAATTAAAAAACATAAAAACAAACAACAAATTAGATTACAGTATGGAGCGGCCTTGTTTGCTTATCTAATGTAAAGCCTAAATCGATGTTTAAAAAAACATTTTTGTATCGTTTGACAGGTTTTTCTACGAGTCAAGAAACGTGGTTGGATGTAAATCCTAATTATGCGAGATTGAATGTAGAGAACTATAAAGCGGATCCAAATAGTACTTATCATTATTTGAAAGAATTATTAAAACTGAAAAAAACAGACACGATGAGATATGGTTTGTTGCACACATATACAATATCAGAATGGGTATTTGCCTTCACAAGGTGCGCCAGTTTAAGTCTTGCAATGAGAGTTTTACAATATAAATATAATTTTTACAGCTGAGTCATACCTAACATCTTGTTATAGATCGTACGACGGTATCGAAGATTGTATTATAGTACTGAATACGAACGCAGAACAGGAACAAGTCAGACTGCAATCAAAAATACCATTTTTGCCTCCTGTCCTGAAAGTACGCTTGGCCAGCTTCAATTCTGGATATAAGAAAGGGTAATGTATATATCATTGTTTATTTTTCCAATGAAGTTTCATTATTTGAGAACACTTACAGAACTGGAAATGCATATGTATGCCACAAACAAAAATCAAAAGAAAATATGTAGGGTTAAGAGAGGTCAAGTGAACTAAAAGTTTTGGAAAACCATTTACTCTGGCAATAATCACTATAATAAACGTACCTACAAGCAGTTAATTATTTCGCGAAATTATTTCGCCAATTATTCCCTTATATTCGATGCATATGCGCCACTACTTGCACAGATACGGAAAACAAATTTGTTGTCTCCTCTGAAACAACAAAGTCTACTGCGTTACCAGAAAAATTTCAAAACCAGCCTAAAGCCAAAATGCCGTGGGGCGACACTTCAAGTCTTGCATTATATATATCTGAGAATCTCACCGTTGTTTTATTTTATAGTGAATATCCTGTTCTCCACCTAAATTAATATTTGACTTACCACATGTAAAAATGTAAAAAAAGTGATTCGGTACACTTGACCTGACTAGTCAGGTTAATTAGACTCGGGCCGAGTACACCATTTTAAAAAAGTTTTTATTTTTGATGCTGATTCACACAATAATAACACATAGATAATTTAATTACTCATCATTCCAAAATAATGGTTATGCACACATTTTTACTTTTTATTTCCTAGAAAAATAGAAAATTGAAAAATGGTCCACTTGGCTCCAACAATGGTTGGTCCACATGATCCCACACCCACACTGTTTTTACTATTAATTTCCTTCTGTTAATTTTCTTGTCAGTATAGTATTACTTTTGGGAAGCAACTAATAATCTTATCATTTGATTTAACCTATATCTAAATTATATATTTACTTAATATTAGTACCCTCTCCTCAAATTTCAACATTATGTGAAAAAGAATGTTTATAAGTAGTGGTATTTCATTATTTTATTAAATATTATCTGACTCACACGTGACAGAATGCTGAAAACATAATCAGCATTAAAATTAATAGGTATCTATACGTCTTTATCACCATTCAGTGTTACCAACATTTCAGTGCTATGGAACTGATTGTGGTCCACTTGACCAGGTTACCCTACCTACTCAAGTTAACATAATATTATGAGCAAAAATTTATTCTCCCAAAAATTTTTGTTCAAATTAATTAGGTATTTATCGACGACTAGGAGAAATTTAGCTATTCTCAGCCTGGTTATTAAAACAACAAGTTCTTAATTCATCTCCATTCACCAACATACTAGCTAACCCTCTTTCTCCTCTCCACATTCTTCGGGCAAAAAATGTATTTTTTTCATTAGGTGGCATCATCTTTATAGAAATACAAGTCCTTAAGCACTGCTCTGCGGCACATTGGCTCATGCCAAGCCTGGATTTTTTATAGCCTACCTATAGGTAACACTGTAGAATTCATTGTTTCGGAGGTAACAAAATTTAAGCACAATTTCGATATTAAACGTAGCATTCCCCTTGTGGCTTCGTTCCGGATGGCCTAAAATGATATTTGAGAAATAAATATTTAAAAACTCGTTTATTAACCCCCTTATAAGTAGGATTTCACAAAATCCGAATAACAATTTTTAGACGATATTAGTTGGGTGACCTTTTAAAACAAAAACTGGGTCACGGTCAATAATATCTTCACAAACATTGAGAAATATGTGAAAGCGCATTTGACCTCTTTATCCTTGGGTGTGGAATCCTACAAAATCAAAAAATATAATTTTTAGACAATTAGTCGAATGACCTTTTAAAACAAAAACTAGTTTTTTATCTTATAGAACCTAAAATATGTTGACAAATAACTAAGGTACCTATGTGAAAATACATTTAACCACTTAAGTGATGGAATTTCAGAAAATCCTCTCCGAATGAGCTCTCATAATATGGTAGGAATATACCCATATCTTTAAAATTTAAATTCAATAAGTTCAACAGTTTTAAATGGGCGTTGATGAGTCCGTAAGTCAGTCAGTCAGTCAGTGTTTAGGCTCCATTTTATTGTACATAAATTACTACATAATTGCAGGTGATAAACAGAATATTCTTCTCTTGTACCTAGAATGGCAATAACGTTCAAAAGGAGACGATCATTCGTAATGAACCCAATGTCAGCGGTTATTTTCTGTCACGAGTACGACAATAATAACGCCAGTCATCAACATGACAATGTGCCAAAAAATGCGCAGTAGAAGTGATTTCAACGATTCCTCGTTTTTGGATTAATTCAATGCTTATGGAGCTGAGAAAAATAAGCATCAACTGGAGTTCAGTACCTGCAACATACAATCACAACTAGTGGACGAACAATTTTTAACTTGAACTGTAATCTAACGTCCTTGTTGACTGAATGGTACTCACAGCTTAATTCGACGAATAAACGATATAGTCGCCTATAATGTTTGTTTTGTTGCTTGTTTTTTTTTAAGTAAAACTTCCTTAATATCGGTAGTAGACACGACAAATCCGATTATAAAAAGCGTTACTAGCTAAAAAAATCAGACTAGTGGTAGTAGCTTTGACCATTTATAGTAGGTACTGGACATTATAGTTTGCTAACTGGGGTGATAACACGCCTCAACAGAACAAACCAGGTAGACTGCACATTTATTGCAAAATGTCACACAGAAACAACCCAAGTTTCCCAAAATATCCTTTGGGCCCACAACACCAACACCAAGTCTTAAAAACACAAACTGGACAACAAACACAAGCCTGGTGTGCTTAGATAGCCAATCCAAAATAAGGTTCACTGTAACTCCTGAAACTTGGGAATTTTGACATAGAAATGGAATACAAAAATCAGCTGTGTTGAATTTTAAAACCCCAGCCAAAGAGAACATGCCACTGGGTGGGCCACATGGCCGCCTCCACCCATTTGCCCATGTATGAAAACAAATTTACCACATTATGAAAACAATAAAAGAAAATGACAACATATCTGGACTTTTATTATAAAACATAAATGTACAATTTAGAGAAATTCCTCATGTACAGAGATCCATATTTGTAGATGGAAATAAACAAGTAGGTATCGCTATGTAAAACAACAAAAGTAAAAATGAGGCGAGATATAAAATGAGTGAATACATATGGCCATGTCAGCATAGAAGTTCAACAAGTAGTGTCTGGCCAAATCACAGATGATAGGAGGTATATTACTATTGTCTGAGATAAAGCAGTAATATGATAAAAATTTCCCTATTTTAATTACACGAATGCAACTAAAAGCGAGAAATTACTATTAAAGTGATGATACCTGGTTACCTGTTAAGATTAAAGAAGACTCTAATTATGACAGTAAAAGCTACAAAAATACTTGGGATGCCTCAACTTTTTAATGTCAAGACGTGCTGGCAAAAAAGTAAGCAACCCTAGTATACCTTCCTCATATTTTTGACATTTTGCTTGAGTTCACCAATTTAGAATACATCTGATAAAGACATCCATTAAATTCACAAAGATAGCGCACGTATAAACACAAAGCAAAGTACATCAAAAGGTATGCTCTGGTTGTCTATTTAGCCACGGAATATCTAACCAAAAATCATATTTCTTTACTGGTCCAGTACTATACATATAGCCAAAAGGAAGGAGTTTTCAGACATTACCTACAACCCTTTTTTAGGTTTCACAATCACAATGATAATGTGTTTTATAATTTGACAGATGAGATTTTGGTATTTTTAGCTTCATTTGGATCAAATTAATTTTTTTCTAGCTTTCTAAAAAGCTGAATCTAATTATTTCCATGTTTCCAAGCTCTATCCAGTTTTCTTTGATGCTACCCCCTGAACCCTCTCTGTGTGAGAATGTAAAGTACGAATGTATTGTACTTTAGAAAACCTTGCGTTTTTGTTATCTTATCACTTCGCCAGCCGGTTGTTTCTTGAACACAGTTTTTAGTAGTTTAATCAGTTGGTATGATGTATCAAAGTTAGTTTTATTTAATTCATCCTTCAGATAGATGTTTGACATAGTTATTAGATTCGTACTCGAAATTGTCATGTATTTTCGATTTCTTTTTACAGGTTTGTTTTACATTGGTCATTTAACTACTCTGTTTGCTTATTGCCTTGTTTTATCCTAATAAAACTGTTTACAGATGCAATCTAGACTGATTGATTTCGTAGCACGAATCTTACAATTCAAAAATACACTGGTAACGACTTACATCTTACACTGGGAGATCAAATAGGTATACAAACTGAAAGAAAATGTATAAAATTCATCTGAATATTAGAATTTGAATTTATTTCTAAATCACATAGGTTCAATAGATACTGCTCCCTTTTTTGTTTCTTAACATAGGCTACGTACAAAATACTCCGGGCTGTATTATATATTTAGGATTAAAAAATTTAATTCTCAGAAATAAGCTCCACAACGGTGTCACCTAGTGGAATGAAATTCATCTAAATCTTCTGGCAGAGAATGACAGCTGACATAGGGTTCATGACAAATGAGCGTTTCTTGTGATTCACAACGATTTTCCTATGAAACAAAGATCATTGTGGGAATATAAGACGGTATACTCAAATTATTAACGTTGATTTTATTCTTAGAATTTTCACAAAAGATAGTTCTTATATAGTCTGAAGATTGATAAAACTTTCATGCATACTGGCTTATTGGTTTCTGAGACAACTATAAAAAAAGATGTTGCTGTGAGAGAATTTTTTGATCAGGTTTTTAAGAAAATTACAGAAAAGATGAGACATTTTCAGGAAATTTAGTTCTCATATAGGACCAGGTCCTGTAGGAATTTGGTGTCTGTTTAGTTTGAATAAAAAATAATAGGAAAAGTGTTTTTTCCATGATTCTGAGAAAACTATAATTTTTTTATAATTTTGGGATAATGTTCCAATATGTTTTCAATGCAGTTATTAATTACTCAAGTTTCAGTTCCAATCAGTCTTTCAAATACTCCACCATACTATGGAGTCTTGGTTTGTGTGAGATGCCATTTTATCTTTTAAAAATAAAAATTTCTATGTTCACAGTTTTGAAAGAATTGTGAATATGACTAAAATTTTCATGGAAGATAGTCCTTATAAGTAGTACTAAGTCTGATAAGAATTCAATGCCTAGTTTCCAAGAAAACTGGAGAACAACCAATTCCTGGAGAAGAGGTTTCTCAAAGATTTTCAAGAAACTACAAAAGGGACTCGTCTGAAATTTTCACAACCGATTTTCGATATTTACCTTATAGTTGTAAGTCTGATCGAAGATTAATGCCTACTGGTCCAGTAGTTTCCGAGAAAACTGGAAAAAATTGTTAGAAAAATGATGTTTCCTTGATTTTGAAAAAACTACAAAAGGGATAATGCTGAAATTTTCACGAAATGTAGTTCTTATGTAGTACCAGGTCAAATAGGAGTTTGGTAGTTACTGATTCAGTAGTTTTCGAGAAACATATACCCAACACAAAAAAAAATTGCTGAAGAATAACAAATTCGCCTGTGTTGCTTAAAGTATAATTTTTGTATTTCCAGAGTAAGCAGTTACGAGCTTCTTTTTCGCTTGCATTAATTTAAGTTACAGATTTTGGCAAACTGAGTTTTCTAGCTAAGTATTGCTGCGCTAGAATTATTTTTTATTATTATTATTTTCTTTTTATTTATTGCTTTTAGTATTTTTAATTCATTTGTTTCATTTATTTTATTTGCTTTTTAACTGTTTTTAACTTTTTTTAACTTTTTTTTTAATTTGTTAAATTTTTTTAACTTTAAATTAAAAAACATTTTTTTATTCTAAATTTTCTATTTTTTACATAAAATTTGAGACGTTTAACCCTGAAAATTATGTAGAATGTACATGGAACATTTTATTCAAATCGATTTGGTAGTTTCGAAGGAATAGTACTTTTAATATTTTCAAGAAAGCTGCCAAAAAGGGCACCCTAACTTTATGTTCATTTTTTCGGTACAACTTGATAGATTGGAGTAATATTTTAGCTGTGAAATACGTGGGGCAAACATTAACTTTTATCTAATAGGCCACCTACTTACTGTATCGTAGTACGTCAACATATTTCATGCCGATAATATGAAGAGAGAATCATTCGTACATTTTCCAATTCGAAATCGCACAATATTAGCTTCAGACCATTAACACACATCTGACATTTTGATGTGGAGATGCACTAATTTGTCAAACTTTAACATTGACATGGTAAACATCTATCACAGATTACTGTTTACCTAATTTAAAGACCGAATCTCCAAAATTCGACTCAGTTGTGAAACGACAAAAATCACGTACTTTTTCCACAGTGTAGCAGCGCTAGGTATGTAGCCAATCAGAAGTGAAAAAATAATTCTATTTGTCACTATTGTATCATTATCGTACATTTTTCATAATATTTTATTGTGAGTATCATTTATCTACGTTAAAACAAAAAGCACACCTTCGTACCACTTTATCGAAACTCCTTTGCGAAGCATTTTGTTTGACCCAGTTGTAGCATAGAGACCATTGCTGTTAGTGAAATCTGTGGTCCCTATTATTGGCACATAGGAGGCACATTTTTGAGGTGTCAGCACAGTTATGATGAGTTAATATTGTTTGTCATCTATCTGGCATAGTGATTAGGAACTCGGCTTTCTAATTGAAGGATTGCGAGTTCAAGACCAGCCACTACCACGCTGCACATTCTACAAACTATTATTTAGACATCTGAATAGTGCTGGAAAGCCGTCATTGCAGATCAAAGAACAACACCAACAGAAAAACTAGAATCAATTACAAAGTTCATACCACCAAATAGATAACACTACGTTATGGTACAAAAGACAGGAGTGAGCTAAGTACGAAAAACGAGGCAGTTAATTAACCAACATATATTATTCCCCTTACAATGAAGTTAATAGGCCCCTTATGCCAGCTCGATTACCTTTCATATAATTGCAAATAGCCTACGTCTTTAGTACAACTTACAGCTACCAAATAATGAACTCGATAAACAATGAGACAAAATATATTTTCCAACACCAAAATGACCAAAACACAGCCCCAAATGCTTGTCAATACTGAGACCTTATCTAATTGAGGCCGCACCATCACCAACAATCATTCCTTCAAATGAATTAATGAGAAATTCTACTTTCAATCTGACTTTAATTTGCATATTTGAATATACTAATTAATGAGTTGCACGATTTTACCACTAGGTACACCTACCTACTACCTATCTATAAAAATGACGCTCAAGAAAAATGTGTTTATCAAAATAATGAAGGCCACAATAAAAAAGTTATATCCGTTAAAATAATTTTAAAATTCGTAAGTACTTTTTGAATAGATTACCTACACTTATTATTGGAATTTCCATTTTTATTGACGCATTAATTCACTTCACATACTTAGAATAGAAAAAACAAATTCGAACACCATAAATTGATAAGAATCTTACGAAAAACTACGAGTGCCTCATTCCTAGAAAATTCATTACCTATGGATTTCAGTTACGTCTTTGAAATTTCATTTAAATAAATTTATTATTCTTAGATTGTAATTACTTTTTAGTATATTTTCCATTATGTAAAAACAAAAGAAAAATATTATAGGTACTTACAGTCGTTTTTTTATGCAAGTTTTCAAGTGTATTCTTCGAATTATGACGAAATTTAAAAGAAAATAAAGCTACACTTCTGGCTAATTTTCACCAATTCAGTAAGCATTATAATTGGACATATTATACTTAATATGATTTTGTGCAAATTAGTTCTTCATCAATTTCCCATTCAGCCGCGTGTCAGACGTAAATTTCGATTAAAATGAAACTTCTGTTAAGCTTCTTATGTGGTATTACGTATGTCGCAACGCTCGATACAGATTGGTGGAAATATTCCACCATATATCAGATATTAACGCCATCTTTCAAGGACAGCAACGGCGATGGTTACGGTGATTTAAAAGGTAAAGGAACTGATTAAATATCTCGTGTTAAAAATTTACAAGAATTTATAAAGGAACCAACTCAACGACGATTTGTTGTTTTCAAAGGAATTTCGTTGAAATTGGACTATCTGAAAGAATTGGGAGTGGATGCTATATGGCTATCTTCCGTGTATCCGAGCAATCGACCGCTGAAGGATGCGCTTCAAACCAATTTCGACTGTACAAATTACTTTGGCATAAATTCTGCCTATGGAACCATGGCGGATTTCGACCAACTCATGAATGAATTGAAGAAAAAAGGTTGGTATCGGGGCAATAAATTTTAATTAGGATACATCCTTTTTATACCTAAGCTTTATTTTATACGCTTTTATTTAACTCAGGCCAGTTCGTCGAGTGGATCTGAATTTAGACTTTATTGCAACTAAGTAAATGGATAGCATACTCATTGGAGAATAAAATTGTAGTACCAAGTTAGACCACGGCATTTGTTTAGCGCTGCCATCGTCATATATATTGTGAGTGCGTGTGGCTCACACACAGAGTATTAAATATAATAGAACGCATGTGAAACAAAAAAACGCAGAGACATATAGCTAAAGAGATGTCCAACTCTCTATAATATGCACTGTGATACAAAAATGTGGCGAAGATCATCGACCATCATCATCAATAAAAAGTTAACTTGATTCAACGTTCTACACGCAGCTTTGGCTGCGCATATTTTGTAGTGAAAACAGACATCTCTGTACCAATACACACACACACTATCAAGTTACGACACATGCGCAATAACAAATGTCAGACTTCAAAACATTAATTTTATAACCAGAGAATTGTAGCTAGCTTTTACATTTAGCCAATAGTTGTAAAATAGCCTTATTTTTAGGTAAAAATAGCTTAGCTTTATTTAGCTAGCTTTATATTCAAATAGCCATTAGCGTAGCAATAGCTTTATTTTTTAGGCTATTTTTAAGCTAATTTTTGACACTGTTCCATACAGTTTTCATTCTGAAATCTGGATTAAAAATTAAGTAAAATGTATTTTTGTCCATTTTTGTGTTTCTTTGATTTTGAAAAAAAAAAAAAATTGATGGCTTAGTTTTCATTCAAAAGACAAAAATTTATTCTAGAAAGTTAGCCAAAAGCTTAGTCAAAAGCAAGCTTTATTTTCACAGCTAAGCTCATAGCTGATAGTTTAGCATTCAATTTTTCATGTGGGTAGCTTTGGCCCATAGCTTAGCTTTATCATAAAATTACAATACTCTGTTTATGACATTCTATCTTTGACATGTTTTTGATCGAGCACTGGACATCTCTTTAGGTATATTTCTCTGAAAAAATGGTAGCACTTTTACAAGCAAAATGTCCTCCATTCCTAAGGTACTGACAATTTTCAATCTCATTTTTATCAATGAAATTCGTGTTGACTGTAATTTTTAAATTGATAATTATATTTATTCATTCATTTAATTAAATTATTTGAAAAGAAATATTTCTGATTAGGCTTATTACTTGTGGGCCCGAGTGAGAAGCAAAACAATTTGAATTTGGTTCCAAAGGATTGGGGACAAATAGCTTTGCAAGTGGGGCTATTTTTCATTGCAGCATTTAGATGAACATGCGTCCTCTATTACATTTAATACTCTGTGGTATGGCTGTGTGAGTACACTAGATTTCATATGACATTTTTACAATAATAAAAGTATATCTTTCAAAATTCATTTTTACGAAACTTATGTACCTAGTGTGCAAAAGTCAATTAGAAGGACAGAATACAGCAGAATAACAGGTCAAAAGCATATGTATGCGCACGTGCACACATGGCAAAATTTTTTAATAATAATAAAATAATCTACCCCAATAAATGAATTAGATAATTATTTAACAACACTATTCATCCTTCATCATCTAGCTTGTTTAACTTCAAATATAATTTGTTACCTATTGTTTGGCAATCCTCTATTAAAAATTTTAAATAAGTCTCATTTCCTTTTATATTGTTAGCCCAGGAGAATTAAGTGAAAAACCATTATGACATTGAAAAAATTTTCAGCTAATGTTTTACAGCTGGAAAACTTTTGAGATCCTTTCGCAAGTGCCTACTTGATAAGAAAGCTATCATCCCTACCCCATAGATGTCTCCACAGAGGCTGAAAATACATAACTGTTTTTTGTTTTTCAAATTTTACTTGAAAGTGAAGGGTTTTAGGCGAAAAAAATTTTATTTATAAAATTTTCCATACAAGAAATTTCCTCCAAATTTTACAATAGAACCGTAGGTAAGGTGTTATAGTGACTTATGAATGTTGGTTATACTATATCAAAATTTCTAATAGCTCTAATTTTGAAAGTAATCCACAGATTTAGCCCATCTTCGAACTTCACTGAGATATAGACACAAATTTAGTATGCACACGTCAAATGTTATGATCCATCATACAGAATTATGACGAATATTAAATTCAAACAACCGCCATTTCAAAACTAATGGGCTAATTTTTCCAAACTTGATTGAAGGATCAACCCAAATTACACACATTAAAAATTTCATTTTGGTTCGCTCTCAATTTTGTTGACAATTTTCTGTACATCCCATATAATATACCTACGTATAAACTTTTTAGATAACAGTGTTTTTGGGGTCTGGAGACCATATTTTGAAAATCTATAATGAAATTTCCCCAAAATTATGACACACCACCCTAGGCAATAGATACGTAGATTCTATGAAATCTAGGCACCTCCTAAAACCATAGTTAGACCGGGGAAGAAATTGAAGTGCCTGAAAATTGGAGGTAGACCAAGGTGGTAAAAATTGGATAGGGAAAAAGTTTTCACACTTTCTCAGACACCAGAAACATAAGGAGATAATTATTACTGCACCAGAATATTATATTGAGGTTTAACAAAAATAATCTGTTGCTCTGATTCTGATTTTTTTCTTCAATTTGAACTTAAGTAGACTAGATGGGACTTGTAAAGCCATGTTATGCTCGAATCTTTTTTGCTCTATTTACTTCTATTACTCACATATTTTATTTCAAAAACTAAAGAAATGGATTCATTTCCTTCATTTTATTGCAGAAAAATCTTTTGATACAGTTCCTGGCATAAAGCTGCTTATTTATGCCTGCTTATAGAATTTTTCTTCCTATGGCAGAGATCAAAATTTATATTTTATTTACAGGAATAAAACTGATCATGGACTTAGAAATTAACCATAGCAGTGATCAACACAACTGGTTTCAAAAATCAGTCAACAAAATCAAACCATATAAAGACTTTTATGTTTGGCGAGATCCTGAAGGATATAATGAAAACACTAATCAGCCTATAGTACCTAACAACTGGGTAAATATTTTTATGAATTTTAATATTTCACCCCCTGTCACAATTTAAAATTTTTATGCAGTCATCTTATCAGGGACTTCAGATCCATATTCTAACTCCGATCATCAGCTTTTTAATAATGTTGGTATTCTGGACTGTCCACAAGTTGGTGCGCACTACAAGGTGCATCAATTTGGCAACATAGCTAGAAAGCTGTGTTGCTTGTACTGGTGTTGTAGCAGTTGCCAAACATACGCTTCAGTGAGGAGGAGTATGACTACATACTTTATTTGTCTTAACTGACTGCATGGAAGCAGTTTCAATTTTTCAGTCTTTCAGACCTTTAAAACTTTATTTGTTTGAAGCTTTATTGAAAATAATTAAGAATTTAAATTTTCTTTGCAAAAATCCAAATCCTAAAGTGAAAAAATAATAATGTATTTCTTTTGATAATGAAAGAATTAATTTTTTCACACCAGACTTCCATTCTTTAAAGAGAAACATCAAGAGATAATTCCCTTTAAAAAATTTCAGCATATAAATAATACACTGTAGTAAAAAGATCTTTGACTTTTTACTCTCACAGGTAACAATTTTTTTATTCAAATCTAATATACAGACTTGAACAAAAGACTTGAGTAATAGTATTCAACAAAATAACGTACTTAGTACTAGTTGACACCAGTGCTAAATGAAAATATCTGCCGAGTTCTTATTTCTCTCAATTACTAGATATAAATCTGAATAAAGTGAAGATAACAAAAATACTTTCCTTAATATATGAAAAATTTTTAAAACTCTCAGTATCTCATACTCCCAAAAATTATAAATAATAATTTTTTTAGCCAACCTCAGTATATAGCGTCATATGTACACACAAAATTGCAGTCAAAATGGTAAAACATGAAGACTGTAAATCCAACAATTTAACAAAAGTAGCCATTAATAATAACGACTAAATAAAAATCACTTGCCAATTAATCCTTCGGAGAAATGGAAGATTTCTAAGATGTCCACTAAAATAAACGAACATCCTTACTACATCATTACGGCTAATGAGAGAGAAAGATATTATCTCTCTCTCTCCCACTTGTACATAAATAGTTAATTTCTAAATAGGTAGAAATATTACATTTTCTACCAGAGTAATGGAGATCTTGTTGATAAGACAGAAGCAATTATTTTTGAAGGTCAAAACCCACATTGACTATGGTGATCTATACTTACAGTTTCCTGCAAATGTACAAACAATATTGTATGTTTGTGTGAATATTGACACATACACACGCAACTTTACTACTACTAATATCTTTTCAATGCGATAATACAACCCCATCATTACACTTGTGTGTAATAAAAATTAAAACAAATCAACCATCAGATTAAGAGTATGTGCAAGAGCAGATATCCTTAAATCAACAACCAGCTCACTGAACACGTACATTCTAATCATTTTCAATAAGTGTATTGAATTTGATGATAATGCTCTTGTTAATTTTCATTTTTTATGAACTTTTCTTGTGCATTACTTATGAATTTTATTGCTTTAATTAATTTGTTATTAATTACGCTATCGGTGACAATCATACCAGTTTTTCAAATAATGAATTTCACTGTAAAATATGCCAAGTCACATTTTTTGCAACCATCATTGCTACACACGTGGCAGTTTGTAAATTCAATTTAACAATTTCTTTTATTATTAAGTTTTCCTGTAAAATTTCATTTTTATGATGCCTAATCTTCCTTATTATAAAGAAATTGTCATCGTTATTAGTGAATTTAATAAAACTCAATCATAAATACTTTAAATATTCAGTTATTTAAGTTTAACATTCTTAGGGAAATATATTTTGCTTAATTCTTTCCAGCAAAACGTGATCGTGTGGACTGTGGATAATAATGTAACCTAATTTATATATTTATATGGTAATTTATCACATTGATTTGAAACTTTGAATATTTCTTTAATGAAACTATTCAAAACAATCTTGTAATTCTTAAGGGTTTCAGGAATTCTACAAACTTGCTGAAAACATGTCACAATTGTTGTTGAATTTACAGGTCCGGTGAAATCCACATAATCTGTATCGATATATTAGTTTTTAGAATTTACTGAATAACAAAATTCTAAATAGTGCAGTGTTGTCAATAAATAACTTCATTGCACTTATGGTCACACCCAAATTTTAGTTTGAACATAACTTGTACTGTAATTTATGATAGGTCTTTCATTATGAAATCATATGTATACTAAAACTCTTTCATAACTTAAAAATCTTACGTTTTTAATCAGTTAGATGTGCTTTATTTAAAATGATACAATTTTTTCATGATGACTAAAAACCGTCATTGTGTTCATATGACACATTCAAAATTTTGTTTAGACCTGATTTATTTTGTAACAAAGAGAGGTTTTGAATCTATATAAAAATTGTTCACAAAATTATGATTTATTGAACTTTGTCTCAAACATATATCTTATTTTTAATTTTTAGACCCCATCCAGGCGCCTAAATCTTACACTGTCTGTGTAAATTTTGTAATTTTAATGCACCCATGGGTCATGCCTGATTTTTCAGACATGTCCCATGATAAATTACTTGGACAAAAATAAAATTTAATTATTACATTTAACCAAATAAGTTGAATGAAACTTTCATGCAATCATTGTTCTTATAGGTCATACCTGATTTTTGATCGGACATAACTCATACTAATACTTCAAATCAAAATTATTTTTATCATTTACTTTTGAAATAAAAATTCACTAAAATTTTAGTGCAAAAAATACAGTTGAACTTATTACAATAAAAATAAATAATAATTTCAAAAATCTAAGGAAAAATTTTTTTAATAATAAAATGTCCCCTAAAAAAACTAATTTATTATGAAACATATTGACGCTAATAAATTACAAAATTGTTTTTGTTCTCCATTTAGCATTAATATATCTCATACATGAGGACACACACAAAGGTCATTGATAAATTGTGGCAAGGGAAGAAACCCTAGAATAAAGGGACCCACTAGCATACCTCAACCCCTCATCTAGCCTTTTCTGCCCCTACTAGAGCAGTGAATTGGGATCTTGAAGCAGAAAATTTATTAGCCTATGATGCCAAACAGCAACATATAGTTGACCAACTTGGCAATTCTGCTGATATTTTGAATTGTGAAGAGGAGGCCCACAAGATTGCCCATGAATTCATTCAAAATTTCCCAGTTTTACTCCACACACATCTTTTTCCACTACATAGATTTGAAGTAGCATTGTGGAGAAAATCATACTCTTCCCAGCAACCCAGCAACAGACTCTCAACAGTCTCTTCTTGGAGCAACCAAGAAGAGATCAAATATTTTGTGAATCTATTAGCTCAAGTAAATGTAACAACTGATGAAGTATTTGAGTTGCTGAATTCCAATGCGGTAGTACCTCTACAAGCTCATCTATGTATTCCCAATTTGGAGTACCTGGTAGAGGAATTATGAAGAATTCCCAAAGGTACACCAATGGAAATGATACGAAGTTCTCGCAAGTAAATTAGCAATCTCCTAGGATTGATTGAGGACATCCAGCAAATATTTTGACCCTGAAAGTGTTTTAACAAAACCCCAAATAAAAGTATTGGGACTAACTTAAGACATGGCTAAGGAATTAATTTTCATTAATCAACCCAAAACCAAAAATTAAGATATAAATTGGTCAAAAATAAATTTTTTTAAAACTTGTGTCTCAATTTTTAGACCCTAACAGTTGGTTTTCTTCAGCCTATGTTCCTTCCAAAGTATTTATAAAAAAACTCTGGAATGAAGGATACAAGTGGGATGAAACTTTACCATTGATGCCACATCCTATAGCAACACAATTAGTAAAAGATTTATCCCTATGTACATCTTATTGCCTACCACATCAAATTTATTTGGACACTTATAATCCAAATAAATATCAATTACATATTTTTGTTGATGCGTCAAAAATAGAAAATTCTATGGTAACATTTCTTCGTTTTCATAACAAAGAAATCAACTCTTAAGATGTGCATTTTGTGATAGACAAAAGTAGAGTAGCTCCAATGAAACCAATGACAATTCCAAGATTGGAGTTGTTAGGGGCAGTAATTGGGGCTAGAACAATAAAAATATAAGACAACCCCTAGACTTATCTAACAGCCCAACATATTTATTGTCTAACAGTAAATGCGTTCCAACATGGTTATTAGAACGTAGGGTACTAAGATAATTAATTCTCAATAGAGTAACTGAGATTAAGAAGATACCAAATGTCCAATATAGCTGACATCCTAGAGGATGTTGGTTCTAGGGAAGCAATCATAGAAGATTTATTAAAAACAACTTGGTGGAGAG
Source organism: Ericerus pela (assembly GCA_011428145.1). Classification (NCBI taxonomy): domain Eukaryota; kingdom Metazoa; phylum Arthropoda; class Insecta; order Hemiptera; family Coccidae; genus Ericerus; species Ericerus pela. The sequence continues at coordinate 101,984 of WOFM01002360.1, forward strand.
GTCCTGAATGATTATATAATAATTCAGATACCTTGCCACCAACGAACCTTCACATAATCCAATCTTTCCAAAGATAGAGGATGATGAAACATCACTAGCTGTCTTTTGTACTTTAAGAGAATCTTTTTTAATATCAGAAACTTTAACAAGTTTTATCCCTTAAAATTCTGATGATATATTTGACAGTCATAAACCAGTCAAATTAAAAAGAAAATTGAAATCAAAAAAGTTAAATGTACCTAAATTCTTTATAAGAACGAAACCTTTATATGTGAAACCAAAATTTTTCCAACATAAGTTGTTGATTCTCAAAGTACTGACTCCTAAGTGGACTCAGTTTTTGATTTGTCAAACCAACCCAAAAAATTAAAAATAACCCTTTTGAAAATTTTGTCCATAAATATGAGAATACCCCTCTTGGGGTTGAAATTGAAAAATTTAATTGTTTAGTAAAATTAGAATGTGTGTTCTATAAATGCACTTAGAAAATTCTCCACAGAGACTTAAATGATCTAGATGCACAAAACTTTATTCAATTTTACCAATTTGTACTCGTATGTTTTATTTATGCAGAGAAGTTGAAATATTTTCCTGACCTGTTCAAAACACTTTTATCAAACAAACCACCAGAATATGTATTCTATGATAAATTTAAAATAGTTTTGGATGAATCGGGAATACTCAAATTAAGAAATTATCTACGAGAAACTCCTTTTACAGAAGACATGTCCCCTGTTGATTCATCCAAAATCCCATATAACAAAATTAATTTTGTTATACGCATATACAACAGTCATTCAGGAATGAAATTTACTATGTCTGCTTTTTGTATAAGTTATTTTGTGGCCAGGTCTACGCAAGTTTTATCAAAAATATTAAGAAGTACTTGTGTTGAATGTAAGAAACATGATAAACATCCATTTGCACAACTAATGCACTCCGCCATGCTTGATTCTATATTGGTGTCCTTTTCTCATTTTTTCATCAACACAGGTGTGGATGTTTTTGGACCATTTAGAGTTTTTGATCAATTTCTACCAAAAAAGAAAAGGGACTTGGCAACTCCAACCTCTCCAATCAATAAAAAATGAATTTTGATTTTCACTTGTTTCTCAACTAGACCAATGTATTTCACATCTCTCTCATATCTAACAACATGTCAGATCTGGACTGCTTTCCAAACACTTTTTGTGGACTGTGGAACAACAAAAGTAATTTTGTCCGACAATGCCTCACAATTTTTAGTTATAGAACCCATTTACCAAAATTCTGGGACACCATTCTTACTGACAACACAGTCAGTAATCAACTAAAGCAAAAAGGAATTATGTGGCACTTTATATTGCCAAAATCTCCATGGTATGGCACCACGTACAAACAGTTTATAGAAGTCTTTAAACAAGCCTTTCATAGAGTGTTAGGATATCATTCTCATCATCAAAATAAATATCAAGCTGCATTAAGAAATATCCAAATTATGATGAATGAACATCCATTATGACCTGCCATAGACGAGGCTGATTTCACAACTTTGTCACCAGCCCACTTCATACATACCAACTTCGAAAATTTTACATTAGGTCTTGAGAAACCTTTAGACAATACTCAGACTAAAACGCTACAAAACTTATGGAAAATATATCAAGAGAACTTATCAAAATTGTGGCTAGTATAGAAAAACCTTTACCTCCCATATTTGAGAGACAAAATTCAAAAAAGTGTTGACAACGTTTACCAAACAGTAAATTTCAATCTGGAAGTTGGCGATATAGTTCACATGTTGGACTATATGACAAAACCAGGAATATACAAGATTGCCAAAATTGTATCCCTGACCTCCTCCCATGATGAAAAAATTCACCATATGGAGATTTTACTACCATGTTCAAAAACAGTCACTATACCATTAAAGTTTTTTGCCCCATTAGAACTTGATAGTAGTGATAAAGATCCAACAATTTTAACTTGATGACTTTATCATTAAGACCTGTTATGAATGATATACAAGGCTAAGTATTTAGAAAATTAATTGATGAAAATTTGCCCCATCTCCTAATTTTCCAAGTAACTGACTTATGATTCATTATTTTAATAACTCATTATCATTGTCTAACTCCCTATGTAGGTGTAAGCGAGCAATAAGTATCAGTGGATCGATCTACTTTTTATTATAGCGAATAAATTTGGTATAATAATCAAACTTGCTAATCTTACCATTCTTCCTTATAGAATTCATCCACTATAGCCAATTTTCATTATTATCCATCTCCAGCAGTTTGTGGAAGTCATTTATATTAATTAGTCATATTTTTTTTTAATATTTGTTTGTTTTTAATATTTTGACTTCGTTCATGATTCTTAGTTGTTTATATATTGTTTTTGTATTTTAACAATGAACATATTACATAAACATATACGTCTTTACCAGTAAAATAGTAAATTTCCTTTTCAGAACAAATCTCAAACTGAAAAACTAACCCCAAAGGGTTAGCTTGGTTTACACCTCCCCCAGTATCATGGACTGGTCATGAGTGGTGCGCACCTATAGGGCACATTAATTTGGCAACACGGCTGGAGAGCTATGTTACCTGTACTGTTGTTGTGGCAGTTACCAAACAGTTACACTTTGGTGAGGAGGAGAGTGACTGCATACTTTATTCGTCTTAACTTATGTTAAACTGAAACTAGTGGTGATCCAACTATAGTTGATGTGTCAATATTTTTCTTATTGTTATAGCTATCACATTTCAGTAATTACTCTGCATGGACGTGGAATGAAAAACGAAAACAATTTTACTACCATGTATTTCAGTCGGATCAGCCAGACTTGAATCTTCAAAATCCACGAGTTAAGAATGCTATAAAAGTGAGTTTTTAACTTTTCAGCCAGTTTAGCCAAATAAATATTCCATAGCTTAGGAATGGTGAGCAGAATATTTCTGGGTTAAACCATCCTAAAATTTTGTTGATTACCTGCCATATCCATAAAAATGATCAACAATTAAGATTGTAGAATACCTTGGGCCATGAAACAGGGAATTCCACAATATAAGGTAATCTAAAGTTTTCAAGTTTACCAGCTCCGTAAGCAACTGTATAGAGCCAACCTCAGTAACCACTGGCTAAGAATTTCTCTTTACTGACGCATTTTATACTTTGCTCTATACATGCACATTAACTTAAATATATTCAGTTGTTCTTCGTCAACTGAAGATATGAATATTAAGATAGAAAATCATTGAAGCATCTACTTTCAATCAAAATGAATATTTTTATTTACGTTATCATAAATTATAATAGATGCTTTTAGGGTGGTGTTGTATGTAATGTTTAAATCAATTAATATGCATGCTTCATCGTGGCTCCTTGTTTATGTCTTGGACTGTCATCTTGGCAACCCGTTCAAATCTTAATGATAATGAAAATTTTTTTTGTAATTTTATTTTTTCATTTTTATTTATTTGTTTTATTTTCATGTTGTATCTTTCAGAGTGGATTAGCCAGATTGTCTATTGTATTATAAAAAAAATTCCTTAATAGGCAAAAGACTTATCTTTTCATTTTCTCTAATACTTTTTGTCTATCATCTGTTTATGGAGGCAACTGGAAACATTGGAAAGAACATTCCCTTTGTCTAATCACAGGTGCTTATGAAAATGATTACGAATGAAGGTTCTGAAAATTGTGAAAATTGTATTGAAGAAGAATATAATTATAGGTACCTACTAGAAAGGTAGAAAATGTATTAAATTGATAAGAAGATATTGAAACAATTATCGTTACACTCGTATGGCACCTAGAGTGTACACTCCACATTATTTGCTTCTCCTGCAAAGTGTTACTCATTTTTTACCTAAGCTTATTCCTATGTTAGGTAGCAATTAGTACAAAGTTATTTGATGGTGTGAATTTAGGTATGAAGACATTGTCAAAATTTTAAATACTTCCACATGATTTCTAAGAAATTAATTTTTGAAATTGTCGCTTGTGGGTTTTATTTTGTGCTTATTTTATATTTTTCTTAATTTTTTATGAATAATTATTTTGTTTTTTCCGAGTGCTTGTGAAGAATGAACATAGCAGCTGCTGGTTGTCAGCAAAGTTGGTCCATCATCCTTTTTTTCTTTTCTCCAACTCTTGACTTTTCTTTTTCTTTTTCCTTATTTCTATTTCAGACGACATTCTTTTTACTTGGCTCTTTTTCGCTTCTTTTAATTTCACATTGATGGCTATTTATTTAACTATGATGTCTTTGAAATTATTTTTCTCTTTTTTTGAAAATTTCTTTAATATAATTTATTGTGGCCTAAGTTTGCTGTTTCTAAGTTATTTAAATTATGTTGGCACCTTTGTTTTTCACGTGGTTTGCGACTTCCATTAAATTTTATAAATTGAACAAATAATTAATTTTTTATTTTAATCATATTCCTCATCAACATGCACTCATCTAATGCTTGCTACTTGTTTATCCGAATATAATAATTTCTTAATGAAAATGTGTTAATCTTTTTTCATGAGTTGATCAGAAGTTTATGTGTGAGGCATGTGTGTGCACTCTGTCCCCTTAATTTGGTGTTCAGGTTTAAAAATAGAGCGTGTCCACAAATTTACATCTTTGATTCTATTTTTTGGAACCCGTTGATTTTTGACTGTTAGTACACTCTTTGTTGGACTTTTGCATACTACACAATTGTTCTACTCCTATTAATATTCTTCGTTTTGCTAAAAGTCTTGGTTGCAAGAAGTGGAATTTTGGTTATAGTCTTGTACTTTTTGCATGACAATGTCAAATTTTTCTCATTGTTATAGTTTAGCCCATAAAACGAGAGATATGTGGTAAATTTCACATAATAAACGTATAGGTACTTTTTCTACTGTGTAGCTAGACTACTTACCTACACATTCATTTTTGAATCTCTTATCATTTCAGAGAATAATTAAATTTTGGCTGGACAAAGGCGTGGCCGGTTTACGATTACAGTCGCCTCATTATTACGTCGAAGATTTGTCTTTCGCTGACGAAGAGCTCAGTGTTGAGAAAAATAAAAACGAAGAAATGTACTTATATGACCAAATGATGCACGATAAAACAGTGAACACACCCGGTACTCATGAATTCATTCAACACATGCGCAAATTTATCGACAAATATAGCGCAAAAGCAAAAACATTTCAAAGGTGAAATTTTAACCTGAAATACTAAAGTTTACTTTATTGATTGCACATTTAAAAGTTTAGCACGAAGTAAAACTAAAACATTAACTTTCTACGCGTAGAATTTTTATAGCTGAACCAATCCATAATACCCTGTCTGGTGGAAAAAATTACATTGGGAATGATACACATCCTGAGCTCCATTTAATGGTCAACCAGGCCCTTAGGAACCAGTTTTATTATAATCGAAACACTACCATTTGGTCAAACTTTTTAATTGGCGTTCCATTGGCCACCACACCTAACACTACTGCACCTAACTGGATGGTAAACTTGTTCATCATAATTCATTGACCGAATTATATGTTCTATGAAAATTTTCTTAATTGAAGTCTTCTCCTTAGACTGAAGGACGTGATCAAATTCGCACGTCGCTTTTGCTCATCCAAGAATATCTTAACGTTATGACGACGATAATTTCATTGTTACCCGGTATAACAGTACTCTATTATGGACAGGAGATTGGAATGACTCCGGGGGTGTTTCCACGACGCTATCCGAAGATGGTGAGCTTATACTCATGGACACCAATGCAGTGGGATACTTCTGTCAGTGGAGGTGAGAAAAAGTGGAGAATAGATCTTGCTTCTTATGATCCACATAGCTAATGAATAATTTTATTAATAAATTAATAAAGGCCCCAGAGCGCAGCTTAGAGGTGCTCTGGCATGTTCCAATCCGCAAGACTTTTGCTGGCACAGATGTAGTAGTATATTCTGTTCAGTTTGTTATTCGATGGAAATTGGAAAAAATGAAAAATTGTGATAATTAGCACGTGGGCTTAACTTAATTTAGCGATATAATAAAGGAGAATTTTGGGGAAATGAATTTCTCAGATTTACATTTAAGCTTATTATAGTAAGTTAATCATTGGTTTTTCTTAAATCCCAGATAAATGAAAGAAATTTCTTCGGAATGAAGTTATACCCTCCTGACATTAACAACTATCTGATTTTATTACCACGTAAGCCAAAAAACCAAACTTCTTAAAAAAAAGAAAAAAAAATTAGGTAAAAAACACCATTAAAATAGAATGATGGCAATTTTATACTTAAAATTATTGATAAACTTAAAACACTTTGACAAAATTACAGTACACTTTGATGTGACTTCAAAATAAAATTTATGAAATACAAATTTACTAATATTGTAGGTTATATTACGGACTCAGAAGACTGATGTTTGTTGGTTACAATAAAATTGAAGATCCGTTAAATTTGGATTAATAAAGTCAACAATTAATTTGAAAGCAACTTTAATATGATATATGATTTTAGGATGTTGCGATCATGACATGATGGGATGACATCATTTTGGACAAGTGACATCATCTAAAGACAATGGGATGACAATATAATTTGTACAAAGTAGTTCTTCTAAAACATAATCGAATTATGCATATTAGGAGGTACGACATTGACAGATTTAAGCCCACTCTTGAAGATTATTGATGATAATGGCGCATGGCAAAAATGTTGATATGACAGAGATAGAGACATTTTGTGAGAGAAATAAAGTTTGGGAAGACTCGTGTTTGGAGCCAGAGTAACGTCTACAAAAACTTATCATATTTATTATGCAATGTGGATAATGATTTTAGGATGTGATGATATACGAATAAGAATGTTAATTGAGTAGAAATTTATCATTACATACGGCAATATCGATATAAGTTTGATAACGACATGCCACCTGTGGTTAACTACCAGCCAAAATAGCTCCAACGTCTCTAATTCAAATTTTTTGATGATGCAAAAACTTTTTTTTTTGCTCGTCAATCTTTAGAAAAATTTCTATATACATAATATATCAATATGAAATTTTTTAGATATATTTATATGTCATCACTATCAAATAGGCTAAGTGAATACCTATATTTGTTAAGTAGCTCGAACTTCTCTTCATAAATCACAAGCTGAAGTACCCGTCTAACAGACCGGTTAGACAATAATACCACAAAATATCACCAAATATCTGACTTAATTTTTAAGTTTTCTTAATTGAGTAAGAAACTATTCTGTAATTCAAGAAAATTTCAGTTTTTTAACCGTATTATTTCTCCAAAAGATATGCCCTTACAAATATATTTTCGGATGCATTTGTACTTTATTGTCAATATGTGATAATTTTTATGAATTGATTGTACGTCTTGGTTTTAAAACGTGGAAATAAGCTTGAAAAAAGACTAAAAGCAGAGGTTAAATGAAGCACCTATATTTAATAGTTTTCGTCATGACATAATTGGGCGTATATACTGAAACATTTCATCTAATGATTACAAAATTTGAAGACCACGATCACTATTGTCATTCAATAAAAATACTAATAGACAACAGTGACATACCAAAGCATTTTTTGGGAGGGAGAAAATCAAAAATTCCCAGTTGAAAAGATTAAAATTCTAAACTGAAAATTTTCAAGTTTTCCTTTATAATATTTTTATTCCCAAATCTTCTGGTATGGAAATTTTTGCTTTTGTTTCGGCTATAAAATTTTTAATTTTGGACCAATAGCTATAAAATTTAAAACAGATATTTATTATGATATTTATAACTTGCTATAAATTTTGGTGCAAATTGTTATACGGTAATTCCAATAAAGCTATTTTTGTTTTTGTATTGGCTACAAAATTTCAAATTTTTGACCAACAGCTACGAAATTTGAAACAAATATTTGTTATGATTTATTACAACTTGATATAAATTTTAGTGCGTATTCGTCATACAGTACTTCCAGTATGGCTATTTTTGTTTTTGTTTTGGCTATAAAATGCTCAATTTGCCATCAATAGCCACAAAATTTGGAACAATTATTTGTCATTACTTATTGTAGTATGCTACCAATTTTGGCATGGATCAGCTGGATGGTACTTCCAGTACCACTTATTTTTTTATATTGGTCACAAAATGCGCAAATTTGGAACAATATGTCCAAAATTTAAAACAAATATTCGTTATAATTTATTCCAGCATACCATCTGTTTTAGTACGAATTGACTTGATGGTACTTCCAGTAAAGGGATTTCTTTTTGTTTTTAGTCTGGCCATAAAATGGTTAATTTTGAACAAACATTTATTGTAATTGATTGTAACATTCTACCAGTTTTCAAATAGATTGACAGGATAGTATCTCCATAACTCAATTTTTGTTTTTAATGGTTTCAAACTGTGTAATTTTGAAATTCAGAACAAATATTATTAAGTAGGATTTCTATAGAAAATCCACTTATTACGCTTAATGCGGTATTAGCCCCCAGGGTTGGGGTGAGTAAGTTTTTTGTTTCATAACATCAGGAAAATTTTGGCACCAAAAACTCAAATTCACATATATATATATATACAGGGTTAGTAGTTTAAGCACGCAACATATGAAAAATGCATTGTGTTGTGTGCTTAAACTACTAAGCCATGTTATAGCCATAAAATAGAGACTCAGAGAAGCAACAAAATTCAAATCATACTAAAAAAAAGAATTTGAGCAAATAAGGAGATTTAATAATTAATTAACATTACAGTCATAAGAATAATTACAAAAAATTTTCAAAATGGCCACCTTCTGCGAAGACACAATAACCCAGGCGATCGATGAATTCAGCTTGGACATGCTCAAGTTGGGCATAGGTGATGCTTTGCCAGCTTTCAGTGATGCGATTTTGAAGCAACTCTATTGCCAAGAAAGGTCCATACCTGTACACTTGTGAGGACATGTGGCCCCATAAAAAGAAGTCCAGTGGGTTTAAATCCGGTGATCTAGCTGGCCATGTTAAAGGTTCCTCGTGTGCTCCAATAACACGACCTGGGAAGGAGTTATTTAGAAATTCTCTCACAGGCCGATAAGTGTGTGCAGGACATCCGTCATGCATAAACCAGAGTTCTGATTCACCAGCAACTGCAGCAATCTTATCACTAATTTCAGTCTCTAATAATGCAAGATATCGTTCTCCAGTGAGGGTTCCATCAAGATTATTGGCCCAAGCAAAGTATGGTTGAGAATACCAGCCCATAGGTTCAATTTCCGTGGATACTGTGTATGGCTGGGGTAGACATCATGTGGATTTGTTTGAGACCAAGTACGTACATTCTGTCAATTAGGAGCATGATGCAGAGAAAAGGAGCTTTCATCAGTGAATACAATATTTCTCACAAAATCTGGAGTTGTGTCAGCTAATTCTAACACTTTTGTAGCAAACTGTAATCTCATCTCACGATCATTTGGACGTAATTCTTGCACAAGATTAGGTTTATAACACTTGTACCCATACTTCTTCAATTTTTGCATAATTGTACTTTGTGAGTACCCAGTTAATTGCGCCATCTCTGTTGTACTTGCACTGGGATTGGCATTAACAGCTGCCAGCACTACCAGATCACTTTCAGGTTCTTGACGACGACGAGGAGGGGCTAGCTTAGGCTCAAAGTTCACATTACCAGTTGCCTCAAATCTCTTCAAACAGCGCATGACAGTTGTACAATTTGGTTTTGGACGAGTTGGAAAGGCTTCATGAAATGCATCACATACCCCATGATAAGACAAACCTGCAATGTGGTTTTTCACCCACCACACTTTTTCTGCTGTTGTGTACATGTTTAATATGAATATTGTAGTTTAAAATGCACGAAAGAACTTTCAATCAGAATTAAGAGACACCAAATGCTTAACTGACAATGTACTTCATGTTTCTTTCACTATCATTTTATCCAGCTCCTCATAATACCTTATCTTCAATAGTCTTAACTTGAATGTGTTTCATTTTTTTTTTTTAATCTTTTCATTTTCTTGCAGGTACATTCAACGTTTGTTGCTTCTCTTAGTCCCATTTATACCACTATAACATGGCTTAGTAGTTTAAGCATGCAACACAATGTATTTTTCATATGTTGCGTGCTTAAACTACTAACCCTGTATATATATATATATATATATCAATTTCTTGTTCTCACGGAACAGGTTACAATTTTTGTCCCATAATCACGAAATTTGATATGAACATTTTTACTGAGCAAAGGACCTGACCTATTGATTTTAGTATGGATTGGCCAGATGGTACTTCTGGTACCACCATTTTTGTTTTTATTTTAGCTATAAAATGATCAATTTTGCAACAATAGCCAGGAATTTTGCAATAAATATTTATTTTGATTTGTTGTAGCATGCTTCCAATTTTAGTGGCAATTTGCTGGGGGTAGTTCCAGTACCACTATTTTTGTTTTTATATTGCTTATAAAATGCAGAATTTTGAAACCATATGTACAAAATTTGAAACGAATATTCATTAAAATTTATTTTAGCATGCTACCAATTTTGATGCGGATCGATTTTAAGGTACTTCTGGTAAAGCTTTTTTTCCCTCTTTTTTCTAATTTGAATGAACTTTCCTTTTTTACAAAAATTAACCACATGCTCATATTTTCACTTTTTTTTTTATTTCATAACTTTATTATATTTCATTAGTTTTATTTTAAATTATATGATGTGTACCACACTTCATCATCTTAATTTATTTTTCATTTTTTCAAGAAAAAATGCTTTTATATTTCACATTATCTAATATTTTGTCAAAAGTCAACACATTTCATACAATCATAACATACCATTAACATATATAACTTACAGACAATTAATGTGACCATCAAAATTCATAATTCTTTCTCTCAAAAACCTACTTTTTCTAGCGAGGCTTGCTGCGCGAGAGTTTTTTCATCTTATTTCTTTCAATAGAAAAAAAAAATGAATGTCTGGAATGAAACTGCTGACATTAACACAAACAAAAGCACCAGTTGGTAGATGTATAGCTGCTCTTGTTGGGTTATTCATTTGATAAGTAATTTTCAAAATCACTCACATACAGACACCAATGTTCAGATTACTTTCACACACACACTCACACTAGACACTTATGTAAGACAACTTTAAACCTTAATTTCAGCAGTTTGGTTGAACGGATTTTACTTTTTGAGGTCTATAAACCACCTTTAGGATATTCTTCGAATTTTGAAAAATATTATTCAATATATTAAGAGAACATTCAGGACAGAGAATGGCAACTTGTCTTTATATATTAGATAATGATCAACTGCAATTTTTTTTCACAAGTAATGTACTCCATTTCAAACACCAATGTTCAAAATTCAAACTCTACACCACAAGATATGTACATTGACATTTGTGACAAAAAAGTTTGAGAACTACCTCTTCAATAAATTATTTAGGTTTTAAAAAAATGAGAAATCAGTGGTTACACCCTTCAAAGCATTCCCCCTCCCCTATCATAATAAACGTTTCTTCTTCCAGTTTTAATGAAAGCGTTTACGGTAATTTTTGCTAGCTGTCTTCATGACACATAACTATGTACCTTTAATTTTTTCAGTTTCCAAAAAATATGATCCTTCTCTTTGAAATTTTTCTTTAATTTAGGAATCAAAAAATGTGGCCAAAGACCAAGGTCTTATTAGTAGAGAGGTTAGTTGAGAGTTTTCATGATCATTTTTGACAAAAAACATCCCGTCCAGAAACACTGTAGGCAGGAACATTGTTTATGATAGAGAATACACGTATTCTCCTCTCAAAAATTAGTTTTCTTTTCCAATTAAATCCACTCTCTCAAGAGTTTCAAAACATGAAGGTAAAAATGTTGATAGCCCATTCTTTCATCATACTTGTTGAAAGTCAAAAAAATGTACAAAATGCATCTGATCTTTTTTTTGGACGTGCACACTTCCTGACCTGTCCTTATCCTTTTGATTCCACTCTTTGCTCAGCCTTTCTATTACAAGTTTACTCTCAACTATCAGGAAATCAAAGCTGTCCAAGTTTTCCGGAAAGTTATGACAAATTCAAAGAAGATTCAGCATTCAATTTTTGCTCAATTGAGAGACTGGCACATGTGATCGGCACACTGCATGCAACTTTCTTTATGAAAACGTAAATAATTCTAATTGAACATAGCATTGCTAAAGCTGATATTATAGTATTCCATGTAAAATTCAAAAAGATAATTGTTTAAAAATCCCTCAATTTGAGGATGTTGGTGCCTAGAAATGTCTAATATCTAACAAGTCAACTTCAAAAAAAAACAAAAAAACCTAAAATTAGACATTGCGAAACCGTTAAAATTAAGGAATTCCCAAATACGTCATGGCATGGTCAAGAAAAACAAATAAATGATGATAAAAAGTTTAAGCTCAGAATTTAAAACAATGTAATAATTTTCAGGCAACCGCCCCTCAAAGAAAAACCAAAATTATTATGTATAATTTGCTCGATAAATAATTGAACATCAACCCAAAAATCAAGGGTGTATATACAGGGAAGTACCTTAGCAAAAAAAAAAGGTTCGAAACCTAAAAATTGTGTTTTATTTATCGGTTCTGGTAATTTTACGTTGAGGGAGGGAGTAGAAGAGATTACTGAATATGAGTAGACCCCCTTGCGACGGACCTATCTGCTCCCTTGCAAAAAATTGATTCTGCCGTTACTTTACAAAAGATGATAGGTAGGTATATCTTATATCATTTTTCGAAAATTTTTAGCTGACGAAAAAGAATGTGGTCAACTAAATTTATACACTTACTCACCTTCACAGGTTGTGCAAGTGTATAAATTAGGAAAATGAATTGAATTATGTACTAGGTATATGTAAATATATGAAGTAATGGACAGATGTTCAGGTGTAAGTCACTCATGAGAACAACTTGAAAATCTGAGTATCTATAGGTTGTTGTAAAATGAAAGGAGGGCGGCGAAACTGGTGTCAGATCATGTTTCAGAGAAACAGTAAGTTTAAGGAATCTGTGACATACTGTCAAGTTTTTGGTGTGATTTATTAGTTTTTGGGTGAATGTTGAATGGTGTTACCGACATAATATCATGTTTTCTCTAAAGAAAATCTATATTGAAGAACGATCAACTGACATCTCATCGAAATTCTACTTCCAACTTTTTCTTTAAAAACATTTTTATATTATTTCTCACCTTGGCGTGAACGAAAGCACATTACATCTGCCACCTACATACCTACACTCAATTTTTATTTTGAAGGATTTTCAACGAATCCTAAGACTTGGATTACTACGAATCCAAATTACTGGAGAGTGAATGTGGAAAAGCAGAAGTCTCAACCGAACAGTCCTCTGTCCTTCACCAAGAGTTTATTGAGGCTGAAGAAAACCGAGACTATGAAATATGGTGACTTAAAAATTTATTCAAAGTTAGATTCAGTACTGATCTTTCAAAGGTGGGTATTCGAGTTGGTATAGATATTAACTCATAAAGCATCATTCTTACTATACTATCCATGATAATGTGATTTCTGTTACAGGTCTCTTGAAAATCATCAAACATACTTAGTGGTACTGAATTTGGCACCTTGGAGAAACACCGTTAATTTTGATGCAAAGGAATTTAATCTAACAAGTGCGCTGAAAGTATATTTAGGCAGTCCGAATTCTGGATTTAAGAGAGGGTAATAAATTTACAAATATTTAAATATCTACAGCATTAATAAAGTTGAATGAAAACGTTCCATAAGAAAAATTAACTCGTTGATTAATATTATTTAAACCGACTTGGTCAGCAAGGCGAGCAATAACAGCTTCATTCGTGATATAATAATAAAATAATATTAGCCTAGAAAGGGAATTGAAGAGTTTAAACATAATTGCAGGTAAACTGTTTTTTTGCATAAATCCCTTCCAACTGATGTCCTAATAATTATATCGAAAGTATAGCATAATTCCTCAAGGGCCATCTCTCCCAGGGGATTCAATATACAACAAAAATCAGTGTTTTACAAATATTCGATAAATAGATATCGATTCTATGGTGAAAAAGAATTGAAAAAATTATAACTTCAAAAATTTTGCAGAAATAAGTTTATATTGTGTAAATTTCTCTTCAGTTGAAATTCAACGCGGTTACATTGTGTTAAGGATGCGTTATTTTTTATATCACTGAAGTATTTACCTACTAGATATACTTATTACATAATGTTCATTGAGGGCTATTTTCAAAACATTATGTAACTTAAATACTCTCTTGTGGGTTCGCCCTTCACTTAACCAGAAATGTATAATGAACTTGTTTTGTGCAAAATTTTGTGATAAGTTTAGATTAGAAACTAGATAAAATATTTGAAAAAAAAAAAATACAAAATATTTCCATCCCTAGTGGGCTTTGAAGAATTTAGATTAATCGGATTGAGGAAACGCATCGCTTCCATGGTGCAGTAATGGTGGTTGCAATAAATTGGATGACAAAACTTGTGTAGAAAAAGCAAGAACGTTGATTAGTGATAACAGACAAAAATCAAACCTGATTTTAGTGCCCCTTGATGTTAGTAGGTATAAAACTACGTCATACTTAGTTGTCTTAGTAACTGTAATGAAAGCGTATAAAAAGATCAATTTTTGTCAGATATTCTTTCTCCTTATAATTGACAGTCTGCAAGATGTTCACAAAAAATGACATGAGTTCTGCTGGGACTATACTCATGAAGGATTGGTGTGTAAACATGAAAACAAAATTACCAACTTCCTACTTGCGGCTATTCCCGCAATATCTAAGTTGATAGTGTGGTTGTGAGCGTGTGCATTGCACACACATACCTCCACACACCTACACATTATGTAACACACACAAACGAGAGTTACAATTGTAAGAGTTACGCTTACACAAATCTGATAATCGAAATTCTCATTTAACTACTACCATAAACTGATCTATAAAATCAACAAATGAATTTTGTGGTATATCAAACACCCTGAAGGAGATGGCTCTAGAGAGATATTGCTATAATTTTGATATGTTTATCAGGACCTCAGTTGAAAGGCGTTTATGCAAAACAATCTTTGTCAGCAATTATGTTTAGCCTTGATTTTTTCTATAATTTTGTTTCCAGTGTTATATTAGAAATAATAATTATAATATTTAAACATCAAAATTTCATTTTAATTACACCATTCATCTTTCTTTAAATTTACCTGTTTTACTTCCTGGCTGTGTATCAGATCCCTGGTGCTATACTAAAATCTGTATCCGTTTTAGACTATCTATTCATTTTCTTTTTCTCCTTTACACGAATTGTATTATTTTAGGACTCCCTTTTCTTCTTTTTTTTTTGCAATAATTAATCAATTATTTATTTGGACTTCATCATTAATTGATGAGTGCACACTTCATTTTCCATTTGAATGTTGAAAATAACTGCTGTCATTCATTGTTTAATATTTTTTATCGTTGAAAAAAATTAACTCCGCAAATACGTATTGTTTGAAAAATGACAGTTCGTACTTAATTAAAAAAATTAGATTTTTAAAAGAAAACAAAAACAAAAACAACAAAAATACAATATAACTCTCTCATTAGAATGGAAAAGAGCTAAAGAGAAAGAAGTGTTAGGTGAGCCCATAATTATATTATGTATCTATGGCCCATATTTACAAACGTCACTTTAACCTCCCTTCACTTAAATTTCACTTTAAAAAAGTTTTTTGCACAATATTTCTTACTTAAAAATATGGGAACATTGTATCTCTTATGAGGGATCCAATGTAAAAATAAAATGTTACCACAGTCTTAAATAAAAATTATGCCAAAAGTCATTTTCAAGTGAAGTTTAAATGAAGTAAGGTTAAAGTGACATTTGTGAATATGGGCCAATGTTTCTAATTTTTTCAATCAATCTTGGAGAAAAAAATCTGTTCAAAATGTCAAGTTAGAATTTTTTTTTTTTTGAACATGCTTAAGTATAAGTTGGTAGTAAGAAGATATCGAAGAACATGTTATGTTTTTGTCAAGAATTAATACCTTCGAACTTTCATAGAGTTTTTAAAAAATAACTTTATCTTTCAAAGATATTTGTCAATTAAGGTATTGCTACGGATTCATTTTCAAGGCACAGATCACAGAGATAAAAGTAATGACTGAATTAGAAAACGTTTAACCCAAAAATATTATGCCTAGCTTCTTTCCCAATTCACAATTGAAATAGCAGGAAGGAACTAGCGTTAATTTTTGTTTCAATGAACCCGGCGTTAATGTACAGACAAATTTAATATTAAGTCTATTTTGATAATTTATTGAAATATTACATTCGATTTGTTTTGCAGAATGGTGGTTAAAATGGAAAAGAAACCGTTCATGATGGAGCCAATGTCTGTGGTCATTTTTCGTCAATAACTGCCAAAAAATGGTTTCCTGAATTTCATTCAATAAAACTACGTAGCTGACAAACTGCCGAAAAATATCACTAAAATTTTTCAAAACCAATTTGTATAATTTTTTTTTTTTTCCAAGAAAAAATTAAATCTTTTAAAAACAATCTGAATAAGTTAATGGCGAAGTCTATAAAATAGGTTCCATTTCAACACATTATTTGAAAAATTGTAACTTAAAACTGAAACTTAAAACTGAAAAATAATAAAAAAATGTTTACCTATAAGAAAATAAAACTAACTTAAAAAAATATAGAGAAATAAAAACATCACCCTAGAATGAAACTAGCGTAAGTCCCAAAATTCGATTTTTAGGTTATATGTATCAAAATTTTCTTTGTAGTACCCTCTATTATTAAGTAAGGCTTCCCAAATGAATATTGTTTAGAAATTCAAATAATTTCCTTTCACGCGCAGTGTAAACTGAGACAAAAAATGCTGCGCATGTAGCATAACCTAACGCCGTAAAACTGAGACAATATTCCGTAATGACATGTTTCCAAATCGTATTTTTGAAATTTTCTTTACTTTATTTACGAATGAATGAACACAAAATATAAATGAGCAAAATAATATATGTTTTGCCTATATTGAATGATTCGTTAAGCATTTGAGTGAGTTTTTGTGTGAACTGAAAATGAGCAGATCCATTTCTGTTCGTCAATTACCTATTATGTAGTACATTCGTACACTGAAGTACGAGATGATGAGAAAGATATGAAATGGGATACAAGTATACCCAGTAGAACTTAAAAGTAAACGCAAAATATTTTTCAGCATTTTTTTTCTATGCAGCTAGATGAGTCTCTGCATCACTAGGGGGAAAAAACAAAAAACTGAGAAAATATCAAATTTTACTTTCAGTAATGTCAGTTCCTCTTCCCAAATCAAGGAAAAAACAAAAACTATTTCGCAAAAAATAAATAAATAAATAAATAAAAATATTAATGCTGAACTGAATAAAACTTTGAATTGACTCCTACTTATTTCGATATTTTGTTTTAGCAGTAGCCTAAATAGTAAATACAGGAGAAATTAAATGCAACATTTTTTTCTTTTAAACAGAGTTTGTTGTAGCCAGCTACTGGCTACAAAAAACAGATTGCTATAACCAGTTCTGAATGGATATGTGAGCCTATAAAATAATAGTGATGGTAAATTGATCAGTACAGATCATCAGCAATACAAATAAGAACATGAATTTTTTCTCTGACTCATCATTAAAATGCAGTTGTGTACTAATTAAATGACACGTGGTAATTTTTAGAAGCACAAAAGTGACTACTGAAAAAATATTAAGATTGTATTAAAAAAGTGGCTTGTTGTATGAAAGAAGCCGTCCATAATGAAAAAAGTAATATTTTTAGAATACTCACGGAAATTTTTTTTTTTTTTGTGTCATTACTTCTATTATAATCTCACCCTGAGAATGATACTATTGTAACTACAAAATTTACTTTTTTGGAAAATCGAATTTGAAAGTTAGGTTTAATATAACTACTTAAAAATGAGACAAATACGAGTATGATATCATGCCAAGTTATTATCAATTGAGTCAACTTATAATAAACGGTGTCATCAACTTGCTGGTGTTCTTATTTCTCTTATTGGCCTTAAGTGATTATATTTTAATTGAATCGTGTAATGAGGAGTAGAAGTTCTGCTCAGTGCCACATGGAAAATCTATTATAGGGTGTACTTCAGTTTGTTCAGTATCTTATTTGTTCGGAAGTCTGTGGAATTGTACTGTGACTGCATATATTTATTCTCCATACAATGTCATCCGTTCTTTATTTATGTTAGGGAGAATTTTTCATGTTTTTATTTTATATTATTTTTCAACTGTCATACCTAGCCCTACCAGTGATATTGATATTATCGGATATCACAAGGTACTTGAAATATTTTCAAAAAGTACACTGTTAACATTTAATTATTCTTTTCTTTCATATTTTGAAAAGAACACGAATGTCAAGTTTAATTTTATTTAGTCATCAATAACTTAACGACAAAAATATTGTGAGCAAGACCAAGGTTGAGACAACAAACGTTTTTCTTTTGGTCTTACTTTTTTTTTTTTTCTAAGTAGCCACCAGGTATCGTTCAATCACCCATACCAAAAACTTTTAAATCAAATCCACCTCCTGTCACCTTAATATAATCAATACCTAATTTCCATTCCGAAGATTTTTCATCAAATCCAAAAACCTGGTTGATGACGAATCCTAATTATTGGCGCCTGAATATGGAAAACCAAAAAGCTAAACCTAACAGTACCTTTTCTTACCTGAAGAGTGTATTGAAACTGAAGAAAACCAGTATTATGAAAAACGATGACTTCAATAAATACATATTGTCAGAAAGGGTATTTGCCTTTTGAAAGTAAGGATTTAAAATCTTCAAATGTTTGAATAATTTTCCATTGTTACGTTGAGAGATAAATATCTAATTTTTGTTACAGGTCACACAAAAATTGATTCAAAAGTAATTTTAAGGTTACCATCAGTGCTCAAAGTACGCCCGAGTACCCCGAATTCTGGATTTAAAAAAGAGTAAGTGAACAGTAGGTATGATAAGGAAAACACAATAATTGGTAAAACAAATTTTAGACTCAGATTTTTGTTACCATTCTGTTCAGTATTAAGATAATTCAATGAAAATTTTTATATATTTCTTCTTCATACTTGTGGGGACATCACTCGTATGAGGTATTAGGGGCTTGCATCCCTCGATAACATTCGCCGCCCAAAGGCTGGCAATAATCGTCTTTATGACGTTAAACGAATACATACTGGTGCGTTTGTATGTTTGTACCTGTACGTACGTACAGGTAAGATACATTGCACGGGCCAAGATCAATTACCTGATAACAATCTTGGTGATGTCACGGCCCAGTACCAAATGCGCTGCGTTGTTTCTTATCACCTCGACGGAGGCAAGAAACAACATAACATATGACATAATTACGTACATGTACGTATGCATGTGTGTCTGTGTGCATGTGCCAAATTCTGTTTACAAACTCTCAGAACCGACTCAAAAATTGCCAGTGTTTGCCGAGGATTTGGCTCTCCCATACTTAATTGTATGAAGTGGCAGAACACGCAAAATACTGTTGAAGACCTTCTAGTGCGAATATCTCTCACAACAAAGTATTCCACAATACTTATTCACTTTTTCATCTTCAAGGGAATTTACGCTCTTGCATTTTGTTATACAAATTAGCAGACTTCAGAATCATATCTTTCATCTTTTCTACGCCAATAGGTAAATCACACAGTCCCTTTGTTTTTCTTTAAAATTCCTTAGGCTTCATTTGCTCTTTAGAAAATATTAATTTAGGCTCTGTACGATACCACTGATGATGCAATATCCGTGTCCCGTAGATAAATCGTCCTCCTTCGACCCTTCTCCTCCTATAAAAAATTTTTCTTACGACCCTTCTTATATTTCATTCTCCACTTCAATCACTTTTATCCAGAAGAATAGCATTATAGCTGAAAAATGTCCAAATGCGAGGGCCATAAATTCAAATGAGCCTAAACCATTTATAACCTACGTAACTAAAGCGTTCTTCTTAATATTTAAATCAACGTGTTGAGGTTGATAAGTAGGTATTGATGTGACGCAAAAAGTGAAGCAAATACAAACGAAAAATTTTCAATTTCAGACTACAATCGAACCTAATCGTCACAACAAAAATTTATTCGAACAAAAATTCCCTAATACGTTGTACAGCATATGTTCATAATGGAAGGAAAACCTTATTTTATTATCTTGATCAAGACAGATCAAGCATCTTAATGTACTTTTAATGCAAACACTGTGAGTTAATCTTGCGAATTTGCTGAAGGATATAAATCGGTGGGAAGACGATTTAAAAGACAAGTGGTGCCTAATAAATGGCGCCTCCTTGGTCCATCGTTCAACATATTTTTTTCCCTAACTCCAAGGCTGGTTTGAAGTGGAGATTAGACTTATGGTACGTTGGCAATAAAAAAGGTCAATTTAAAACAAAATAGCCAATATTGTTCGTTTATTTGAGCGACGGGAGTGCAACAGCAAAATTAGATCCACTCCCATAAAAATTTGTGAATTATAAGATGTGATTACATCCCACTCTAAGAAAAAATTCTGAATCCTAGCCTACCTAACTCTCAATATCTCTATGATTCTATCTTTGATTCAAGACATCGCAATTTTTTTCAATAATAGCTATCACGATGGGCATAAAGTATGTTAAAAGTAGAAAAGCACTATGATTATTTTTCAGGAAACCATATTCCGATCTGGTCGTGAACTACTGGTTTAATTAATGTCAAAAAAAAAACAAAAACAAAAACAAAAAAACAAAGAACAAAAAAAAACTAGAAACCTGAACTTTTTACTCTCTTACAAAACTTGAAACTTTCACAACAGACCTAATTAATAAACAACTCACTATAGATTTTTTTGACGATGACTTTTTTTTTTCTATTTGAAAAGATAGGTAACCATCCTGGATTTAAAAAAAAGTAAAACCTTCTTATTCTTCGTGATTCATTCGATACTAAACAACGAAAGGTCAGCCAAAAATCATTCCTACACCAAACGAACAATTATTTATAGATGAAAATAGTTCAGAACATTGTAATTCCACCGTTTTAGTCAATCTAACGTACCTATTTACTATACCTATACGTGTATATTATTCGTTCAATACCATAGCAAACCCATTTTATTGCTCATTAACCAAAATTAAAACGATTACCATTCTTGTAAATATTTAAAAGTATTACTGATTTTTTTATTTTTTTTTTTTAATAAGAAAAGAAGAAAACAACAATATTGTAACAGTTCGTAGAATGGTTTATAATCTCATCATGTCTTGACCATAATTTTTATAAACAGCTTAGGTAAATACAGTACAATTTACAATAGAGACGTATAGGACGATGATATGAAAGATGAATTAATTTACAAGTGAGTAGGTAGCCTACTAAGTACATAATTAGGTTGTATTTTTCATCTCCCCGAATATTCGTAATAATGTTGATGAGAGTTTCGAGGTACAATGGGAGGATTGCAAAAATTTGTAGACTGGTGATAATTGGTCGGACTAATCATTCCAACATTCGATGGAACATGCGGATGGTACTCGTTCGACGACGAATGGTTCATTTGATTACGAATCAATTTCTCAACGCTGAAATTGAAGGAAAAAAGTTAGAATTAGAATGCTACAAAACCATTGCGTTAAACAAAAACAAAAAAAAATAGTTTAAATTTCGATGGTGATTATAAAAATACGGGAATGACTACGTGAATTTTCAAAGAAAAAAAATTCAGTTAAGGCAGTGCTTTACACGTAGGTATTTAGCACCAAAAAGATGAAACAAATTTTTCAGGAGCCATGATGGAAACAACGTCATCAGAACGGGAGAACTTCTCATACTTGTTCTTTGAGTCATAATACCTATAACCCAGTCAAATGAGAACTAAGGAAAACTTTATTCCGACAATTTAGAATCGTTTTTATTTTTGCACCAATCGATAATTTTGTGTGCTTAAAATAATATAATAAAATTCACATTCCCCAGTCGCCAGTACCTCAGATATTTGGGTGTTTTTCACGTTTGTCTCAGCAAATATTAATTTTTTTGGAAAAATGGTACAGTATGAAAATGTTTGGAATCACATTTCCCACAAAAAAGTCATTTTCATTTTAGTCATTTGATGTCCCCCTCCCCTGCAAATGAACGTTAAAAATGGTACTTCTTCATTGAGCACTGAAAGCATGAGTACTTACAGTTGCATTAGTGACGTAATAACCTCAATTTATAATGACACAATACTCACTCACGTTAAATTCATTTTTGCATGGATGTGAGCTAATGCGGCCAGTTTTTTTACCCTCAAAAATGCTTCTAGATGGTTTATGAAAAAGTGTCCACCGCCCCACTTTTACTGATGTTTTATGCGTGAAAAATAGGAGGAGTAAATAACAATGGTAAAAAAAATGGTGGGAGAAAATGATAATGAAAAGTAAAGTGGAGGTGGCAACTTTGTTTTGTTCTTCACTGAGCAAATACTATGCTGAAAGAAATCCAAAAAATAAACTGTTTATTGTAATGGCCAAAAGAGGTGGTAATGTACCTAATTAGAACCACTTTCAGTGTTACACCATACACGAAATATCATGTACTTGAAAAGCAGTAATACTTCTACAATAAATTCAAGTTTATCATCCACAGACTATTGTGGACCTTAACATTGGTTAGAGACTCAATAATATTTAAAACACACAAGTGAGTTTACACATTTAATAAAATAATAATTTGTACATCACAGTACATAAACATACGTTAATATTTATACATATACAATCACAATTCAACAAGCAAGACTATCTGTTCACTAGAGACTTCTACTAGAGAGGTTCCAGGTACTTAGAAGTAGCGTCGAGGAACTGTGTCTTATTCCACTGAATTGAGGGATTATATACTTGTTCAGGGTATGAAAACGTACGTGTTGGATAGGTAAAGTGAGGTAGGGTGTTGTTATTATAGAGTTGTGCTGACTCGTCAAGTACTCGAGGGACAGGCACAATTAGGTCATAAATATACAGAAAGTATATCTATATTCATAAAATCAAATACGGGTAATTTAGTGGTTGTTTATAAAAAGTTATAGGATGATTATTGTTGATAAATATCTACGTTTTTGGTATTCGAAAATGTGTGGACGAGTATGTTCGTCATTTCTAAAAATAGACGAAAATATACGTTACATTTATCAGCGATGGATTTACACACAGGCTGACAAAGCTGCAGCTTCGGGCGGAAAATTTTTGGGGCGGCAAATTTTTGAGTTGAAAAAATTATACCTAAATATCTCTTCCACGCATCAACCGCGACATGTGTATTTTCTAAAGATTTCTGTAGTTATTGCTCTGAGATATCTTTGTAGATAAATGAATGAGAAATTGTTCGTCTGCAGAAGTTTATTGTTTGCAATATTTTGAGAATCCCTCCTTCTGAAACTGGAGGATACATTCCAAAAATCTTAACACGAATATGTAGGCCGTCAAATCCGCTAACACTGATCAAAGTTTCATTGCCATAAGTAAAACAGTGGAGGCTCCACAAACTCACAAAAAATGCCAAAATCAGTAAAAAAAAGTGTAAAATTTGTAATGGCTGCTATTTGTAAACCAGTCGAGCAATTTCGCTCAAATTCAATACCAAACCAGTCCCAAATAGTCTGAAACTGCCATAACAATTTCAAGCCAAAATCTATAAATTTACGGGAGTTATCGTGTTGAAAATTGAGAACCCCTTCCTCAAAAACTAACGAATGAATTTCAAAAATTTTAAGACGAATGTGTAGCATCCCAAGTTTCATTGTCATAAGTCAAACAGCGGAGGGTTCACAGACTTCCAAAAAGTTCCAAAATGAGCAAAATGTGGAAATATATGTATATATTGTGTGCAGAAGAATTTAAGTGATCTTTATATTCGTGATATACGACTCAGGATCGGCGCTTTTCCACAGGTCCCACCCCAGGTCTTGTCATTGCACTGAATGTAATAGTTGTATTTTCCTTTGGAAAATACACTAACACAATACCTTACTTATTACAACTGCGTTTTTTGTTCTCGAAAAAGGAACGTCAGCTTCGTTGCTCGGGGGCACGAAAATGTTTTCTTGGGGCGGAAAATTTTATACAGCTTAGGGCGTCAAGAAATTTAAATCCGCCGCTGCTGTTTATTATTTTTTTATTCATGTTCTTATAAAGCATGAAACCTGCGGATTTGTTTTCCATTATCTGAAATGAAAAACTGTGAGAAAAAAAATATAATCTTCTTTTTACCTCTGTAATTTCAGTCAGTAAAATAATAAAAAAACAACTGTGGACACTTTCCCCCTTACCCCCATTTAGACCCACAATGTAAAATTGAATGCATCTAGAGTATTTTGTCATTATGAGTTGAAATTATTGGGTCACTATAGCAACTATAGTCATGCTTTCAGTGCACAATGAGAAGGTACAATATTTTCTAGTCATTTAGAAAGGAAATGCCCGACAACTAAAATGAATATTACCATTTTTGTAGGAAATATAGTGCCAAACATTTGTATACTGTAGGTACTACTTTTTTTAAAAAATTTTCATTAGTTGAGATAAATGTGAAAAAAAGTTTTGAGGTCATATTCATTCCCATACCTATGGATACTCGTGGCGGGGGAATGTGACTTTTAGTAAGTTATTTCCGACAATGAAACTGACCTATTAGTGAAAAAATCAAAACCCTAATAAATTGTCCGAATAAAAAACATCTCTCGACTGAACTATGACTGTGGTTAGGTTTTCTCATACACTGGAAACATCATCATTCTTTGTGGTAATAATCTCTATGAAAGGTGAAGATAGCCTATAATAAATTCTCAAAATGAACGGTAACAACTCGTTTTTAGTTTATAAGATTTTCATTTAATAGCATAAGGGAAAGTCTTCAATTTTATTTTCTGTAAAGAGACACGAGGAAATTTTTACATTCGTTCTCAACTAATTCTCCAAATTTTTTAGTCTGTCATTTGCAAACCTATTGTAATTTTACTAGCATTTTAACACGTTAAGCCGGCTCCACACATTTGTCTATTTTTCAAAACTCGTCGAGTACAAATAATTTGGAATGCTGGCCGTCCTTATTGCCAAATTTAATTTTAAACGTTGAACGAGGTTTTAAAATGTTCATTATATACACAAATAGTAACAGACATAAAACTACCTACCTACCTATTTAGTGACTGAGTTTCTTCGGGTAAGTAATTTTCGTAAAATGAAGACATGAGTGTAGCAAATTGCGTACTTACCCCTGAAATGGTAAATAGGAACCATAAGACGAATGGTGTCCGTGTAAATGATGATGATGGTATATTGGACCATAGTTGCACATTTCAGCTAAATACGGTTGAGCGAATGGTAAAGTAGTCGTCGTCGTCGACGACGTATTTGCCAGATTTGGCATTTGAAACGGAGAACCATTTGAGGCGTATGAAGTCGACCGGCTGTGTACAGACTCAGGAGAAGACGAATTATCGCTATTCAGCTCAGCCAAACGTGAAGGAGACGTCGAATTATCCGCGCCAACTAAAAAATTAAGTTAAGATTAGGTACTTACCTACAAGAAAAAATTAATTTACATTTTTGTAAATAACATAGTTTTTCAAGATCATATTCTAATTCATTATTATTGCCGAAAGAATCTAAAAGTTACGTGCTGAACAAATTTCAGAATTCCAGCCCAACAAGTTGTTCTAACGCAGTATGCTCTTCCAGAAAAGCAGGTTTTCAGAAGTTAGTACTTAATTCAAATTTAAAAACCCTAAAAGGTACTATTAACAAGCTCCTCGGAAAGTTCAAAATTCCAACGGAGTAAGTTCTACAAGAAAATCAGAGTTTTGAGGATCAGCATAAAAATAATCTCAAAATTACAATGTAGCAATCTCTGCTAAAAAAAATTGTTTTTTTGAAAACCTGCAAAAAATTTCTAATATTTTATCCCAAAAAATTTATTCAAAAGCTGAAAATATTTATAACGATGGAAGTCAGGCTGAGAACCAGTAATAATCTTTTACATTTCTTATCAAATGTTTCAAACGGTTTTCAAAAAATAAAATAAAAAAAAACAATTTTTGAGCAAAGACCTTCCTGCCCTAAACCACATCCTGTTTTTCTGGCAGAACTTACTAGGTTAGAATTTTAAAGTTCTGCAGAAACATGCTGCACTGAAATTTTGTAATGCTGGAGGGACATGATGCGCCAGGATTTTCACATTCCAGAGGATCTTGTTGCCCCTGAATTTTAAAAATTGAATGATTTTTGAAAACTTGCTTTACTGCTGGAGAGATCTGCACTAAAAATAGAACTTCAAAATAGATGAAGAAACTTGCTGAAGAGATATCGATAATTGGTAAAAAGTGTCAACACTCATAATTCGTAATTTTCTGAATTGAATTGTTAAAACAATTAAATAAAGAAGGAGGGACGAGGGAAAACTAAGTTTAAAGAATAAAAACTATAAAAAGAGACGAATTCTGTTCAATTACTGCTGTGCATAGTCCGCAACCATTTGTGACAGGTCTGTAAATTGCAAAACAAAAAATGAAGAAAAAAATTAATATCTGCGATGATGTTGGCTCTGGAGCTCAAACCGGCAATCTATACACTGGAAAAACAAAGACGCTATACGTGCGGCTACACCGTTGCTTTCTCAAACCGTAGGTTGCTGGTTCAATCCCCAGAGCTGACAACCTACAAAACTGGGGAACCCAACATTGAAATATACATGCAACTGTGCTTTTGTTCACACACCCCCTCCACAGAGAGCATGGCCAGCAAGTTTTGTGTAGCGTGTGTAGCCATCGCTACACATGAGAAATTCCCAAGTAATTTTTGCTACACATGGGAAATAATTACATTTACATACAATTACTCTTTATTCTGTGTAACATTTTTCAC
This sequence comes from Ericerus pela, assembly GCA_011428145.1. NCBI lineage: Eukaryota > Metazoa > Arthropoda > Insecta > Hemiptera > Coccidae > Ericerus > Ericerus pela. The sequence goes on from WOFM01002360.1 coordinate 128,912, forward strand.
CAAAAAAAATTTTTTTTTTTCGCTACACATGGGAAAATGAAAAGTTGCCAGCCCTGACAGAGAGGCATTGAGCCATAATGGTTAAAGCCTGCATTATGGGTTTAGTGGGATTTACCACATAGCAGCAGCCTAGCTCCACCATACAAAGTGATGTCACGCTGCATTGTAGCTGCATCACTTGGGGGAGTGGCTGTGGGGACATGAACATAGACACGCACATTCAGCTAGCTTATTGACGATGGCGTAGTTACATGGATATCGTTGTTGTTTTCCCAGCCTCTAGGTTGCCGGTTCAATCCCCAGAGCTGACAGATGAATATATCTGTTTCCATTGATACTTATAGAGGATGAGGAACGGTGAAGAGACACGAAAGAAGGTTTTACACAAAGTTACGTCCAAGAAGCAAGTGTATTTTAAGAAAGTTACATAATTTAGGTAAAGGTACAATTTGAGCATGATAAACAAATGTAAACGGAAATGGACGAGCCAGCGGCGGAAGTGGTAAAGCAGTGTAGCCGCGAACAGATATATAAATTATGTATTAAGTTAATCGTGTGTTCGCAGGAGTGAGAGGGGAGAAGGATTGGTGGTCTCAACAATACTGATATGTGAATCGATACCTTTGAAATCACGCATCGATCTTACCATAAATAACTAGTGGCACAAAATATCGAAAATACTCGATATTATTTTAAATTTTTTAATTAATATATTGAAAACGTATTAGTATCGATAAAGTATCAACATTTCTAGGTACGCTAGAATTTTGAAATTTTCACGTGATTTTTAGAAACTTATTTGTAACATTTTTTCTAACAGTCACTAGCTACTCGCATAGGGCATAATAAAAATGATTTCTTCAATGGCGAATCCAAAAAGAAAAACAGATGAAAACTGAAGAGAAAAATTGAAAAGTACGACCATGCAGAATCCAAATAAAAGCAGTCTCAAATGAAGAAGAGCAAAAAAAAAAAAACATAAAGCCGCACTCTGCAAAAATTTTTGTCACCCTCCTCCTCAAAGTGACGCTCAGGACCAGCCACTGTGTTTCCTATTAAAAAAAATATTTACTCCCAATATCTGATCCCCTGAGGTGCACCTAAAAATGTATTCTCCAGTCGTGATCGAAGAAGAATAAATTTATTTCCTATGCATCAGTCGGCAACGACAATCGACAACGAGCTCGTAATAAAGACCACATCCTTGTACAATACTAAATGATTCGGTTAATGAGTAATTAAAATATTGAAAATTCCTGCGAAGGCTTCGCCTATATTCATACGTCTTTACGTACAGTGCACTGCAACCAATGTTTAAAAGAAGTTAATTTTTTACTCACAAATAATTTAGTATCTGCATGCAGCGTAGACGCGAGTTGGAGGTGTAGAGGAGAGAGGCGTTTTGGGTGAAATATTAGCGTGCGCGGGCCAAGGTTGACAAGTAGCCCATTATTTTTCGAGCATCTTGACGTCTGCCGAGTCAATTTTCAAAAACAAAAAAAAAAAAAAAAAAAAAAACTATCGCAACTTCTATTACGTTTAAACTTCCGTTTAGTTTACTAACAAACGTGTCTATTACAATGATGGATGTCATCTAACATACATATAGGGTGGCCGTATCGCTGTCAAACTCATCCACCGCCCCTTCTACCCTAACCAAACATTTACTCCTCTCCTACAGAAGGTACCTCTCACCTCAACCTCTTTCCCCACCACACTCCATTACGTACGTAATAATACGTACGTAAGTACACTTAAAACGCTCGAAATATTACTAATGCGCGGGAAAATAGCCTATTTACTGTTAACGAACCGCCTTTATAAAACTTCAAAAAATAGAAAACAAAAAAAAAACCTCATACATCGAGTTAGGCGTATTTATGATTAATGAATAGCAAAATAAATAACGGCATTTTTTTTCAGTGCCAAAAAATTCTAATATCATTAATTACAATTTTGTGGAGACTTAGCAAGTTTTTTTTTTTTTCCCACTTTACTCATCTTCTCACGTAAGTTAGTCACTAAACAGTATAATATTATTGCGAATGAATAAATAGGTAGGTGGTTTAGAAAGTTTAATAATTTGTAAATTGTTTGATGGTGTATGCCAGCCGAAGATATTTTAATTAAGTAAAATAAAAGAAGCAATTTTTATGGCCGCAATTAATCAATTTTTTTTTTTTTTCTATAAAACACAAACAGAGGGGTTGATAATTGTTTAACTCTTTTTAAGTTGACAAAAATTTAAACGCTTCCTTTCTCTATTCATTTTTTTTTTTTTTCGTATAAAATTTCAATACGTGGGCGTTAACCGGGCAAAAAATCTTACAGGCGTGAGCAGTGATGAACCATTGATGGGACAACTCCTCCTTTATACTATTACGAAATTAGAAATAATTTATACCGTCCAAACTGAAACCATAAAATATAATTTTTAAAGAGGAAATGTGGAGCCAATTGATATACGCGTGACGTAGACCATGCTTGTTGGAGAATTATAAAAATGGTTGCTAGACAAATTCTACTTTTTTTTAATTTTTTTTTTTTTATGGACACCATACAGTTCTGTCGAATAATTAGGCTAGTAAGCCTTCGTTTTCCAATTGCTTGGTATTTACCTATAGATACCTATCATATCTCCGAACATTTTATTCTAATTTGATGGCGATCTAGTAGGAATTATATCTTCTAAACATTTTCTCTCGTATAGGGTCGTAAAAAATTGGGGCCTGGGAAGACAACATTTTTGGTCTCCCTAAAAAATTAATAATTGCCTCTATGTTCATATGCAGTATCTAGGATTCAGTGAGAGAGGTTTTACAATATTGTGGAAGCATATTTGACAAAAATTTTCATAAGGATTTTTCAGTAGATTTTTCATGAGAGTATACTCATTTTTATCTTTTTTTTTTTTAGAATTCCAGGCCTCCAAAAACCCCGGGCCCAAGGAAATCCTTCCTTTCTCCCCCTCGCGCTAGGCCTACTCTCATCTATTCTTTCTGACATATCGATATGGATGAGCGCTCTGCCAAAGAAATCCTAATACAAAAAATTCCAGTACTTCATGTCTCACGTGACCAACAGTGGTGACAATAATTATTGTCAAATCACTGCTCCATTGTTACTAACATCAACACAGTCATTAAATTGTTAGAAAATTCCCATAAACGAATAAATTTTGATTCCACAATCTAACTGTCATCCGAACTCACGAAACACTGGAACTGCTGAATTGCTTTTGACGTAGGACTAGTTATGATCATGTGATTTTTAGCTGACTTACCAATTACCAACACAGGGCGACATGAAACTCAAATCCAGTGGCGGTTCCACACCCTAGTCTGCCCAAAAAAATCACAGATCCAAAACAATGGTCGAAAATGCTGAAATTGAATAGTATCAAGAATAATTTGAAAATGCGGTTGAACAATGCGATTAAACGATTCTTAAACTAACAAAAACAATTACATAGAAGCAAAGACCACCTTTACCAGCCTTTTTTTTTTTTTCACTACTCTATTGTGGTCTACTTTGATCCACACACCCAGAAAAAAAAATTTTGAATCTGAATGAAGACTTATCAATGAGCCTTTTACAATGAAGTACGATGAAACATTCCTTAACAAACGTCCTTCAATAGCGAAAATTTCCCCTCACATACAAACTGTATTTGGTCTTGACCAAAACCTACGTTAATTAAACTTCCCAATATCAGAACCTAACCAACAGCGTGAACCGGTCCCATAAGCCAGATTTCATCTCTGAATAGAAGACACAGAAACAAAAACGAGCCATCCTTGCAAATACAAGTGAGAAACGAAAATTATGACTTGAACGAATTGTAGAAAAAATGTAAGGTACACTTAAGATTATAAGTCAGAAAGAAATCGTAAAATTTATTGAAAAACAATACGAAAAATGTCGATAGGTAATCATAATAGGTATTGCCTAAATACCTACATAATCGAGTACATATGAGAAAAAATTAACTCTTAACACGGGAATTATTTAAAAAATTTTATCAGGCAGAAGAGCTGCAAAAATTTAAAATTTGGTATTTTCCATTTAGCGAAATTTTTAAATTTACTTATGGTCGGAAATGAAGAAATTTGTTGAACTCAATAATTATATGTATACGACTAAAAAAGTTACTTGAAACAATTTCAAAACATTTAAGTATTAAAAGTTGCATACTATGCATAGAATGAAGGGACTACCAAGTAATTCTCCTTTCTGGCTACTTCAATTTTGAAGATAGGTTACATGGTAAGAAGTTTTTTCTAAATCGTACTCGGTTATATCCATACTTCATGTTTCAGAAACCACTCACTAATCCCTATGCATTGTTTGCAGTTTAATCCAGAAAGAAATGTGGGAAAGATGAGGAAACAATCGAATTGACTATCTGATTAGGAGGATGATGATTTTTTTGTAGAACAGAATAAGCACCATTCTCGGCCTTCGAATACTATTTTTCCACCATCTACCTTTCTTTCTAATCACACAATTTTTCACTCAAACAAAAGCTAATGATAACAAATTCATCTTTACAAAAATACCTTTGATTTTTGTACGCTTCATCAACTACCTACACAGGACCGTAACTATATACGTGCGATCTGTGCATTCGCACAGGGTGGCAGAGTGCAAGGGCACCATAATGACAAAAAAAAAAAAAAAAACCTTAATTAATATAATACATTGTCGTTGTTCCATACATCGTCTGGACAACGACAATGAATATCATTCTGATTTAACTGGCAAAAAAAAAATTCGAGTTTGGGCTTTAAAAAGTTTGTTCGCACAGGGCGGCATAAAAAGCTAGGTACAGCCCTGTACCTACATACGTCGCAATTCAAAATGAATTCTTGTATTCTTTTCCTAGAATTTCAAATTTTTCCTAAAAGTGTACGCCTCCCAACAGTAGTCCTGTAAAGATAACACATACTCACAATAGCTTTTATTATGAAAAATGGCCGTATTTTCTTTGTTTTCACAAATTATTATGGATGAGCATCTTAGAATAACACACTAAGATTCTCAAACCCTAACTGCTTTGGTAGGAATGAAGGTAAATGTTTCCCTCAAAATAAGTGTTTTGCAGTTTTATCAGGAAATATCAACTGTAATGGGAAAATAGCTCAGTCACGCAAAACATCTAACAATATAATATTTTCAATAAAAAAAAGTTCTTACCACTTTTTGTACATGAAACTCCCCACTACTAAAAAGTGAACATGCAAAATACAACTTTTTGTATTTTGTTGAACTAACATATGAGAAAAATGAATTTTATTGGTAAAAGTTTGGTACAAAATCCATAATAACTCAAAAACTATTGCTCCTTAAACATATGGTTGGTCTCATTTGATTCAGCGCTAAAAAATAAGTAAGATTTGGTATGTTATGTTTGTTATTCCTACTAAAAATTTCCATATAGATTAGGAACTTCGAAAAAATAAGATTATATAAATCAGGGTGTGTGGAATACCTTGTTGTGAGAGATATTCTCACCAGAAGGAAATTCAACAGAATTTAAGCGTGTTCAGCCACTTCGTACATAAGTACGGGTAAGCCAGAACCAGACCAAACACTGGCAATTTTAGAGCCAATTTGGGTGGTTTATATACGGCTTATTTACACGCACACAAACACACATACATAAGAGAATACGTACGTTGGTGAGAACAGCCGGGTCGCATCATCCCCTATCGAGATAAGAGATAGCTGGCAGGTTCGTGTACGAATTGTGACATCATCTTATTGTGTCACGATTCAGTACTCGTACATTACATGCAAGTACATACAGGTAATTACGATCGAACGAGTTTTGTGTGTTTAACGTCACAAGGACGATTATTTGCCTGCCCTTTGGGGCGGCAACTGTCGTCAAGGGGTCCAAGCCCCTTTGCCTCATACCATTGAGTCCCCACAGGGTGTATTTCCTCAATATAATAATATAGCCCATAAGAAGTTTTACATCCATTACATGTCCCATGACACATTCTTTTTCCTTTATTGGGTTACAATAATTAAATACTTAGGCTATTCACTTCCTTCTGAAAAATCATGACTTTCCTAAAGCCACTTCATAAAGTCGAGTATACAAACTACCCTTTTTCATCTCTCGTGTATCTAATATAAAATTTTATTATGATTTAATTATTTAAAAAATGTTTCTCAATTAGGTTCACATTTTTAAGGATGCGTCAAAAAACATATTATCAATGTTTTACTTAAAAATTTTAGAAAATTTGTAGATAGGTATTCAAAGACGTAAATATTACTATTATTGTGTTGGTGGGTAATTGAGTGGAATGAGTGTGCTTGCGCACTTGTCGATTAACTAGCAAGCCAGTGGACATAAAGTTCACAAAAAACATTTTTGCACTCACAGCTTTACTTCGTCAGTATTGCCAATTTGAATACTGAGCTAGACTCACACATACTTGTCTATTTATACAGAACCGGCAGCACCTTCTGACATTTGTGGTGGTGAGATGTGCGCACACACCTATACCCACAATTATTAATTCAAAATTAATACGAACCTACTTCGTCCTTCTTTTTGTTATTAAGTTCTTCGTTCAAAAACGCATAAGTATCGTCACTTCGAGGTTTTTTTTACTGCATCGGAAATCAAACGTCTATTTTAAAAATATAGCCTATTACAGGTTAACTGCACATTTTACTTGGTGCTGTTACCGTCTCTTTCGTTAAACAAATCCTGGATAGACCACGTCTTCCATCATCAAACCTCCTGTATCATTAAATAAATACTTTCTAGCCAATCGTAATTACTTCTTATAAAACAGGTTTACAATAATACCCACCATCTGAATGAATGAAAAACAGGTTTTTTCATTTGACACGTCATACTCGACGCATATCTATTCTTCTCCATTTTTTTTTCCACTATAGTCCATTCAGCGAGAGATTACCAAAACATGACTTATGCATAAATGGATGTAGGGGGAATATAAAAGGTAATTTATATTCACCCTTTGGAACAAAGTAGCCAACAATTTTCCTATAAAATTACTTCTTTTTTTTCTTTTTTTTTTCTTTTTTTTTTTGCTTTTCATAGCTCATACATGTAGATATGTTTATTTTGTTTTAGCTATCTCTCGCTGAATGAGTATAATATAAAAAAATTCTTTCGATTTTGATTTGATCACCTAATGTTGAAGAAGATGAAATTTATGATTACGTATTTCATCTTTTTAATCTTTCCCCGAGTTGAAATCGACAACTCTAACCATAATCAAATTATAAACGTCTTATAATACTTAGTCAACATTTTTCTGCATACCTAAAGACAATGCTGCAGTCAATGCGTTTGCAGCCTGAAAGAGTAAACACTGATACCATTCCATCAATATTGATGATTTAACTGATTTAATTTTTATGTACCTTAATAAAGTTAAAAATTTCATATGCAGAATCAAATTAAAAAAAAATTTCTCGGTTAATTCGTCATACTTTTAGTTAGAAACGAACCTATAATTATGTTACGAGACTCATTAGCAACTTTTATATAATCTCAACCCCAAATTGGCTTTTTTTTTTTAATTTTTACTTCAAAATTAAAATGAGGCTACATGTATAAATTTGGTACATTGTGATTGATGTTCTCATTTTTAGTCACTTCAAAGATTGTAGGCTTATTTAATGGGGGCGAAAAAAATTATTAATCTTTCACAACGTAAAAACTTATCCTATACATCCTACAAAGTTCTCTGTTCTTCGAGTTCTTTACGATCAACGTTGCCTTTTATGTTCGTGAGTGAATTTACGACGTCTGGACTGAGTTTGGAACTTTTTATGTCACTTAAAACTTTTCTTTTTTTTTTTTCAAAAATATTTGTATTTTTTTTTTATCCTTCAACAACTTATAAAAATTTTTAATGTCAACGTATATTAAAATTTTGAACTACTGTAGTCGTTTGGCTGATAAAAATGTTTTTATAAAATTTATAGTTCCTCTCACTAAGTGTAGGTATCATTTTTTTTTAATTTGCATATTATATACTGAACAAGAAATTTTAGTGCATCCATTTTCAATAGAAATTTAGAAAATTTTAATCAAGTGAACAGGAAAATATAGCAATGAAACAATAATGTAACGTCTTCTTAATATTTAAATTTAGCTACGAGGAGATGAAATAAGAAAAAATTGTAATAAGATAGATTTTGGGAGTATTCATAGCATTTCTTTTACCTTTAGGTACTTATGATGATCTCGCAGATACTGGACCAGTAAAGAACGATGATTTTTGGTTAGACATGCCGGCGCTAAATAGGCAACCACTGCATACCCTTTGAAATACTACTTTGCGCTACATTTACGTAGGTACGTTATCTTTGTGAATTTAAGGGATGTCTTTATCAAATGTATTCTAAATTGGTGAATTCAAGCAAAACGTCGAAAATATGTAGAAGGTACGCTAGAGTTGCCTACTTTTTCGCCTGCATATCTTGACATTGAAAAGTACATTGGTCTTATGGAGTTTTACTACTCCAGTATTATGTAGTTAAAGACCTATATAATTAACTTGATTGTTAATAAAAGGTATCCTAAAATTCATTCTTTACAAACGGACCTACTTATCCACCAGTATTCCACAAAATTAGGGAAATAATTGGAAAAACAACATAACCAATAGATAAAATTATCTTACATAAGAATGAAAAATATCAATGAACGGAGCTTTCGATTAAATTTTTTCAACCGGTCATGTATGTACTCTTCAAGAAAGTATTGATTTTTTTCTAAAATCAACATTCCATGTATAAACCAACATAAGAAATTAATTTTTGGTAAGGTTTCCTATTTTCACAATCCTCCAGACGCCTTTCTTTCTTCTCAATTTTTTTTTGTGTCTGCAATTAATAGTTACAAAAACCTACCATAATTTAAAATTTTAATTTCTTGCAGGAAAATTTCTTGTGCTTTACGTGTCAGTTTAGAATTTTTTGAAACGAAGCTAGATCAAATATTTTGGAATGAACAATGGCAACAGACTTGGTAGGAATCAAAGAGACTTCTATTGGACTATCCTCTCAACAATTGAACAATCTAAAATGTTGCTATTTGCTCGAAATCAGGTAGATAATTGAGATTCTGTGGAGACAAAACATCACATTATTTATTATAATCAATACCAAATGTTACCAACATTATATATATCCATGAAGATCTTCTCACAAATGCGATGTAAGAACAAATTGAAGCCTAAATCAAGATATATAAAAATAAGATGAGTTGACCCATAAATCCTGACGCCAAACAATTATCGGAAACAAGAATAGGTAAACCTGCAGCGACTAAAATGTTAGAAACAAGAAGATTTGTCAACGAGACATACTGAAATAGATACCTATTTACTTTTAAATATTAAATGTACGTAATAGATTTATCTATCTATCATTGAAAACTATTTTTGTAAGTGAATAATTCCGTAAAAACAGTTCAAATGCATTTAGACTATAGTTGGCCAAGGAAAAAATAATCATCCTTGCAATTTGACTCGACAAATGAAGTGAGAAAAAATTGTATTCGGTCAGTACTTACCAGCAGAAGGTCTATTTCGATCCTTACTGACATACTTCTGACATAAATTCGGTTTTTTGGATTCCTTTTGTGCATTTGCAGCTGCTGTATCGTTCGCATTTCTCCCGTGGATGCTGGTCGCGTTAATTAACTCACCGATCGAACTACTGCACCGAATGAATTTGAAAAATAAAATAATAAAAAGTTAATATTTTTCATTTCACTTTTTTTTACATTAGTTTACTGGTCGACGTTTGTAAATTATTTTTTTACACGACGTAATTCTTAGCAAGTACGTATACCTACAACAGACGGCGACATTTAACGACAAAATAGGAACAACTCATCTTAACGTTGGCATGTTTGTAATAAAGTTGTTATAAACGCCATAACACACCATCAACAACAAAAATACATACAAATCTTTTTTTTTTCTTTTTTCTTTTTTTTTAATATCATAATGCAACACCTAACATCGTGTGTTACATTCTACATTGAGTCGACTTTATGGCTTTTTTTTTTTTACTCTCCTATGGAGCTCTCCACTTCTGCACTCGTTGCTTGAGGTTTTTTTTGGCATTCGATTCGATATACCTACCGAACGCATTCTCTACTTCGATTTACATTCCCAAATTAGAAAAACTGAATAATTCTTTTATTCCCTTTCGTATATTAGTTTTTACTTTTTGTTTTATTTGGTAAGTACGTAGAATTTTATGCAAATATAGGTAAAATACTCACCAATCGTCCGAATCGCAATCTCGAAATCCTTTTGCAAATGGATTGCTGGCAATTTTAAGTTGTGTTATCTACAAGATAGAAATAAATTTCTATTTAGATAGGTACTTACAAACAATGACAATAAGACGAGAAAAACATAATATTCGTTTGTTTATACTACCACATTTTAATTAAAAATGAAGCACATAATGTCCGTGAATATCTATCATTCGGTGTAGGTCTACCTTTTTATTTCATGAATCTATAAAATAATTTAAGGCCTATACCTATTGTAAAATTAATATTCTGGATTTTCGTACGAATAGACTAAAATTTTCTCCCGAATAAAAAAAATAAAGATAAATCCAATTTTCAAAACTTAAAAAATATAAAAATCTGCGAAACTGTAAAAAGTCGACAATTATACTTTTCGATTACGACCCAGATTTTCTTAACTCTGTCTACCTATACAAAAACTGAGATGATAAAAATAAATAAACTCTCTCTGATTATAAGTCTGAAGTAGGTACATATTGCTTTCCTTGTATCCAAAACTATGTTAGCAAATAGTCCAATCAGTGGCATAACCAGAATACAATTTTAAGATGAATTTTTACAAAATTTTTTCCAGCAAAAGTCTAATCGACGTTTATTTTTTGAAGGCATGTGAGGTAATCAAAATATTTCGGTAGGATTTTGACTACAAACACCCTCATTCTTACACCACTGAGTGCAATTATTGCACCAGCAAATCTATAATACAAACTGATTCAAATCATAATGCAAAAACTGTCCACTTCTTCATCTTACTATTTCTGACAAGAGATGAAATTTTAACAGAAAATTTCGTAATAAAATAAGGACGTGCGTTAATTCTCCTTACAGACCTTTTTATTTTATGAATCTAAAATAATATGAGACCTATACCTATTTTAAAATTAATGATTCTGGGTTTTTGTACGAATAGATTAAAATTTTCTGTGAAGTAAGATAATATACGCAGGCAAATCGAACAATTTAAAGGCAACATAAAACCAATTTTCAAAACATAAAGGGTTGCAAAATCTACAAATCTGTAAAAAGTCAAGAATTAGATATACCTTTGGATTTCGATCCAAATTTTCTTAACCTTGTCTGTGCAAAGACTGAGATGATAAAAACAATTAAACTCTCTTTAAGTCTTTAGTTTAGCTTTCCTTGTGCCTCGAACCCTAAAACAACGTCAGCAAATAGTGTAATTATTTACTACACCAGCAAGCTAATCTAAGTATAACACAAAATAAATAACTCGGATTACAATGTAAAAACTTTTGACTCCTTCATCTCACAAACTTTTTACTATTTCTGACCATAGATGAAATTTTTAACATATAATTTTGTAATAAAATAAAGACGTTCGTTAATTCTCATATCTTTATGATCTCGAAATATTCCACAACAAGCAGGCGAATTAGATTTCGATAAATTTTGTATAACTGCTACTCCAATTTCTCTCTCCAAAAGAAAATTTCAATAAATACAGATTGGAGAATACAAATATTTTATCCCAATTAACGTTAAGTTTTTACTTTTGGAAGATACATTTTCGACGCAATTTGTATATTTTTGTAGGAATAAAAATAAATTAAAATGCAACAAGTAGGTATTTCAGGTTAAACTTGAGCGAGATTTTTCAACACAAAAAAGAAATTAGGAGAGCTGAGAGAAATAATGGAATGCTTCATATCGATACGATTCAAGCCACAACTGTGGTAAAGTTAATATCCTCCAGATACTTTCTCAGGGAATTAAAATTTTGATTAAAGCCTTAATCGACGTTGTAACTCTAAGACAAACCTTTGGAAACGTTATAAACTTACATTCTATTCCATTTATAAAATTTTTTTTTAATGAACTTTTTCTACGTAGCCATTTTACTCAGCAACAGAGAGATAAATTTTTTATCGAAGTAGGGAGGGGAGGATGGTTGGGATCCAGTGGCTAATAGTCTACCAAACATGAATTTTTCAATCACATACTGAAGCACTAATGGAACCGAACCGAATACACCTCCACTTTTGGTCAGGAATGCGACAAAACCGACCACCTATAATATGTCGCCCAAACCTCCAGAGTTGGATTTTTAAGAATCGATATTTTATGAAAAATTCAACCTAAACCATAAATCAAATAATTTAAAATTAGGTAATCTAACTTAATATCAAATTGATATTTAATAAATTATACCAATTAGTCACGAGTAAAAGCAAGACCAAGATCCAAACCAAGGAAGTCCTAATCTTGGTAGGATCACTTGGTGCATGTTGTATCAATGATTGTGTTTTTTTTTTTGTAATTTCTTAGCCATTTATCAACTAATTACAATGGGTCATGGCTCATTTGAAAGTTCCAACCTTTGCGCACAAAATTATGAGAAATTTTTCTTTTTTCAACTCCCTCTCTCGATGCTAAAAAGGAAGGAAGGAGAACAATTTTTTAGATACAACTTACAACAGTTTTATTATAGGTTGTATCAGCTTATCTGCAATAACTCCATTCTTCTTTTTTTTCTAAATAGCTGAATAAAAGATAAAATTCATTTTGATATCAAGCGGGAATGTAAATCACTGAAGAAAAAAATTTTTTTCTCACGTTGTACTGACTAAGTGTATTGTAACATAAGCTTTTCGACTACCAACACGGTATCCTTCATACATTACTAAGAATATTGTCTCATTAATCTTTTCAGCCATATAAGTAGATACCATAGACTGTTTATTAAACTTAGCTATGAGATTAAATTCCATAATGTATGATGAAGTAAACTGGCAAGATACAACCAGCTGCAATGCACATTGTTTATTTCTCTTAGTTGAAAACTGTTTTTAATCGAATTTAATTTACGAAGTGTGATACACCGATTAGTTCTATAGAGAAAGAGCTTCAAAATTATCCCCCTTTGCCTACCTTGTATGAAAACAAACCCTCTCAGGTAAAAATGAAATGATGCTTAAGAGAAAAAAAGTTAAAATTTCATCCAAATTACTCTGCTAGATGGCCCAAAAATCGCATTGATATATCCCACAACATAATACAACCGGCATCAATTGACCTTATTGCATCAGTATTCTTGATGATCTTGATCTTGTTGCTGTGGGCTAGGTGTGATCTTACTCTTTGTCTTATTCTAGAAAAAAATGTCTGACCAAGGGAAAAAGTGCTCCAAGATCAACTTCAATTTTAAGATAAGTACTTTTTAAAATCTTAAGAAAAAAAATTTTACTTCTCCTCATTCATTTTGACAAACTCGCACAGACCTACATTTTTAGGTACATTCTATAGCTACACCCTTTACTCTTCGATAGCATTCTTCATTGCTTTAAATACCTGTCACTATTGGCAAAAATACAGTGATGCTACAACGAAATAAAAACAATCACTTTGATTTAACCTTACTTTCAATTTAAGCATGGTATAATTATATTCGACTGAATAATCACTACATACCCTGTGATTCTGGTAAGCGGTAACAGCCGTGAATTTGGTTTCTGGAAACATGAATGTTTTAAAATTTTGTTTTCCAGCATCGTTCGTATCACTTTTATTTGACAGGTACAGAACATGAAATCGTGGCTGATATCTATGCATTGAATTTAAAATTATCTGTAACAAAGAGTACCTATCTATTTAAATAACGAGTTTTATAATAAAATTTAAAAAAAAAAAATAGAATACACTGTCGTCAACACCTACCCACTTCCTCTTTCCAAGGCAAGCTTGTTTATAATAAAACAGAATCTTTAATAACAATGAGATAAAATAATATAATTACACATTTTTAGTGTCAGATTCGTCATAGGCCTATATACATAAATATATATTAAAATTTATCTTATCCATAAAGTATCATATTATCAACATTAGGCCTAATGATGAGTAGCCAATAAGGGACATAGGACAAATAATGTTTATTCAATAGGTAGGTGAACAACAACTAGAATCATTCTGAAAATTGAAACTGGAAGTAAATGAAATTCGAAAAATTAAAAATTTAATATCAACTCCCAATGAAAATCCTTCATTACATTACATTTAAGGTAAAAATGACTTTTTTCTAAAGTTGCATGAGCGTTGAAATTATTTATTTACCTCTCCTGATATTCCATAATTCTTATGACAAAGCCATAGGACGAGGTTTTGAATTTCTACAGGCAGTAGACAGTATTTCTCCAGCCCTCCAGAAGTACTTACATGTCCGTTATCATCCAACTGGTTATTGGTGAGCTTAAGTTTGTCGAACGAAACCACTTGTTTCATCCACTGCGAACCGCATGCTGGAGAATCTGGATGTATATGAATTCTGGGCGGTGATATTGGATCTGATTTGCCGGCTACAACCCAACTTGAACTTCATTCCAAAGCGAGCACCACATACGAACAGTGAACACGTTTTAATAGTACACGATACACACATACCTAACCCAATATTTCACGGATCATATTGTATAAAGGCCGACCTACCTATGAAAGGCGTAACGATATCGTTTATCGTCGACCGGAACAAAATCCATCATCAACATATAATCGGCTGCTGGATCCAGGCCAAACAGTCGTACTTGGAATGTTGGAAACATACGCCTAGAGAAGGAGGAGGTTTACAATTACGATTTTATACGCATATTTCGATTTGACTAAACAAATCGAAATGTTGTCGACGATTCGACGAATGAAACGTAATACAAAATTCCAAAAACCAGACCGGTGTAGATTACAACAAACTTTTATATTTTTGCTCTAATGCATCGAGTAGCTCATATTCTGTTAATAAATAAATTATTGTTATAGTCAGCTCATTCGTGTAGCCTACACAATTTATAGAATTATGTGTTTACTGCGAGGACACTAATTCAAATATCATGTCACCGAACCTTTGACTGTATAGTACTGGACCAGTAAAAAACATAGATTTCAAGTTAGACATTCCGGCACTGAATAGACAACCGTGGTGTACCACATGGTGAATTTTAAACTACCTTCGTCGACGATATCCTTGTGATTTTAACGTATGACCCTTATCCGATGTATTCTAAATTGGTGAACTCAATCGAAACATCAACAGTACGCACCAAGTATACGATGGTTGCCTACTTTTATGCGACCATATGTTTACAAATTACATTAAGCTTATAGAGATTTACTAATTCAATAGATACTATAGGCATAATGAAAGTAACGAACTTATTCAATATAAAGAGAAACAAAAATATCAAAGTTCAGTCGTAAATTAGGTTCATACTTTTACACAAATCCTATTCTATGCATGCCTATAGACTACAATGAAATTAATTATGTAAATACGTAAATTCTTCCGGGAGGGGGGAATAAAAAAAAACCTCTTCATATCCCTTATATTGAACATTTTGTAAAAAAAAAATATTCATTCGTTCATACCTGAAAACTCTTTAGAAAAATGTCTTCAGGCTGAATTAGGTACTAACGGTAGGTATCAATTAAAAAAAACATCTGACGTAAATTTGTGCGATTTCTCACATTCAGCTATTTAATAAATCATCAAGACTTGCAAAATGATATGATGAAAGAAGAGAAGAATTTTCATTCGCCAAATTATGGTACTTTGTATAGGTAGGTACCTTAAACCGGGTCCACACATATGAAAAGAATGTAACGTATAATGTAGTGGTAGCAATTTTTGTTGCAACACACGAAATTTTCACAAATTGACCGAACCTAAAATTCAACATGAGAAATTGAGGAATATTTATCATTGAAATTGAGACGAGAATCTTTCAGTTTATGAAGTAAAATATAATTGAATTCAATCATTTATGATTGGATAAAATGAAATGAACATCGAATATCGACGTTTGCAAAGTCCACTTAATTTTGTTGTATTTTTTTCTGTTAATACTTATTTAAAACAGTAATTACATGCAACATATTGCGTCGGTACTAATATAGTGCGTAAATTCAATTCTTCAATATAGGCTGATTTTATTCATAGTGTATAGATAGACACCTAAAGTGAAATTCTTTCCCTTACCTAATTTCAGCAGCCCCTTCCCAACTGATAAAAACCAGGAATAGTTACATACTACTGCATATTTTGTAAAAATTTAATGAAAAATCAGTTGGGGAAGTACTGCCGAAATGTGGTAAGGATGAGAATTTCACTTAGGTGTCTATCTTTACCTTTGACTATATATAGTACTGGACCAGTAAATCTAATCCATAATACCAATGTACTTTTTAATGTCGTAATGCCGTCGTAAAACTAGGAAACCTGAGGGTACTTTGTGCATACTTTCAACATTTTGCTCAAGTTCACCAAATTAGAATTTCCTTAAATTCACAGAGATAGCATACATAAACGTAGTGCAAAGTACGTCAAAAGGTACACAATGGTTGCCTATTTAGCGCCGGAATATCGGACAGAAATCATCGTTCTTTACTGTTCCAGTACCATACATACCATAGGTATGCAAAGATATAGACCTTTTGAATAAAATTATTAAAGAATAGAACTCATATGCTGTATCAGTATATAGATGCCTTATATTGCATGTGATTACAAGGTAAGTATTAAATAAGTATTGAGAGAAAAATAGTATTATCTAATATAAATTACGCTAAAACTATGCAGCTGCCATAAAAAGAAGTTAAAATACTTTTTATGGATTTTTTAGTTTTCTCCAAATTTTGTTTAAATACTTGTAGGCTCCAATCAAAATTAGATGAGATAAATTCAAAAATCTGCTGTGCGCAACTATTTTAACCCCATAAGGCCCTGGGTGACAATGCTCACTCCCACGGACGTCTCCAGACTTTTAGTGTGTTATTTAGTACAATGATGTGGACATAGTTATCAAATTTCAACTTGTTTCATTTTTTTTTCAGATTATTTCTGTTTCCTACTTTTACTGGACTAATACACTGAGTAGGTTTTGTCAGTTTGGGGAATCAAACCTGGGACCTACAACATATTTGCCAGCTAAAAGCGTTGAACTTAACCACACAGCCATCTCACCGCCAACTATAACTGGCAAATATATTTTATATTAGACAAGGTATGGAGGTTCCCACACACTCCCCCCTAGAGAGACTCAACACGAGTTGAACAACATTAGATGCTGTGAGAGGTTGGGTGGAGTCAGAAACGCCTCTTATACGCACAGGCTTATACTACCTATATGGGTTCTATTTCCACTATATAGGACGCCATCTATTGGCAACTCAGGTTAGGAAGGAAAGTTGTGAGTTCCACCATGCACCACTAGGGTGCGTGCATGTCCAGCACACGTCAAGGGTCACCAGATGTAGGTTTTGTCGGTTTGGGGAATCAAACCTGGGACGTACATATTTGCCAGCTAAAAGCGGTGAACTTGACCACACAGCCATGTCACCGCTGACTATAACTGGCGAATGTATTTTATATTAGACAAGGTATGGCAGTTCCCACACACTACATCGACGCATTAAATTACTTGGAATATTACAAATTACATCGCATAAGTGTGGACCTATCTCTAACATCAGATATATTGAATGTAAATTAAATTTGGTAGTTGGTACCATACAGATAGTTCCAATTAATGTGCATCACCAACTTCCATCCCTTATTTTCAAAGTTGCAAAAAACTGTAAAAAGTAAACCCCCTTTATTTTGCTTAAAAAATATCTTATGTAGGTATCTACGCAATTGACCATAACGTTTTTTTTTAATGAAAACTAGCGTTTCTCATCGCAATTTTGGTTGATGCTAAAAATTTTATATAAAATCGAGGATAAATTATGTACCTACTAATAGTTATTACTGCCCAAATCAGCAAGTGCGCAGTTGTGTCCTCAAAGTTTCTTTGAAACATATAGACAAGCTCATTTTTTCAACTCTGAATTACAGGGTGATACCTTTGAACTTGTCGAGTAAAATCCAGAAAGAGGAGAAAAATGATTAAGTAGCCTACCTATATATTTTAAGTTGACTCAGTAATTTCATGTCCTATAAAAGAACAAACATAATCAAGTGATACACCGTTGAAAAATAGTGCTAATCTATTATCTATATGTGCCATTGGAACATGCGTCATATACAGAAAAAAATTTAATAACATAATTGCGCACATGCTGATTTGCGTATAAATTGCACAACAAAAAAATCCGTGGATCAGTGTATTTCGAATGAAATTTTGCGCAGAATTCAAAATTTATTTGTTATAAAAAACGTCGACTCTTTTAACTTATTTCGAAAAATCAAAGTTAGTATCAGTTGCGCACCTGGAACAATGGTGCAAATTTGCGCATTTTAAAATTAAGTAGTTAAACTTTTATACAATTAAAAGCTTGTTCACACGTGGCTAGTTTTCATACTACTAGCCTGCTACTTGAGGTACACTATTTGCTGACAGTCGAAGTCATTACGCCATTTTAACCATTTAAAGTAAACTTCAACTTGGCAGATCGCCATGAGAAATTCTCATAAAATTCTTATAAGCAGGGCTACTGTGATCCCCCTAGGCCAATGAGAAGTTCCCCCCCCCAATGAAAAGGTTGACCTACCACTGCTCCCACTTATTAAGAAAAATGTTTAAAAAATTTCGCTCGTGGAGCGATAAAAACATTTTTTAGGTGTACTGTCTTTTTTAAAACATTCATTCATATAGGTACCGGTTTAGTTTTATAAGGGGTGACGGTATAGATTTTCATAATGAAAAAAAGCAAGGAAACAAAATGCCCTCCTAAAAAAAAGTGAGCAAGTGTCCTCAACAAAATTACCTCATAACACCTCTACTTATGTATAAACTCTATCCTAGATAAGAACGACGTGACGACATCATACGAGTTGACTGACCAGAGGGAAAAGGAAAAAGTAAAGATAAACGACATTCAACGAAGACTGCATACAAAACTGTTTTGTTTACACCAATGTTTTTAGCTTTACGTAGCTGTGATAGGTAAATATCTCTGTGACGTCACTTCTGTCTTATTTCGGATGGACTGTAGGAACATCCGCCAAGTTAAAATTTGACTTTAAATTACTAAAATGGCATAATTACTTTAAAGGACGATGGTTTAAACTTTCTTTCTCAATTCTCTTATCCTAATCTGCATTCTGTAAAGTAGGATAGTTTCAAGTTTTGGACAGTAACGTGCTCATAAAATTTTTCGAGGCTATACCTATCCACCTTCTTATTGGACCAACCACTGCTAACAAAAATAAAGAATATTTTCGATATTTACTGACGTGGAATTAAGATTTCATATGAACAAACTACTAAAGCAAATGTGTATAGTTCTCCCACATTGCACCTAAAATGAGATCATTCCATTCGCTAATAAGAAAAGCTGGTTTCAGACTAATGTTAAAGAGAAATGATCATTGTTTATCGTTAAGTAGACAATTTTAATCAAATGAGAATAACTAAGAGTATTACGTGTGGTTTGAGAATGATTTTTAGTGCAATATTCTAAAAGTATACTGCATATACCCAAAATTTTTCATCAATTTCTCAACAGTATACTCCATTATGCCATATATACCCTACAAACATACCACTGCTTTTAGAAAATAGGTATCTAAATCAAGAGAAACAGTATAAATTGTAGCACAGTATTTTTCTTTTTTCAACTTTTCAAATGTCAGGTAAAAGAGAATAAGTACCAATTTTTCCATCTTCAGTTAAGATCTTAGTTAATTTAACTGGCAGATTGCACTACATGAATAAATATGATTTTAATGCTATGACAACTGAATTTCTTAACTGTTAATTGAAAAACTGGCCCTAAAACAGTGAGTTTAAACTATTCTTAACTGTTAATAGAATAGTACCCTAACACCTGTATTCTAGAACATTTCTTAACATTAACTTAGACTTAAGTACTCATTCGACCAGGTTTATCCTGTACTTATATATGGGAGTCACAGATAAAATATCACTTGAGTAGTGAAGTTTTACTTATAAAGTATGGCTATACTTAGTTCACGGGTATATCATAAACCATATTGACACTATTGTCTGCTCGAAACACGATGTTTGTTTACTAAAAAAATGAGGCTTATTATTGTACATAACAATGTCCATCGATACCTTTTCCTCTCTCCCCAACCAACCGCCACGTTTATATGTGATTCTGATATCACGCCCTTCGTAGAGTAAACAGCGTATAGTAGTTAGAAAATTAGCCAAATGTGAACAAGGTTTAAGTAAGTCAGGTACCCACTTTCTTTATATCGTGTGAAATAAGAGACAGGAAAATCGGCTCGATGTCGGACAACAGCTGAGACACCCTGTATAATTTAACCTCTATTCGCCAGAAAATTACCATAATTAGCCTAATTGTACACCGAGTTCACTGTTGTCAGTGTGTAAAAAATCTCACATTCGCTTATTCTTACCTAATAACTCACCTGCCAGCTTTCGTAACAATCATTTCAGTGCCTAATTCGTTAAACTCCTCCCACAGTGGTTTCATTTCCAAAGTGGCTGTAACGTTAGTCAGTTTAGAGTGTTCTCCGGCATTTGTGGTCGTAATCTGTTCTTGCTGAATAGTTTTTGTCGATTTGTTGCAAACGGTATGCGTGCCTACAGTCTCTAAACAGGCTGTGAAGCAGAATAAAAAAAAAAAAAAAAACGTACATATCAGCTTCAAGAGTGATCTACTCGCTACACATACATAATATTAGTTTAGGTCACTGGACGATACTTAAGAATAACTCGTCGATATCTAAAATAATTCGTGGACTGTTAACATTCCTCCTCGTTTTGAAGAGATTTTTTCAAGTAGGTACCTACAAAGAGTTACATGCAGACTGCAGGCTGAATTATATAGTTCTTTTTGGTAAAACATGGAGCTGAGGAAAATTTTTATGGCTATCTCAATCGAATTTTTTGCTCCAACATCTCATATACAAGATATACCTACCTACGATATAACACTAGTACCTGTATGTAGTCAAATTTTAATGTAGTTATACCTAATGTTGTTTGTCTCTCGCCTATCTACAATTTTATGAATAAAATTGAAAAGTTAAAAATTCGACGAGTGCTGACATTGTAATACGATGCCAAAGTATTTCGATCAAGTACAAATTTGTTCGATGAACTTTCGCATAACGAACATTATTTTAACGTTCATCAGGTTGGTTTGTCTATTTTCGACGACTTGGTAAGAATGTGGAATTTTGTTACGCAATTTGTTAACACTAATACAATCGAACAGATCGAATACTTTTATCCGAATGCGGTACATTCTCTTGGCATCCAAATAGAATGTAGTATAAAATCGTCTCCTTCATCTACATCTACAGGCAGACAATAACCAATTGAAATTTACGATACCAAGTTCCACCGTTAGTAAAATACCAAAATATATCTCACTATCAAATCTTTTCAAACGGTAAGTACTGTCGATTCATCTTTTCCGTAAACTTTTACAAGATACGATGATATAACTCAACCTGTCAAGAAGGACCCAAGTTAAAGCAATTTTTAATGAAAAAGGTACCTAAAACATGAACATCTATATACATTACATAGGCCTACGGGTCCACTATTGGGTACTAAATTAATAAAGCCCTAATTTTAAACTATGTAATGCATTTTCTCTTGAGAAGTTACAGAATCATTTTTAAAGTTCTACAAAAATCGTTTAGGCATCCTGATTTTATTCTTCATTTTGCCTATTTATCAAAGTGAATCGTGCTAAGGCATCCCTATAATTAGGCTACCTCTATAGGTACGTATAATAAATTATGAGACTTAGCCGTGTGCTGTATCAATAAAATCCTATATTGGAATGTTTGGGACCTATTTTTACTTAGCTATAAAGCATCTGCAAAAAAAAATTAGGGAACAGTATAGGTAGACTATCTCCTTCTTTTAACACTTCCAGTGTCATTAGAAAACTTAACAGAATTATTTCAATGTATCCCAGACCATAGGCGTGCCCACGGAAGTTCCTGTGGGTGCTAGGCATCCAAGACGACTACAAAAAATAAAAAATAAATAAAATAATAATAATAATAATAAATACTGTAATAATAATAAAATAGTCCACTCCCATGTATGAATTTATTTTTTAATAACAATATCAATCCTTAACTGTTTTGCTTGTTTCAAATATAATTTGTTATTGTTATTGTTTTCGCAATCCCTTTTTCGAAAATTTTAAACAAGCTTCACACTTCATTTTATAATAATTATATTGTTAAAAAGAGAGAAGAGAATTGCATGAAAAACTATTGGAAAGGTAAAAAGTTTCAAGGAAATGTTTTATTATTGGAAAATGTTCAGGACCCTTCTCTGAGTATGTGGTAAAAAGCTATCATCTCTATTCTAGAAGTTTCAGCAGGGAGCTGAAAATACTTGACTGTTTTTTTGTTCTTCCAATTTTACTAAAAAGTGAGAGATTATTAGAAAAAAAGAAATTATTCATAAACTTTTTTACCAAAAAGGTTCTTACCAAATTTTACTTCAGCCCCATAAGTGAGATACTGGAGGTTTGTGAATGTTCGTTATTTACAAAACAAACAGCTGTAATTCAAAAACTAATGAGCGGATTTTATTTGGCCCATCTTTGAACTTGACTGAGATATAGATTTAAAGTATGCACGTGTCAAATTTTATCTCAATCCAAAGATTACGTCTGACCGCTGCCCCCATTGCCTTCAAATTTCAAATTTGAAACTAATAGGTGGATTCCATCCATTTTCGAACTTGATTGAAATGTGGGAAGCTAAATTTTGCCTCTATCCATAAAGAAAGAAGCCCACCAGATAAATGATGACAAATTTTGATTTATTTTATATATATATATCACTATAATAGACGTACACGCTGTTAATTCGTTCGTTAAAATTATTTCTTTGATATTATTTCACCAATTATTCTCTCATATTTGATGCGTATGCGCCATTATACCCACACTCACAGATACAAAAAAAAATGTTCATTGCTTCCGTCGAAACAACGAATTCTACATTATTACCTATAGGTATGCCAGCAAAAATTTAGAGCTGGCACAAGCCAAAATGCAGCATAGCGGCGCACCAAGGCTTATTATATATAAAGGCAGATTCTAAAAAATCTACCTATAGCAATAATTAAGACTGTGTAAAAATTAAGGGGCCCAAAAATTGGGGAAGGTAAATGTGCAAAAATTTGTAGGGCATAAAAAATTGTTCGTCCTTTCTCAGGCACCCAGTGCCAGACTGATTGTGTTAAAATTAAGAAGTTATACACAAAAGAGGACCTAGAACTGAACTGAATCGTTAATTGCTGCAAGAGTATGTGTATACCAAGCCATTAAAGAAAGAATCGTTGCAAACCTACAAATATTAGATAGAAGCTCATCCCTTATAATAGTTTACTCAAGAAGTCCTGGAGAGATGATGAATTCTATTTTCTTTGAAAAGCGAGCAAGGGTTAACATATTTTATAGCTTCCCGATGAATTGGACCACATAAGCATATCATCTGGCTCTTGAAGATTTTGAAGTATATTATTAAAATATAGTGAAGATACAAAAATAAATAGATATAACTTTTAAAAATAATGAATAAAACTTGAAAAATTATATCTCCGTGAAGAAGTTTGACAATAATTTAACTGAAGTTGAAATTGTCCCTATTCGACCCTGGTTGCATAATAGTGACGAGTATTTCTTAGCAATTATAAAAATAATTTAGGTATTTTCTTTATTTTCAGATAGAAATTTTATCTCTGGTGTTTTCATCTTCTTTATTTTTCTTTCTTTTTCTTTCTTTTTCTTTCTTTTCTTTCTTTTCTTTCTCTTTCTTTCTTTCCTTTCTTCACTACAAACTCAAAAAAGCGAACAAGAATAGTATTTAAAATAATATCTATCAGAAATTTAATTTTTGGATAAAAAATGAAAAAATTAACAGGTAAATACTATAACCTGACCTGACCTCTCCTCTTTGCTCTTTTCCTTAGATATACTTCCATAAATGTGACGTAACGACAAAACATAGAACATGGTACTGCAGTCTCGAAGAAATTTTGGTGGTCAGATTTTGACACATCACAAACTTTTCAAGTCTCTCAGCCACTAGTCGAAGATCACTTTCACGAGTATGGTGGTCAGATTTTGACACATCACAAACTTTTCAAGTCTCTCAGCCACTAGTCGAAGATCACTTTCACGAGTACAATCTAAATCACTTCAAATCGAGGCTGAAATTACAAATAAGGTGCTTCGAAGAGTATTTTAAAGGAAACTACTGCAAAAATGGCATTCAAAAGACAAATCTTTCAAATCAAATCTTGGAGCCGTCATTGTGAAGAAGAACTATTCAAAAGGAATGTTTTTTTCTTCTTTACAAAGACAATAATGGCTAATTTACATTTTTCCGTTTATTTCGCTTTGAAATTTTTTAGAATCATCTCATCCCTTCTTCTCTTCTACCTATTTTAAAAGTAGGCCAAATGCCAATGCTTGAAGTAGACTCGATTTTATTGCCATTAACCTCAAATATACAAGCGACTGAAAAGTCCGGAGAACCTCATATAAGGAAGCTTCGCTGAGTGTACTTTGAGGTAATATAAAAAATCACCCAACTCCATTATCTATTAGTCCAATACAACGTCGAAAATCAGAAAAATTTTACTGGCCATTTTTTAACGAGCAAAAAGCGAATCAAAAGTATCATTTTACCCAAGATCCTTACAGTTGACTCGTTAAGTAATTTTGCACTACGTACTTCTGTGTGGCAATGCAATAGTAGTTTTTAAAATTTAGCCAATTTATGAACGAATTTTCTCAATTTTTCCTTATCCATATACTCTTAATTGTACCGAATTAAGTATTAAATAAGCCTATCTCACCTTCTATTTCCTTCATGACAGTATTAGTTGAAGTAGTACCGCTCCAGTACGTATCCGAATAGCAAAATGTATTCTCAGCTACATTTCCCTCCAATAAATGCTGCTGCATTGTTCAAAAGCTCCGTGAACTTTGACCAGATTTCGTATCTGGGAACGTGGAATCACGTTTTCATACCAGTTTTGATGAAAATTTTTTATCTGAAACAAAATAATAGAGTGTTTTTAATGAAGTTTTGTTTTTGATTTTACAAACTTGAAGGTAACCAGGTATCTAATTATGTGTCCCTGAAAAATTTTATGGATTAGTAAGTGTAAATACTTCGGTTGCCTACCTATTTATTCTTCAAGAAAAGTGATTTTATTATTTTCTTTGTTGAGAGTCTCATAGTAGTCTAACTACTCAAAATTTGTTAGAATTTTCCATTAAATCAATTTCGTCACTACCTTCTTGTAATAACATGCAATAAAAATTAATGATCTGATAATAATATACAATCCCTATTTCAAAAAATCATTCCTCTTTTTTTTGTGGTTGAAGTATTTATTTTGGTTGCAATATGCAATAGAAAACTCCACTAATTTTTAAACGGTTAGTGAATTTTTCAAAAAGAAATTGCATTATTAGGTACTGCAAAATGAGTAAGTAATTTTTATGACGACCATTCTTTGCACAACCATGTTAGGTTTAATTTTTTGTTTTTAAACCAATAGAAAACTATGAAGCTGCGTCTGAGCCTGCAAAAGTGACGAAAAATAGTTTTTTTTGGGAACATTTTTATGGTTTTAAAACTTCAGCCTCTCCTCCTACGACAAAAATTCATACTAAACTATATGTTAATTTTACTCGTGTTTTTTTAGTAAGAAGTAGGTAACAGTAACGTATCAGAACTTGAAAATTTATGAACAAATGATTCAGTCCAATGTTTTTCTGTTTATAAGAGAAGGGATGAAATTTTAAAAATACAATAAAAATACAACAAATAATTAATCAGTTACAATTGGAATTGAAAAAGCTCTCAGTATATATTACTTAAGAATTCAAATAGTTCTTTCAGCTAAAATAATAAAATAATACGCTGGAGATTTCATCAGTATTTGTGTAATCTGTATTTTAATTTCTACACTTAAGGTTTTTTTATTGAGACACAAAGTTAAAAAAAAAAAAAAGGCTGTATCGATTTTGTTGATTGAGGTGTCAAAAGAAAGGTCTCACCATATATATATGTAATCAGAAAAGAAGAAGTTTGCAGCCTACTTGGGGAAAAAGTAGTAGATTCTAACCCCGTCAACCCTCTAAAAAAAATTTTTGACGTCTTTTCCACCCATACCTACAAATATTTTCCTTAATGATAATAATAAGTCTGCAAAATTTCATGTTTCTGTGTCACCTCCTTCTTGGGATATGGAGCGCCAAAAAGTTACAAAATTTAAGTGCAGATATACCCACTACATAAATATTGTATTCATGGCCCAGTCAAATAAGTGGTTTGAAAATAAATCGAAAAAAAAGTAAGAAAATAGTGAAGGAGAGTAAAGGAGGAAAGAGAGTTATTTTATACACATAAAAGTTGGTTACTCTCAGCAAGTGCATGGTCTCCAAGAAAGTTTTAAGCTTTAGTGGAAGTCTATACCGTCCCTGAATTTAAATTTTTAAATTTTCTTCCAAGTACAGCCCTCACATCTTTTGTTTGTAAACTGAAAAACAAACAGAGAGAAAGGAGAAACATATGAAGAAAAAACTGCTGTACTTCTCTTTCTCATTATGGCCTCTCTCTTTCTAACTAGGGTCTTCTCGAAGGAGAATCATAAGTCTCAAATCAAATTGCTATATGGAAGCAGTGCCCGCGGGTGACAAAGTAAACCCCACAACAACAACAGTTAGTTTCAAAACATGATCATAGTCTTCTTTTGAAAATTACCACCTTTTTATGCCTAAGAGGGACAAAAGGTTTTCACAATCAAAAACCATATTCATTGTGGGAACCACCATACCCTGTCTAATATAAAATACATTCGCCGGTTATAGTCGGTGGTGAGATGGCCGTGCGGTTAAGTTCACTGCTTTTAGCTGGCGAATATGTAGGTCCCAGGTTCGATTCCCCGAGCCGACAAAACCTACATCTGGTGACCCTTGACATGTGCTGGACACGCACGCACCCTAGTGGTGCATGGTGGAACTCACAACTCTCCTTCCTAATATGAGTCGCCGATAGATGGCGCCCTATATAGTGGAAATAGAACCCGTATAGGTAGTATAAGCCTGTGTGTATAGGTATAAGAGGCATTTCTATTCCGCCCAACCTCCCACAGCATCTAATGTCGTTCAACTCGTGTTGAGTCTCTCTAGGGGGGGAGTGTGTGGGAACCACCATACCCTGTCTAATATAAAATACATTCGCCGGTTATAGTCGGTGGTGAGATGGCCGTGCGGTTAAGTTCACTGCTTTTAGCTGGCGAATATGTAGGTCCCAGGTTCGATTCCTCGAGCCGACAAAACCTACATTCATAATTTTCGCGTAATTATCACGTACGTATCTAATAAGTTAATTTAGAGACAGACATGTGTTTTATATTTAAGAAAGAAATTCCTATAATGCATTTTGATCACTTTATACTCTTTGTTTTTTTCAGATTCTGATTCGAATGAAAAGGCTATCAAAATATTTTCATTTTAGTCAGTTTTCACTCCTTCACAAAACAGCCAATAGAAATCTAACATTAGTAATAGAAAGTATTCACCTCGATAAGCCATTCTCAATCATATTTGGCGAATCCGAAATGTAATTTTTAAAAAAATTGCTTCCTTGGTAAAATTTTGACGCTGTTTTCTCGAAAGCTCCAATCATTTAGCCTCCTCTCGAGTATGTTCACGTCGAAATTTTGTAGAAGTGCCAAAATTAATTCTGTGACTCATTTTTCAGTGATTAGTAATGATCTACAAGCAGTCTACAGGTTCAAAAATAGAAAATATTAAGATGAAAATGGTTGTAATATTTGCAGTGGCCGTCGAGAGAGGACGAAAAGGGGATTCCCTTGGGCTCGGCCTTAAGTTGTCCTAAAGTCCGTACAAATGAGTTTTCGAATACAAAAAAAGGATTTGTTCTGTATCATTTTTTTAGGTGCACCCCCCACCTCCAAAAGTTCGATGGTGATGATCACGCGGGACCGGATTTGCTCTTCACGGCCCTGCATATTTAACATTACTTATTGTAATCTACATTGAAATCGGTCTTCACGAAGGTTATTTGCATTTAAAATAATTATCACCATTTGCGAGCACAAGCTCGAAATAAGACGTCCCTCTTTCGTTTTTTTTTTTTTTTTTTTTTGGAGAAACATATTTATGAACATGTGGACGTTTAGCTTAAAACTCCTCAATTACTATTATTTCAAAGGCTTAATAGTTACACCAGCCAGCAAGTCACAGCTACTTATGACAGCTACTGTTTTTAGCAGATTTTCAAAAACGAAAATAAAACTGCTTCTTATTACCTATAAACTCCATTGTCACCGCTCAAGAGATGAAAATCACGAAAGACTGAATTCGGTAGATACCTGTGATTCAGGTCAATTTATGCAAAACTGGATTGATACAAAATTGAATTTACACACTCCTGTTGGTCAGGTGTACAAGCAAAATGAAGGTCAAGACTGCGGTTGCTATGATCTCGGTCTTGGTCTCGCACAGTCTAGTAGACTATTGATCTTAATATCGAACACCATTACCGATTGCTAATTAAATTTAATACTTTGTACTTACCACACACTCCAATTAATTATTCAAAAACATACAAGAATCTTAGATACCGAACTAAAAAATGAAAAAAATCAACTCCAACTATTGCAAATTATTCAAATCATCTGCTGCTAGACTTGAAATATTTTACACTTGTTGATATTATTCTTAAGTTTTGCTTCGGTTTTGATCTTACGTAGTCGAGTCTTGGTCATGCATTAAGTGCACAGGTACCAAAATTCTACCTTTTTCGAGGGGGTCAGACCAAATTCTTTAAAATCCCACAGGTCAGTCAGTTTCGATATAAACAAAAATACAGCCCGCAAGACAAATGACATCGCAGGTTCCATTGCCTCTGTCTCATTCTCTGTTGGTCGTTGGTTCCACCAATTTAAATTAGACTACAGTTAGACAAATTTTTAACACCTTCAGAGGTGGGCAACAAATTAATGTGTCCGACAGAACCAGAACCGACGACATCACACAACACGAAACCTAAGTATTTGCGCCTGAGAACGTAGCCGACCTGTATTATTTTAAATACTTTGGGGTCAGGCCTCTAATAATTTTCTATAGGGAGCCCAGACGCCCAATGATTTTGTAAATTTCAGTATATACTTGTACACGTTTCTTCATGTTAAATAATTAAAATTAATTGTCTTGGTTGAATGTGAACCAAAAATTTACAAATTTTGTTTTTAGTCTCCACCACCTAATAATTTTACCAAGTCGGCGCCCATGAGAAAGTCCAATCCCTAAACCAATTTTGCTCATCACAAACTCCTACCAACTGTGACCGTAACAGTATATAAACATAATTAATGACTATGTCAGCATAGAACTCAAGTTGCCATTATCAATCTTATAGTTGCTAGAACTTCATAGTTAAGAATCTGAGAAACTATCTGCTACAGATTATAGTTTTACACAGCAATGCACTTTATTTGGAGGCCTTCCTAAACCACCTCCAGTCAAATTTTTCCATTTACTAGTTTTCTAGGGTAAATAATTCTTCATTTTTACCTAGATACAATGGTTTCAGAAACTCTCAAGTATACAGTATATACAGTAAAAAAGACAATATGACGACGTTTTTTGGTTGACAAATATAACAGGAATAACAGCAGTATTTAGAGAGAAAATAATTGTTATTAAAACTTTATACAAGTTTATAAGCCAAACATTCTACAATTATGTAATCATCCTATGATAAAAATAATGAAAAACTTTCTTGTAACCTCAAAGAATTTCCTCCAAAAATTATTAATTAAAAGAATATGGCTAATATATGTGGCTGTTTAGTGTAGGTAGTTTCTACCTACACAAGGTTCATGGAGCCAAATAAGGGTTTTTGCATGTAGGGTGACCAAATCGTATCTCAGTACCAGTAGCCAGCTGGTTTAATGCTATCTGTACACAAAGTGTACTAAGTACTAAGTGCAATTGTCCACAAGTATTGTGTACCATTAATGGACTGCAATACGCACTGTATCAGCAAGTATGTACTAATTACACACTCGCCTTTCTCATTTGCTAATTGTAGGCAAACGTAGAGACACATCGTCTGTATGAGTGCATACAGATGACATATTTGTTTAAAATGCAAAGCTCTAATAATTTGGTTCGTGGACTTTGGTCTGCAACCCGTCTGTCAATGCAGGGCCAAGCTCTATATGGAGGAGGTGAGGGAAATGTCCCCGCAATATATAACTAAAGCACAAATATTTTAAGTTGCAGTTTTAGTTCAGTAACTTTTCAAGTTCATTTATTCGATGCACAAAATTAATATAAAATGCGAAGTAATTAACTACAAAAAATCTCTCTTCCTTTCAATCCAAAGTTATAATGAATTGATTTTTTAGTTTTGAAAAAATAATAATATATAAAAATAATATACCTAAGTAACTTCGATGAAAACTGAGACATACAGAAAAATGTACCCATACTAGATAGGTACCAGCCTACAAATAAAACTGAAGTTTAATACACACATTATAGTCTGCAAAATCTAGCGAGTTATTTTAAATTTTTTTTCAGTAGGTACCGAAGTACTCAAGGTAACTAACCTAACCTATATATATGTATATTATCAACTATACCTAATCGCCCAGGTAAATTAGTTTCAAACATTACTTACAAAGGAAATAATAGAAAGAAAGCTGAATTTTTGGTTTTATCCCAGGGGGTTTAAAATGGTGATTAAGGCTGATTTTCAGCATTTATATCACATAATTTTTATTTAAGTGAAAAATTGTTCCAACTAAAATGAAAGAAGACTAAAGAATCAAAAGTATGTTACCTTCTTTTTTTTCAGGTACATAGTTTTTGCACAAATCACCATTGAAAATACTTATTTTTCTATTAATGCCTATTTAACACAGTAAACCAATAGATTACAAAAACTTACATTGTCTGTATCTTATACCAGTTTTACAAAATCTAATGAAAAATGGAAGGTGATACTAAAATGTATAAAGGGGTGAATTTCAATTCGCATGTCGGTCTGTACCTTCGACCATATACTAGATGGACTGCGCATACTGATAAAATGTTGAAAGCAACCAAATGAAATGTACATTCCATTCAAAAGTTCCTTCCCTTATCAAACTGTACTTTTCATACAATTCACTGACAAATTCTCTTCATTCCTCGCCCTTAAATTAATCAGGATTCAGCTACAAATCAAAGAGAATTCACCTACGAATATTAAAAAGGAATAATAATGACGCTATTTAATTTTAAAAACACTTTCATTTTGTAAAATGACAATGCAAATCCCTCCAAATTGTTTAATCAATTGACGTGTGATATTTGATAAATCCTGAAAAAAAGGATCTTTTGAATGAAATGTACCCTTCATGGTGTCTCCATATAAGCCAATGTTAATTTTATATGTATGCGCAGTCCATTATGTATATGGTCGAAGGTCTATACACTGTGAATAAAGTTATTAGCGAACTGATTTCGTCCTACTCTATTTAGTAGACATGCATTACACCCCAAGCGTTTACTATGTTAAATAGGTACAGGTAAATTAACAGAAAAGTAGATATTTTCAACGGTGATTCATGCAGAAACTATGCCCCTGATCAAAAAAAATGTAGAATATTTTTTTATAGATTCCTTAGTTTTCTTTTAATTTTGTTCATCTGATTTTTCGCTCAAATGAAAATTAAATGGTATAAACATGAAAAATGGCTTTGCGCCACCATTTTAACCCCCTGGGCGGAAAACGAAGTCCTTCGCATTGGTATTTCGAGATGGTTTGTAAGGATGGTAAAATCGACGTATGCACCAAAATTCAACTTTTTTCCAATTATTTCTTTTTAAAATCCTAATTTGCCTAGACTATATATTCAGGAAAAATACATTAATTGCGAGGCTAATTTACTCTGCATTGGTTATTTGCGATTATCGATATAGAAAGTCGAGAATGGCGTACGAAAAAATTGGCAACTTTTATTCAGCAGGAAACGAGTATTTCTAAAAATATTATTTGAAAAAGCAGTTGCCGGTCATAATCAATATTTTTCATTCATTCTAGCAAATTGTTTCGGTTCCAAAAGCAAACCTTCACTTTTTCAAGACTCATGCAGTTTTGGCAGTTTCATAATTCTCCATTTAAACACTCGATAGAACTGAACGACCGTACCCAAATATATCTATAGTCATAAAATTATCAACGGGGGAACAGAAACTAAAAAAAAAAAAAGAAAAGAAAAATGTATACCGTATAGTTTTGTTTATCAGTGGATGAATTTTTTTTTACAATAGGTAGGTCGTGGTAATTATTGATGAAAATTAATTTTCTTCATTTTGAAACACAATTTTGATGTTATGTAGAAGATAATTTGTCGGGAAAAAATGTGAAGAAACTACTCTCAAGACGAATGGCCAGTTTGCAGTTGTTTCTCAAAAAATAAGAACGAGAAAAAATCGAATCGGAAAACAGGGGGCAGATTTAAATTTTTTTAAATTCACGTTTGAAATATCGTCAGAATGAAAAAAATTGAATACGTATAAAATTTGTTGCGATCGTAATCATCGCATATAATTGACACCAGCATTAATTATTCCAATTAATTTTCACGAGTCGAAAAAATGGAATTTATTTATTTACTCAACATGGTCTAGTCAAATGAACATCAAAATGATGAAAAAAAAAATTAGCACACAAATGTTAACTAGGTGTATGAGGTTGTTGGGTGCTCGTCTCTTAGGGTACCATAATAAAAGTTGCATCCTCTATAGGCCTATTGCAATTTTGAAGAGAGAGTGTGTACCCCTCAAAATTTGATTTTTCACGTTTTTCTCTGCAAATTTCAATTTTTTAATAAAAATAATTCAATAAAAAATTGTTCAACATAAAAATTCCTGCAAATACGTACTATTTAATTTTCTGTGCGATGCTTCTCTTCCTCTTCAGAGAGTCTTGAAAACAACAATTCTCCAATGAATACTTATGTTAAATATATAACGCCTAATTATATAATATTTGGATAATTCGTAAACTAATACACATTTTCAACCCATCTACCCCCTTCAATAACATCTTTTCATCCCCTCTACATTCACAACCCACCCTTCTTATGAAGCGAAACTAAAATGGTACTCATTTTTATTTACTTTTATAACATTTTCACCAAAATTTACAGTACCCTATCAGTTTTTCTTCATGAAAGTGGGTGATCTGTGAAGGTGACGAAGATGATAAATTGTTATGAAAAGGTGTGGATGGTTATAAAATTTTTATTGTGTTTACTAATTGTCTAAATAATGTGATAATTATTTATAGAGTATACATATATCTCCCGTTTAATGCTATTTAACATATTCACTGAAGAATGGTTGTTTTCAAGACTTTCTGAAGGGAAGGAGGACGTCAGACAAAAAATTTCATTACATCTTTTTTTGCAGAAAATTTCACGTTAAATAATTTTCTGCTCAACTATTTTCATCATAAACTGAAATTTTCGGAGAAAAGTGTGAGGAAATAAATTTTGGGAGGTGAACAGCCTCATCCCCAAAATTTAAAGAGGA
The DNA here is from genome assembly GCA_011428145.1 of Ericerus pela. Lineage (NCBI taxonomy): Eukaryota > Metazoa > Arthropoda > Insecta > Hemiptera > Coccidae > Ericerus > Ericerus pela. Next base: position 162,798 of record WOFM01002360.1, read on the forward strand.
TAGAGGGTGCAACTTTTAATTTGTTATTTCAGGGAACTCACCTAATAACCCCATTATAGCTAAAGTTTGTGTGAAAATTTTATGTTATTTTTTGTAGTATTTAAAAAATTTCTAGGAGGAAAACATTCCTAAGAAACTTCTCATACTTTCAATATGTATGCTATGTTAGTGATTTAATCATCCGAAACAAAGATGTATTCCATAATAAGAAACCCGATAATCCTCATTCTGGTTGGAGCACATGAAAGTTTAAAGTCTATCAAAGAGGTAATTTTATCAAAGAGCTTCTGTGGAGAAATTTACCTTTGATTTAATAGCTTTATTAAAAGAATAAAATTAGGTTTCTATTCAAAAATAATTAGTAGACGCTAATAATTTTGCAAAAAAAGAAAATAAAAACGAAGATTTATTCTACTGCTAAAAAACTAAAATAGCCCACTTTTGTGAATAAAGAGAAAAAATTTTCAAGGATTAGGGTCGAATGTAAAAAAAAAAAGGTTAATACCTACTTATTTAAGTATAGGTAGGTAATTCTTAGGAACAAGCGTGATCAGTAGCCCTGTTTGTATATATTCAAAAGAAATTATCAACACACAGACAATTAGGTAATTATTCTTTCCATTGACTTTTAATCCAGTTGACTTGGTATAAGTTGTAAAAAGTCGCTTTAACCGAATCCTATGATTTCATTTCAATTACCAATTTTTTTTTTTTTTGGATATTATGAATGAATTTAGAATATTCAGACTCAGATGGGTTAGAACATTTAACAACTTTTCAAATTAAAAAACCAGCAAAGCTAGTGAGAATAAAATAATGAACAATAGGTATACCATTAAAACTTACAATCATAAAGTGCATATGCCTAAATTTTTTCCCGCACTATCGTTTATTTTATATTAATCAGGTACATAATTCAGAACAAGTGTTCTTCAGTAGTTCCGATCCTTATTATTTCAGACATGAGAAATGTGAATAATGCTCCTTTAATTTAAATTAATTTCCTATAATAACACCTTATGATTATTCCTACGATAAAGATGAAAACCGATTTCACTTTAAGGAACAAATTTTTCAATTTTGAAACAATCATACACAAAAATATTTAAACTGGAAATTTTTTTTCTAGAATTTTTTTTCGTTTCATTCCCTAATTAGGTAATTAAAAATATTTTCTTTTCATTGATTTTCATTACGTTAAATTTAATAAATCAAAATATAAAACTGAAACAAAACCAATGAACAAAAACTATTACCAGCCTAAATATATCACAAAATAAAAATTTTCTTGATAAATTTGACATCAAATAAAATTTTTTGGAAGAAACGCTGGAATAAATAGGCAGCAATTAGATAAATACATATTTACCTAAAAAGATTTTTTTTTTATCATTAAAGTAGTCTGGGTTACGTAGTATAATTATAGCTTTTCGGTAAAATTTTAAAATGCTGTAAATAATTAACTAAATTTTGAAATATTAGAAGCAGATAGGTAGTTCTGAGTAAGAAAGATTGGCAGCAAAGTTTTTGTGAGGAGCAATGGTGCACGGTAGATTATTTTCTAAGTTCATTTTACATTAAAAATCCATGTGTTCCTCGATTTCCAACGTACAGAAACTAATCATCAGTAATTTAAAAATTACCCAAGTTAAAATGTTGAATAAAATTATTATTCTATATATCATAACATAAATAGTATAGAAACATAAGTATTTGTACTTTTACAACTTCGAACACTAATATTTTATTTTCTGAAAAAAAATAAATAAAAAAGATGCCTGAATAAATTCTTTCATTTGTGGGTAGATACCTAGAGTCGTCAATGATGGAAATAACTGAGAATTTAAAGAAAGGTTATGAAGAGAAGACTTTAAAACTGCCAAGTAAGGAAATTTTTTTTTTAAATATTTCTCAACTCTTCCAAAATTCAAATTAATTTTTTTCACGCAGAAGTACAGAATTTAATTACTCAAAATTTTTTTGAACATAAAATTGTCGAAAGTTATGAATTTTTTTTTGGAAGAATGGTACCCACGGTTTTTTCGTGGTTCTACTACTCAAGCAAAAATTAAATTTCGAACAAATTCACATAAAATTTTGTATTATTCAAGTGATTTTTTTCATGTTATTTTCAAAATAAATTTCAGATAAAAGTATTCAAAAATTCGTATTTTTTACATTTTTTTCCAACCAACTTTTTGATAAATTTATAAGAAACAAGAATTTACATAACATCTATGATTATTTTATTTTATGTAAACTTATATAATTCGATTTGATACCAGAATAAAATCGAAAAGATTTAGAACCTAATTGTAATTATCAAACTTTTTATTGAATCAATTTCGTGCTTACGAAAAAATGCAGATGTAATTACTTATCTTCATTTTTAAAATCAGGTTTTTAAATTTTAGTGCCGGGCTTCCTTTTTCTACCATTGATCAGACTTCGAAAACATTCTATCGTGTATTCCTGCAAAACTTTTATCTAACTGTACATTCACATTCATATCACTCTTAGCTTCACGAAGATATTTGTTTTCAAATTATAGTCTACACGGTGTAAAAAATTATTTACTGTAGGTACATATATTTCGAAACGACTATTTTCGAATAAATCTACAATTCATCTTGAAATGCAATAAAAAGCATAGACCTGTTAACCGATAATTTCATATTTACTTCTAATTTAATCTAAAAATAACTATTTTTATAAATATACCTAAGAGTAAAATAATGTATGAGTGGATAAGTGAACATTTCCAAATATTTAATCAATTACAGTTTCCGAATTGTTCGAAACGTATATGGGCTGTTAATGTGGTAAAGCCCATTTTTGGCCAATTATACTGTCCACAAATTTATTTTCTATTTTTGAGAACTTCCGTCCGATATTATTTTATTAAATTCAGTATAACTTATTACCTTCATATTTCCATAATTTGTATTTATTTTAGTTATTAATAGTGCAATTTCGGTTTACAACCATACAAATTTAGGTAGTTCTTTTTACAATTTTTCAATTCTTTGAACGTTTTTTTCGACATTTTCAGGCCCTTTTTGACACCTTGGACTAACTGTACCACCTAATGATTTTTATATATTAATATTATGTCAATTTTTTATCAAATGCAAACTACGTAGGTAGTAAGAATATTGAAAAAGTTTATTTAAGTGCAATTATTCTAAACATGTGAAAAAAATATTTTTAAGCACCTAGAGTACCTTTTTTTTTTTTAATAGTTCGTTTGATTTGACTGAATTGTGTACAGTTTTTCTTCACCCAGATTTTTCGGAAAAAGTATTACTTATTGAGTATCACTCAAGATGAAACAAAAAATTACGAGAATTCAAAATGGTCCGGGGTCAAATTTTTTTCTCATATTTTGCGGAAATGTTGTACCCATTATGAAAATATTTAGATTTTCATCTGCTAATAGTTTAGAGTGAAAAAAGAGTTAGTGAATATCCTATTATTGTATTTCGTTTTTTTAGGACTTTTTATTTCTCTCTTGATTTTTTCGGAATCAAAAGATAGAAAGTCTATCATCAGAAGTGAACAAAGTATCAGCAAGGAAGAATAAAAATTAACATCAGTTCAATATTGCTATTCAAATTATATTTTTTCAAATGTAATATTAAAATGAACAACGTCCTTGAAAAAACAATATTACGAAGCTACGAAGGAAAAACATTTCGAACCTAAATTATTAATCATTCATACATTAACTGGTATTCGCATTTATGCTGTTATGAAAACTTTCTTTTCCATTTTGAAGTCATTCTTGCGATCACTTGGAATATATAGAGTTTTTAATTTCATTTTTCAGGGTAATAAACCTCATTTCATACGTCCACTTGCTAAGATTCGTAGTATATATCTAAAAAATTAAATCTTCAAAAGATAAGCCGAAAATAGGTTTTATCGACCGATATTTAGTGGCTATCAATCACCCCACTCTTTCAGTAGCGCCCAATAAAATTAATCGTAGCCTATTAATAACTCACGTAAGTATATCTGGCATAACTTCAGCCTACCTACGATTCACTTCCCGATATTTTTCGTACTTCTCGTTGTATTTGAGCAGAAACAATGGAAATCACCTTCGGTAAAAAATAAATAAATAAATAAACGCTAACAACAAAGCAATTACACTAACACACCCACGAAAACACCATTTAAAAAAAAAAAAAAACACTCACAAATCGGTTCGGTTACAAACGTTTTTTCTTTCATCAAACGGGTGGAGGGGGGAGGCAAATTACGTCGTTGACAAATGGGAAAACAATTTTAGAACGCTGAAGATGTGAAAAAAAAAATTTTCAAATACAATTTTCATCTCGGCGAATTACAGTCATAATTTACAAAATGGCATATATGTGTCAACAAATTAGCCTAACTGGCACGCGTAGCGATTACACTATTTTGTGTGAAAATTAACGCAAACAAACACGCCGAAAGAAAGAAAAAACGGTGGTGAAAAAATAATGAAAACAAAACAAAAAATTTACACAAAAAAAAAAGACGACGATGATGAACAAAAAAAAAAAAAAAAAAAAAAAGAATAAAAAAAAGTTTAATCGGTGCAAAGCGAATTATGCTGACAATGCTGCGAAAGGACTTATCACTGAAGGGACGCGATTTCTCTATCATCGACTCGGTAGCAACTGAGGTGTGAAAAAAGATATTTTGTTTTCGTTTGTGTAATGTTAAAACAAAAACAAAAACAAAAAATAAAAATAAAAAATAAAAAAATCAGAAGAAAGAAAGAAAGAAAGACGAAAAAAAAGAAAGAATTCTGAAGAAGACGTACAATTATAGGAGAAGAAGAAGAAGGGTGTTCATTCCAACGAGAAGAAATATGTACGAAGATAAGGGAAGGAGGAGAGGGTAATGCAGGAGAGTAAAAGTGGTTTTGAAACGATGTTTAGAGCACATCCTACTTCGTGCTATTGGTGTACAAGTTTAAAATGAAGGCGTTACAACGTCTTCGAAATGATTCCTATGGTTTCTGGTCGACGAATTCAGTGAGTTTGGGGAAGTGAAAATGTAAATTAGGTACGGACTGAAGCAGATGGCTATTATTTTGCTTGGGGAAGTCTAGTGCTTGCGTACAGACCGACACCGCAAAGGACTGCCTTTGGTTCGACAATATTCGTTCGTATTATTTTACGGATGGAATTAATTTGAATATTTTTCAACGTTCCATATTGGAATCCATTTATCTGATTTTCAAGGCGATGGTTTACCTATTTCAATGGCAGCCAACTCATTCCTATACGTGAGTCATTCCGTGAAGCCGACAAAAACTGGCAATATTTATTTCTGAGATTTTAAGTATTACTTTACTCAAAAAAATGTTTTGGGAATTCCTAATTACTGAGTAAAATTCGTATACAATATTGGCCACTCATGAAACGCTTCTCCCCTATGAAGGAAAAACTACATTTTGTGCAGGACAGGGAGGAATTTATTCTCAATTAATTTTTTAGGGGATTGCATGGGTCATAATTGAAGTTAGTTGTTCAATAATGAAATTATTATTATGTAAATTCAGTGTTTCAATAAACAGGGTTATTTATGTTATCACACACCATAGGGAATTAACATTTTAGTGCGTGATAAAATTAGTAAGTCAGGTAAATGTGATGTGATTTGCCGTTTACATTGCACCAAAATTCAAAAGTAAAATACAAAAATAAAATAAAGATAAGGTTTAATAAGTAAAATGAACATTTTCAAATAAATTGTTTAAAATCACCAGCAATAGCCGTGATACAATACCATGGGCAATCAGTAAACTCAGCTTAAACATGCTCTAACACAGCATTGGTAATTTTGGCTCCGAAATCATTTATCACATTTCCGAGTCCCTCTACAGTACAATATGGTCCACGTTTGTAATTCAAGATGACAAAAAAAACATAAAATGGATTGAGATCAGGGACCAAAATTACTTACAGTCAATTTGAGCATGTTCAAGCTGAGTTTACAGTTCATTCATAGCGTCTCTAAAAATATTAAGCTTAGACTTACCTCAGACAAGACTATGGAAAAAAAAATTGTCCACAACCAAGAAAAATTTATTCTAAAATTGTACCTGCCGAACATTCAACAGGAATTGGGAAACTCCAGTGGGAATGTCAATAGCAGTACTTACTGATATGTTAGGTACCAGGTACCCTCCACTTTTACCCATCCATACAAATAAGATGCGTTCTTTGTATGCAAAGTAGAACCCCTACAGCTATCGAAGACACCCTTTTTATTACACCTACCATTTTGTAGCCTACCTTGATTTACCCTATTTATTTTCTGGTTGAGACAATAAAACGTCTATTTTATGACCAATCAGTATTGACATGTACACGATTTTGACTATTTTAAGGTGACCAAAACCCCCGGTGTTTTTTGTGTTTGCTTATAGAATTAATATATTCCAATATGGGCCAACACTGAAAAACAATGTACAAAATGATTTACACTAAATTGATAGGCCCGAATACCGAGTACTGTCTTTGAAAAGCTTTGTGATGCAAAGACATAAAATATTAAATAACAATACTATTGGGGACACTGGAGATCTGGGTGCCAGATAATACTCAATATTCACCTTATTCACGCTTGTAGCTGATATTAAAATTTGGAGAAATTCTTGCATTAAATTAAAGGTTTGACAGTCTCATTTACTCCCCTCTAGGAACATACCACACTTTACCTGGTCAAACCCCTGTATTAGAACTGATCTGGTAAACTTATTTTTCCACCAAAATCACTTTTGGATAAAACTTCTCAGAGAGCACATCTCTTTAGTTAAAGCATCTAACCTTTGAATCGATCCCTTCAATAGAAAAACGTCTTTTATTTTTGCCTAAGTTCCTAGTACCGGACTTGGAATAATTTCGTATATTTTTCTTACTTTGATATTTGAGTTTAACATTGAAATAATATTATTATTTGTTTTTTGGGCTAAGTTAAAGTCCGCTTAAATAAATTAAGTCAATTTTGTAAATTTTATTTCTTTAACAAAAAATAAAATTCTACGTTTTAAAATAAATTCGATCTTCTAATTTATATCAAAACAAATTCCCTTGGCTGAGATCCTAGATCGAACTTTACCCAAGGCAAGAACCCATTGTTCGTGATCCATAACAACTATATATTGTATCGTTTTTGAGATTTTTTGACTAATGCACGCTTTATAAAAGAAAGAACAAAATGTAGAAACCATTATTTTTGGGGAATTTTTTAAAAATGTAGGAAATGTTTAGATTGAATGGTGTTGCTAACATAAAAAGAAATCAATCTGACCATTTTCCTCATTCAAATACATGGAAATAATAACTTTCCCAATTCGTTGAGTGGTGTACCAACTTATAAGTTGTCTACAACTGTTATTGGTCATTCAAAATTTATTCTGTACCTATTACCAACTTATCCTCCCATCTATCCTTTTTTACATTTTCTATGAAAAATTTTAACCATGACTGAAATGGTGTTTATGAAATCAAAATTAACTTGAAAAATGTGAATGGTTACCTCCAATGGAATTTTTCTGTACCTATTTTATTATACTTATTTGAATTGAAGATAGTTGGTTGAAAATAACTTGGTATTGGGGATGATAGGGGAGATTATTATCTATCAAATAATTTTAAAAAAAATCAAGTTCTTAGCATTCTCAGTTGTAGAGATGTTTGATGGTTCGGTAATTTTTATCATTTTCATGAAAATATATATATATATGTAAGTTCGTTTCCGGGTATTCCAATCAATCTAATTTGCACGTAAATAATAAAGAACTTCATGGATTCACTTTTCAAAAGCGGAGTTTATTGACACGATTAAAAAACGGTAGTGAAATTAGAAAATTCAAGATTATAATACACAATGGAGACGAACGAAGATACGACTAAGTTTATCTGTCTTTCTGAAATGACGATGAGTGAACGAATAAATGAATGAATGAGTTTGATAAACAAAATCGACGTTCGATACAAAAGAAAATAAACATGTTGAGTATGGTCAAAAATGATGTCATTTAACAATAGGATGGTCGTTGCGAGAATACATGAAATGACGTAACTTAAAGATAATAGGGATGAATACGGTAAATATTTAGGTAGTCGAAATACGTCGAGATTTCTTAATGTGGGTCAAACAAAAATAAACATTACAAGTTCATGAAATAACGAGAGTAAAATACAAAACTGTAGCTATTCGAAAAAGAAGAATGTTCTTTTTACATATATATATATATATATATATACTGTGTGTGTGCGTGTATGCGCACGCACAGTAATTATGACATGTTTCTACAGTTACCTGTCAGATGAATAAGAAATTCACTCGGCCAACAAACTAAAACAGTTTTATCTCGAATCAAAACCTAAAAAGTATTTTTGGCCCTTCGTAGCTGCATTATGTACCTAACTCAAAATGGGCCTTCTTAACCATTTAGTATCTATGGGGTTTTCGCCTAACTGCCAAAAAAAAAACTCGAGTACCTATCTGTAAATAGTTTTGTGCCTTTATGACTCATAACGCAAACAATATTTCAGGACAATATGTGGCCGTGTGAACAGTTATGCACACCCAAAATTACTTAAGAAATTTAAAACAAATAGATGCACATAGTACGTTTATGTACATCTACAACAGTTAATTTTTGTGGCTGTGTTTTTTTCCCAATAATATCGAAGGTTGGTAACACACAAACGCTGGGCCACAACTGACACACTATCACTAATATTCAAATAAAACTTAATGAATAATTTCGAGGATACAACTGCTTCCTAATGCCTAAAAATGGAAATGTTCTTCTTCTTAATTTCTTCTTCTTTGGTATTGAATGCTTAAGTATACTGTTTTTTTCCTTCAACACGGTACCTATAAAAGGGTTTAGATGAACGAGAGAGGTCCTATGAATTCAAATCCCTCTTAGCCGAAAAAAAAATAGCTTGAAATCTGAAAATACGGTGTCGTGAAGGTGGTGGTAGTGTTTTGCTAGCTTCGTTTCTATCTTACCTTCTTCACTTCTAATCATGTCATTTTGGCTGCTGTTGCTGCTGCTTCATCATTTCATTTCTTCTTAATATCACGTCTTTTCACTCTTCACTTCGCCCAGGTGTTAGTTCTCTCTGTCCACCCTAGTTCTTAACCTTTTTTCCCTTTTCTTATTTTCATACCATCTTCCTCTTTCCACATGTCACCTCTGTGATCAGTGCCCTGGGTTTTATTTTATTTTATTTTCTATATATTATTTAAAATCTGTCTCTGCTTTTACTATTTTGTACTACTCTGTACCATCTCCTTTTTATTATTTTTCTCCCTCTCTTTTAATTTATGTAGACAAGCAGATTTTTCATTTGAATCTGTTCTAACTTTGTCAACTGCTCATCACTGGTCTTATAGATCTCATTTCACCCAGTCTGTTTTTATATTCATGTTGGGGAGTAATTTTTTTAATGTTGTTGTCCAATGTAGATGATTTCTCCCAGGTTTGTGGACTCTAATTAGTTGGACTTAGAATTTTGTAGGTATTGCTATGGGGAATGGGTTTTACTGCCCCCATTCACATTGCACAGATGTAAATGGTAGTCTAAGTTAAAATTTTTGTACTTTACAGTATTTTGGAAGGATACAAGTGATAAGTTTAATTTAGCCATCAATAGGTAATATAAGTGAAATATTGTAAGTAAAACTGAGACTAATGTAAAGTAAAGACTTGACTATAAAAGTCAGATCAGAATCTAGATTTTTCTCTGTGTACTTAAGATTAAGACCAAGGCTACCATGATCTAAGTCTTGATTTTGCTTTTTAATTTACACTAAATTTTATGTGTGAAATCAATTGGAAGCAATGTTATAAGACACCAAAAGATCAGTTTTCATGGGTGTGGATAGGATGTATTCATACAGGATAAGTAAACCCATCAAAGAAATGACGCACAAGAATTCAATTTTTAACATTAATTCAGTAGCCTATACCTATACATGTAACGCATATTTTGGTCTATTTTTAAATATGACGAACATATTTGTCGACATGTTTTCAAATACCAAAAATGCAGGTATTCATCAATAATGAAAACATCCTATAGTTCTTTGTAAACAACCACTAAATTACCCGTATTTGATTTTATGAATGTAGATATAATGTCTGTATATTCATAACCTAATTGTGACTGCCCCTCGAGTATATCGTGAGTCAGCTCAACCCTATAATAACAAGCCCCTACCTCACTTAGCCTATCCATCATGTACCTTACATACCCCAAACAAGTATATAAACCCTCGATTTGAAGGAATAAAACACAGTACCTAGAGAGTACCTGAATAGTACCTAGAGCTTCTCTTACAGAGCTACTAGTTAATAGACAGTCTTGTCTAAAGAGTTGTAATCCCAAATGTTAAACTTAATTTATAGTGTTTAAAGTATTTATTTTATTCGTGTTGTACAAATTATTATTTTATTAATAGTGTTAACTCAACCTTGTGTTTTTAAATATTATTGAGTCTCTCAAATACGTTAAGGTCCATGATAGTTGTGGATGATAAATTGAATATTTAAATTATTATAGAGGTATTCATGCTCATCCAGTGTTAAATATCTCGTGTATGGTGTAACACTGAAAGTGGTTCTAATTTGGTACATTACAACCTCTTTTGGAGAAATAAGCAGACTTACCCTTAAAAATAGGTAATAGGTGTATGAAAACTGATGAAATTGATGAAAATATGTTTTTTTTGTATCAATTAGATACAATTTACAAATATGTCACAAGGAATGAACTAAGTTTGAACTTAACACTGACTGAACCAAAGTAACTCAGGTAGGTACCTAATAATTGCTTTAAACCTACTTTATGGTTAGCACCAAATCCATTGCTACAGTAGTATTCTTTCAGTATTGCTAGAGGACTTATTTCATAAACAAAATGTGCTAGGTCTTTTACTGTATGAAAATCTGAGCTCATCATTTCCAGATTTTGTGAGTTGATCACCTTGTGTTGGTAAGTTAAAAGTTACTCCATATATCTGCCAAAACTGTTAAAAACAGTCCAAAGGTAAAAAAAAAAAAATTGAGAAATATCTAAGACATAATACTGGATATGTTAGTAGGATAAACATTCTTTCGTAACCCCCTGGACTGGGCATCAGAACCTTGTTTCTTGATGAAATGTCACCTTTAGTCCTCCTCCCTACTTCAGTGGTCCCATTTGTGCCTCCTTAACAATGGCCCCAGCTAAATCAGCCTCTGAAGGTTCTACACTCCACCTCTATGCCTTACCAGGATCCCTAAAAGTTCATCTTTCTTTTTGTACCTCATCTGAAGAATTGGCCTCCTATGCTCCCAACTTGTGCTGAATGAATTCAATAATTTCTCTCCTACAAAATTGGTCTCAAGGCTCCTTTCCCCCGGACCATTCTACCTACCTAGATGTTGTACCCATCCATCTGTCTCTCTCGATCATTTGCTTCACATTTGAAGCATCCTGAAACTATCCTGCTTTCCTAAGTAAATCTCCTCTCCTCCCCCTTTACTGTCAAATCAAAATGAACAAATACGTAGCCGAAGGAGTCAATTTCAATCAAAATTTTTTTTTTTCTTATCAATTTAGTAGTCAGAAATAGTATTGATATTTTTGAAAAATACTCATAGGCTATGGATAATTCGATAAAAAAATATCATTACTGTAACGTATATTTTCGTCTATTTTTAGAAATGACGAACATATTCGTCCACACATTTTCGAACACCAAAAACGTAGATATTTATCAACAATAATCATCCTATAACTCTTTATAAACAACCACTAAATTACCCGTATTCAATTTTATGAATATAGATATACTACCTGTATATTCATGACCTACTTGTGCCTGTCCCTCGAGTACTCGACGAGTCAGCACAACCCTATAATAACAACACCCTACCTCACTTAGCCTATCCGACACGTACGTTTTCATACCCTGAATGAGTATATAATCCCTCGATTCAGTGGAAAAAGATACAGTTCCTCGACAGCTACTTCTAAGTACCTGGAACCTCTCTAGTAGAAGTCTGATGAACAGATAGTCCTGCTTGTTGAATTGTGATTATATATGTATAAATATGAACGTATGTTTATGTACTTTGATGTACAAATTATTATTTTATTAAATGTGTAAACTCACTCGTGTGTTTTAAAATATTATTGAGTCTCTAACATATATTAAGGTCCACTATAGTTTGTGGATGATAAACTTGAATTTATTCTAGAAGTATTACTGCTTTTAAAGCTTGTGATATTTTGTGTATGGTGTAACACTGAAAGTGGTTCTAACTAGGTACTTTACCACCTCTTTTGGCCGTTACATTATTGGCGCCCAACTGGTCTGCTATTGAGAATCGAACTCTCGCTCTAGTACCTATTTCCTGGAGTTGCTGATCTAAGTTGTTGTTTCAATTCCTCTGATCCGAAGTACTTTGCATTAACCTTGAAAACTCTAGTTAAGTACTCAATGAGAAATGCGTAAGGCGCGCTCTTGAGGAAAGGAAGTAAAGGCTACTTGCAAGTGGAAAAAGATCAGAAGTGAAAAGAAAATCCGAACTTCAAAACCAACAAAGGATATTTATTATACAAAAATTAAGAAAAAACAGGTGTATATACAAAAAATCAAAGGGTGAAGAAGACTTTGGTGACAAAAACGGCAGCAGATCAATCAACCTCCTGTTCAAACAAAAGGAAAAAACAAAGTAACAATTAATATTAATTATAATTCGCATCCCTCCCATAATTATAAGATTTGTTAAATAAGTATAAGTCGCGAAAAAATTTATTTTTATGAATGAAACTTGGGAAAACTTATCCGAACCCAATACCACTAAAACAAACTTAATCTGGCTTACCAAAGCTAAATATTTTGAACTAATTAACGTGTGTCAAAATTTAAATATCAAAGTTGATAAAAAATATTTTTCTCGTATAAAAACCCAAGAGGATATCCTATAAAAAATCAAATCTAGTAAAGAAATTCAAAAATTATTAACCCCCGAAAATATAAAAATAATTCTACAAACAACACGAAAACTTCGTGAACAAATTCCCAAATTAGAAAACCCAATAATAAGAAAATATTTTAATCCCCCTACTACTTCAACTCCAATTTTGGAAAATTTGGATAACCCCACACCATTTCCAAGAGTTAGGTCAGCAATTAACCTTGCCGATATTACTGAGTGCCTAGAAAAATCTGACGAAGATTTCCTCAGCCCAGAACTTGAAACTAGAATCTTAGAAAATATCGACATACCTTTAGAAAATAAAATGACAGGAAAGGCTGCAGTAAACGTCAGACCTTCCCTATATGGGCACACCCCGACTGAAGATATCGTTTCATTCTTAATTGGATTTGAAAATGAAGCGGAATCGTTCAATTGGGATGCTAACATGAAATTCAAAAAAATAAGAATTGCATTTTCTGGCCTTGCAAAACAAATGTTTGTAGACAGAATTCAAGCAAACCCCGAATGTAACAATTGGCAAAACACTAAACAAAAAATCCTGGAAGTCTTTACTAGAACCAAACCTCATCTATGTGAAATACTGTGCAAAAGGAAATATAATGGTGAAGCTGATTTCCCTGCGTACATCATGTTCGTAAAAAGAATTTTAAAACAAATTGAACCAGATATCACTGAAGAAAAAATAATCGAAAAAATAATGCCTAACCTTCCCAAAAAAGAAAGGGTATTTTCAATAAAAAAAGAACCAAAAACAATTGAAGAACTCGATAAGGCCTTCTCTAAATACTTAGAATTTAAAGACAAAGTATTTAGACATTCAGACCCCCTCCTATGGAGAAAAATCGAACCATTTGAAAAAGCTATTGAAGAACTAAAAGCTGGAAAAATGGAAAAGAAAACTGAAAAAAATGTAAATTTAGTATCATGCGATCCAGTCTGGAAAGCTGAGATGGAAAAAATGAGCGCTGCAATAGCAAACTTTTTGAAATCTCAGGAATCCAGGAAAAATAAAAACCCCGAAATAAAAATAATAATAATGAACAAAATAATTATAATCAAAACCAAAATCAAAATCAAAATCAAAATCAAAATAGGAATAATAATAATAATAATAATAATAATAATAATAATAATAATAATAATAATAATAATAATAATAATAATAATAATAATAATAATAATAATAATAATAATAACAATGGCAATTGGAACCAGAACCAAAACTGGAACCAAAACAATCAAAATAGAAATTGGAATAATAATCAAAACTTTAACCCTAATTATAAAGGTAGAAATTTTAACCCAAATTTTTGTAGAAACAATTTTCCTAGAAATAATAATAGATACTACTCCAACAGAGCTTTGAACTGGAACCAGTTTGGCCTTCCAAATTGGAACTCAAACTGGAATAACGCTCCAGCATGGTCTGGTATCTCATTTAATACTCCCCAAAATCCCTCTTATGTGGCTGCAAATACTCAAATGATTGCCCCGCCAGCACCATTGATGGCAGCCCCACAACAACAAAATTATCTCCAAACATCAAATCCCCAGGCCTGCCAAAATAATTGCTCAAAAAACTGATTGTCCCCCTTACAGATGACTCATCAGCCGTAAGGGATGTCTCGAATGAAGAATCAAAACAGGTTACCAATGTTAGTGAGGAGAAATTTCAAAATAAAGGGTACTGAAGAACCAAATATAAATTTCACCTCCCTTTTGCCATTTTTGGTAAACAGATACTTAGCGTAGTCAATCCAGGTTCGGAACAGACACTAATTGATGAAAAAGTTTTAAAGAAAGTCAATTTTATGGAACCAATCCTACAAACAAAAATAAGATTTCGTGGTGCGGATAGCCAACCTCTCGAGGTCATAGGAATAACCATTGTGATTTTTTCCATTGATCATTGCATTTACCCACATCCCACCTTCGTTGTCCAAAATTTGGTAGAACCGGTCATATTGGGTTACAACTTTTTAATGAACTTCTCTAAAAACAAATTCACTTTACCATGTGATGACGAAGAGCGATGTTTTGACATGCCTGAATGTCACAATTACCCTATTGAAAAGGAGAATAAGTTAGGTTATGTTAAGCCCTTTAAATATTATGCCCCCCAAACTTTTAAAATTGAGGCAAATTCAGTGCTAATCTTAGCAACTTTGCCTGAGCACCTGGAGTTTCTGTGTGAAACATCCATGGAAGAAAAACATAATTTCTTTGTATTCGTATCAGAAGACACGATAGCGGCTGTTAATCATAATAATAGACCTCACGTGATCTATAAAGGCGAATACTTAGGAAAATTTGAATTAAGTAGCACAGTAGAAATTAATTCCTGCCAAATAGGAAAAATAACAGAAACTACTATTTTTAAAGATAATCGAGGAAACCCTATCCCGATTAACCCAAACCTTTCGCTTGAAAAAAAAAAAAAATGTATGAAACAATTAACGAATTTAATAACATTTTTATGGGAAAAACAGACAAAGTCTCTGTCTGCAAAGTACCCGAACAAGTTGTCCGAGTAGACGACAAAACTCCACTGCGGTGTAGAAATTTTAAATTCTCACACACAGAACATGAGGCCCTACATAAACTGGTCGACGACCTGGTAAAAGCAGGTGTCCTAAAAAAGAAAAAATCAAAATTTGAGTCCCCAATTTTTGTAAAAAAGAAACTAGACGGAGTCTATAGAGTATTAGTAGACTACCGAAGAATGAATCAAAGAATAATTATGGATAATAATCGTGTTCCGACGATTGATGTTATTTGGCCATACTTAAGAAATAAAAAATGGTTTACGACGATTGATTTAAACAGTGGATATTTACAGATTCCTCTCACAGAAGAATCTAAACAATATACTAGAATAAATGTGGATGGAATTGGATACGTATTCAATTCTACCCCAATAGGCCTAAGCATTTCTCCATCCATTTTCCAAACCATCATGGATGACATATTCCACGATATATTTTGGAAAAAAATGGTATGTTATCTGGACGATATTTGCATTTTTGGAGAAACTTTTGAAGAATGTCTTGAAAATACAAGAGAGGTGCTAAAAAGATTAAACGAAGTAAATTTAAAAATAAAAACAAAAAAATGTCAATTTGCAATGAATGAAATTGAAATCTTAGGATATACTGTCCGATATAACGAATTACGCCCATTAAACAAAAATATTGAGGCTATAAAACATTTAAACCCCCCAAATACGTTAAAACAATTACGATCATTTTTAGGATCGATAAACTACCACAGAAAATTAATCCCCAATCTAGCTAAAATTACTGCCCCTCTTACTGATTTATTAAGACGAACAGATATCAAATCAAATGCCAAAATTAAATTAAATCAAAAACATCTTGAAATCTTCGAAAAACTAAAAGAAATAATGATTTCCAAACCTGTATTGGCAATTTATGATCTAAAATTGGAAACCTGTGTAGAAGTTGATGCTTCAAAAATCGCATTAGGTGCAGTGCTGCTGCAAACTAATCCCGTTACAAAGCATAAACATCCGGTTGGATACTTCTCTGAAAGAGTCCAACCTGCCCAGTCAAAATTATGTTCTTTCGACCTGGAAATGTTGGCAATTACGAATGCATTAGCCCATTTCTGTGGATACTTACTAACAATACGCTTTGTAGTATACACAGAACATAAGCCTCTGATTTATCATCAGAAATTCAATACCCCAGGCCCAAGATTAATTAGATTAATCTCAAAATTAAACAAATACAGTTTCCAAATTAAACATATCGCCGGGAAAAATAACTGTATGGCTGATATGTTGCCCCTTCCTCATGATGTTCGAAAAAGGTGAATTTTTAGTAGATAAAAAATATGCTCTCCACGATGAAGAGAAAAATTTGAATACTTTATGTAGAATTCACAACCACAATTTTGCCCCATTAAACCCTGTGTTTTACCAAAATCAAAATACGTGGTACTACCCAAGCACTACGTCCCAAAATTACTATTACCCCCCTTCCCCCGCATCAACTTTCCCATATTATCCCGTGGTACGAACCACAAATCCACAGAATGAATGGGATCATTCTCAAAATTGCCCAAATCAAACTACGAATGTAGTCACCAGATCTGCTCTTAGAAGAAAGTCAAATCTCGATAATCAGATCAAAATAACCCCTTCTGTGACTCCCGACTCCCCGCAAATTTCGAATTCCGATATTACATCACCTCCCCAAACAGAAGACCAAACTTCTGAACCCCTCCAAAAAATCGAATTACCTGAAAATTTAAAAACAATGCAGGAAAACCACCCACATTGGATAAATGTTATTTCATTATTAAATTATAACGAAATAAGAAAGGATAAAAATAAAATACAAAAATTAAATTGTACGATACAACTATACTTTCTTGATGAAAATAATGTTTTAAAGAAATTACCTAACCCAACTTCATCATATGATGAAGCGGTTACTGTAATTCCTGAAAAATTAATTCCGGTAGTTCTAAAAAAAACTACATGACGATCCGTTGTATGGAGATCATTTTGGAATTAAAAAAACTAAAAATAAAATAAAAAACCAGTTTTTCTTCAAAAACATGGTACAAAAAATAACGGAATATGTATTGTCGTGTCATGAGTGTCAAATGGCACAAAATTCCCCGAAAGAGGCTAGCTACCTCAACCATATAGAAATCAAAAATCCTAAACCATTTTCTCATTTATAAATCGATTTCATCGGGAAGTTTAATACCGAGTATGAACATTCGTACGTGCTTGTCGGTGTTGACAAATGCACAAACTTTTGTACCATACGCCCAACAAAAAACCCAAATGCTCAATGTGTAATTGAGTATTTGAAATTTATTTGTTACACGTATGGCACACCCGGAAAAATTTCTTGCAATAACGGAGGTCATTTTGCAAATGAATCCATTCGCAAATTCTGTGAAGAGAATAATATAAAAATTATTTACTCCTCTTTTTATTCCCCCCAATTGCAAGGACTCGTTGAAAAAATCAACGGTGACATTAAAAAATCACTCTCGAAATACGACCATTCAAATGAAAAAGAATGAATCGAGACCATTAATTAAATTATCTTTGCGTACAATATAAGTCCGATTGAACACTTAAATAATAAATCCCCATTTTACCTACTTCATGGATTTAATCCTGAAGTACATTTACCAGAAATACCGAAAAACTCTGGAAATAAAATACCTCGTGAAGAAGAAATTGAAATGCTTTTTCAAACGAGAGAAAAAACGCCAAGCTTAGCAAAGAAAGCATCGGAAAAAAATGCTAAACATTATAACGCATCACAAGATCATTGACTTCAAGCCCAACGACCTTGTCTTGCTGAGTCAATCGAAAAACGTCGCGAAAAATAAAATGAAATACACCAGACCTCATAAAATTGTTAGAAAGGTCACGGATCTAAATTATATAATCCATATTAAAACAGACAATAAAACTGCTTACGACGAAACAGTACACGTACGACGATTAATACCATATAAATCTAGTAACGCTGACGAAAAAAATAGTGAAACAAATTCCGACAAAAATAACAAAAACCCCCATCCCAACCCATATCTTACCTAAACCAAGGGGTCGCCCTCGGAAAAAACAAGAGTATATGTTAGTAAAGTATATTACCTGCATCTACATGTTTTTTCACTCACAATTTTTTTTTCTTTCTCCTTCTTCCTCTTCTTTTTCCTATCCACCCTCTTACCTCTCATTCCCTCATAATAAAATTAATAATGAATAAATAAAACACTAGGTCCAAAAAAAAAACACCAAAATTCTTAAAACGAAATAGTATAAAAAATTAAAAAAAACTCATCAATTGCCCAGGTGTCTGCATAGCCCTCCAGAAACTCGGCGAGGTGCTCCCCACTGGTAGTGCTACTGGTGTCAGTCGACATCGGAGATGGATTGTCATTCGAGGCTCCTTCCTCTCCACCATGGAAACCCTGTCCTCAACTGAGGGAGTGTCTTGTAGGAATGAGTAAATGGTAGGATCAGTCAGCAACCATCCTCCCCGGAGTGACATGGCACGGTTACCTTCAGTGGCATCGTAGTGACGGACCATGTGAAAACCAACGATGAAAACCGAGACGTCCAGCCGTGGTTTATAATGCTGGTTTAAAAACCGAGCAAAATTGACTCCGTCTGGACCAATCAGGAAATCTGTGAGGTATGTCCTGTCGATATGGACGTACTCAACCATAACTGCCTTGTTGGTCTGCTGCGATACACAAAGCAAACCAACCAACAGCCCAGAGAGTACCCCCAGGCCGACCATTCCCCGCATGTCTAAATTCCCACAAAACTCGAGCTTTAACCCTGAGTATCCAAACTCGACCATCATGGCACGAGGATAAAACACTCGGAGTGAAAAGAGCATTTGTTTCGTGAATTCCTCGCACGACAGACAACATACAAACCTCACAGAATGGCTCCAGTAGCTGATGTCCTCCTCGATGGTTTCTTCCGGCACTTGATGTGGTTTGAACTCATTAAGGAATGCCCCTCTATTCGCCTCGCCCAATATACGATAAAAAAGGGAAAACAATCGATGTAAAGAATAGAAAAGCCACAATTCACAGGGACAGTCTTGGAAGGGATGAATAGTCATGAGAACCTGGCTAACGATAAACCAGGTCTCATTGGTATCTACCTTTCCATGAGAGACAAA
Source organism: Ericerus pela (assembly GCA_011428145.1). Taxonomy (NCBI): domain Eukaryota; kingdom Metazoa; phylum Arthropoda; class Insecta; order Hemiptera; family Coccidae; genus Ericerus; species Ericerus pela. The sequence goes on from WOFM01002360.1 coordinate 182,502, forward strand.
CATTCTGTCATTCATGTGGGTGATCGGCATGTTTTTTTTAATCAAGAAAATTAAATTAATAGAAAAAGAGTAAACTACGCAAACTGGTACCGAAGAAAAAAAAACACACAACCCGCACTTCACTGAATTAGGTGCGATGAAAACAAAATAAAACCTGGAAAAGAATATGAAAAATAATAATAATAGATAATACGAAAAAAAAAATAGAAAAAATCGGAAAATAATTAGTGAAACGAACTCAGACGATTGCAAAACTCAAACTGATCGGTCAAAAAACGTACTAAACTTTATACCAAACGTATGACCGAAATTCGTAGTTTCGAAGGTCTGCAAAAATCTATCTCTCTCCTCACCTCAGCATTCCCGTGTCCTAATAAATTCCTAAAAATCATAATTAATCGTAAATAATTTGGACGTTGCATTCTTTCTGTTTCAGAAAATGTATACGAATCTACTTTTCTATTTCGCAATAACTATTTCTTCGATTACTATTGCGCAAAGAACATCGTCTGACCTATATAGGATTACAACGACGTCAACTGGCGCTTATTTTCAAGAAATAAGCAATATTTTTGTATATTCTAAATCTGCCCCAATAATTTATTCTATTAAGCTAGATTTACATGAATCAGCAGATAGGCTATTAGCAACAAATTTTAAACACCGGTTGTGTAATGAAACAACCTGGAAAAATTGCAAATATGCAGAAATGGCCAAACATCTAAAAAACGCAATAAAAAACCTTAAAGAACAAAATACCGCAATGATTCAAGACTTCTATTCAACGCCATCCTCCATTCGAAGCAAACGAAGCGTATTCATCCTGATTAGGTCCTTCTTCAGAGATGCGCTACGCTTTTGCTGTCGAGTGCTAAACTTTAGAGATGGATGAAATTTTCTGGCTAATGAAATCTTGTTGAAAGAAGAATATGATATTATAAAAAATCAACTGTTGACCGAACATGCAGCGTTAGTAAATACGTCCACTAATCTGCATAGTTTTATCGATCATACAAATAATTTTATGACAAAATTTGTTTCGCATACAAACTCTTTTATGGAAAATTCACTAGAAGAACATGAACTTCTAATCTCTCTAAATTATATACAAGGATTTTATGATAACTACCTTATAAACACGTTATGATTATCAAACATCCTAACGTCTTGTAAGTCTCATATGATCCCCTCTTCAATTATTTCAAAAGAAATATTAGGAAAAGACATACTAAAACTTTTGGAAATTACAAAAAACCTAGACCTTGATTTAGCCATTCCCATTAAGGATATTCAAAACTACTATCATGCTGAACTTGTAAATTGCAATTTCTTTAAAAATGCTTTAGAATTAGAAATCAAAATTCCCCTAAAACAATCAAATTCTAAATATGAAATCTACGACTTCATTCTGCTCACATTCAAAAGCCATTCTAATGAACTGTGCAGCTGGGATCAAGAACCGTCCCTGATTATTCACGAAATCAGAACAAACTCCGTATGCTACATTAGTGGAACTAACCTCCATTACTGTAATTCGGATAAACCATTATGCTTCCTTCCGTCTAATAGAGGAAGTGATAAATTGTCTTCTTGTACAAAGAATCTTTTCTTTCAAGATTTAAATCAAGATTTATTGCAATCCTGCTTGTTTAAATGTAATCCTAATAATAACCAAACACTGGTGCATCCTATTGGACACACCAAATTTGCTATCGTAAACTTCAATTCCCTCGTAGCAACTAATTCTATTACAAAAAAATCCGAAAAACTAAAATTCAATAATAATTCCCCCGGAACCTTTATTTTGGACGTACCTTGTCATATCCAAATCAAAAACATTGACAAAAACAATAAAAACACAGTAATTATCCCAATAGAAATCCCCTGTCTCTCTGAATCACTGGAAGAGACTATTAAAATTGAAAATCATTTACCACTTCTTTGGACATATTTTTCCAACTCCACGGAACCTTTTGATCTTGCCATAGACTTAGCAACGACAAAGGTCTATAACCCCAAATGGAAAAATTTTGTTCCCCACACTGTTCCCGTTAACGACTTGGAAAACAAAATTAAATCCATTGAACTACAAATACCTGACCAAAATTTTAATGATTATCTAACTTTTGTCAATGGGATATTCTTATTGTGGTTATTTACAATCTCGTTTATTTTAATTTTTATTATTGTATATTTAAAGTTAACCTCCCATCGAAATTGTGCTAATTTAACAAAAAGTACAGCATTGTAAAAAATTACGCAAAATAATACGATATAGTAAGTACCTATAAATACCTAAGAAAAAATTTGTTACTCATAATCAATATTCGTAAAATATTTTATTCTAAGTATATATTATCGCATTATATGACATAATTTTAACCATGCATAGTTAATAAGAAATTTTTTTTTACTTGTTGGATAGACTGGAAAATTATTTTTTCTCCTGATTTTTTTTGGTTCCCCCCGGAGAATTGTGTAACGTATATTTTCGTCTATTTTTAGAAATGACGAACATATTCGTCCACACATTTTCGAACACCAAAAACGTAGATATTTATCAACAATAATTATCCTATAACTCTTTATAAACAACCACTAAATTACCCGTATTCAATTTTATGAATATAGATATACTACCTGTATATTCATGACCTACTTGTGCCTGTCCCTCGAGTACTCGACGAGTCAGCACAACCCTATAATAACAACACCCTACCTCACTTAGCCTATCCGACACGTACGTTTTCATACCCTGAACAAGTATATAATCCCTCGATTCAGTGGAAAAAGATACAGTTCCTCGACAGCTACTTCTAAGTACCTGGAACCTCTCTAATAGAAGTCTCTGGTGAACAGATAGTCCTGCTTGTTGAATTGTGATTATATATGTATAAATATTAACGTATATTTATGTACTTTGATGTACGAATTATTATTTTATTAAATGTGTAAACTCACTCGTGTGTTTTAAAATATTATTGAGTCTCTAACATATGTTAAGGTCCACTATAGTTTATGGATGATAAACTTGAATTTATTCTAGAAGTATTACTGCTTTTAAAGTACGTGATATTTCGTGTATGGTGTAACACTGAAAGTGGTTCAAACTACGTACTTTACCACCTCTTTTGGCCGTTACAATTACTATCGATAGGTAATCCAAAACTATTAATATTCCTCAACACTAATTGTTAGTCTTGCAATTCTAAGGCAGAGAGATATCAGCAGAAACGTCGCTAAGGGCTGATGGGGGCGGCTATTTCCAGAATTGGAAAAAATGACTAGTTTCATGTAGGTACCAATATAGTTGGAAAATCGTGGAATTTTATGATGTTTTTCGAGGAAATTTCAAAATTTTGCAGCATTTGGCAGTTTTTGAAGTTGAAAAAATTGGCAGTTGTGTAGGTATACTAGCTAGAAAATCATTGTCAGTTGATGACCTTTTCTTTTTAGTTGTTGGAAATTTAAAGAACTACAATTGGAAATTTTTTTTCCCTCATCCCCCCTCCAAAAAAAAGAGGCTTTCGCTACGACCCTGGAAATCAGTCATTTGAACTTCGTTGAATGCTTATAATATGCAAATACGACATATTATGTTTTATGCATAAATTAAACGACGTTTCTTTCGACAGTTGTAATTCACATAATTCTACAAAAAAAAATTTCTTTGCTGTCATCACATGTTATCAAAAAACGTGCTGTAGGCTACAAATTATTATATTTCAAACACCAAATCCGTAGGTGTAAGCTGCATTTTCCACCCAGGTTGAACCGGATACCAAACGACAGAAAGTATGTACATTTCACGAGATTGCAAATTTTCTTTGAATAATTTGTCACAACAAGAATTTTACACTAACTCGACATCATGTTTATTCGCAAAAATGTTAATGTTATAATAAAAAACGACGTTAGTTTCGCACACGTTTGGACTGTTGTATTATTATTAAACGGTGAAGAAAATGTATCACTCAGCCATTACTATACGTGCAGCAGCACTGACGCAGGGCTGAAGGGAATCAAATGCGATGAAAAACTTGAACCATTTGTAGCCAAGTAATTTTAGGCCGAGTAGGAGGTGTTAAAGGACGATTTATGAACGAAACTTACTCAAAGGCTGTATGCGCGGAATACGTTCGAAAAATATAATTTCTAATTTTTCCTTTTCATCAAAAGTGATTATCAGTTGTTTACTTTTACCACCATTAACGACGTTAGTAACTTTAGCAGCCATATTTTTATACTTTTATAAAATATTTTTCGAAAATTAATTATTTTTTCCTTCTTTTATGTGCATAATACATTTTTTAGTAGACAGGCACGATGAAAGAACTCGAAATAGTTATACACAACGTTAAGTATGAAGAGTAGACAGAAACTCGGTTCGGTTGCACTGACGTCAAAACGAAAGATAGGCCAACAAAAACTTCAGTTATTACAGAGCGATTGAGGAAAGCTCTTGCTCTTACAATGTTAAATTTCGCATGAGAATAATATTCATGAAGGCTACAAAGACGACAACAAAATTAAATGCATACTGGACGGAGATGATGGAAGTTGATGGCAAAATGAGATAAAAATATTAGCAGAGGTCTATATACCTACCCGATTTACAAAGAATGTCTAGGTTCAGACTCTTACTCAATTTTGGGGATCTTGACATGTTGTTTTGGCTACAGCTGAAGTGCATCAACCAAGCAGAATGCTCCGTGAATGCACTTACTCACTGACTATATGCTAACACAATTTTAACCGATTTTTAAGTTTGTGTTTGGATTGGATTAATGCAGAAATAATGTTTGACTTATTTCTAACACAATCTTATACAAATATTGTCTGCATTTTAATTTCGAGTCAAGATGTCTGACTGCCTTCTGACTATTATTTCTTGACTATATATTAGCTGATGGTGAACAATTTTTTGGCTGTACACGGTCCCTTTTTGGACTCATTTCTAACTGCTTCACGACCCAATTTTAACCTTATTTTGACTATTTTTTAACCATGTCTTGACTAGTTTTTAACCACATCTTGACTGTTTTTAACCACATCTAATGTATACATATTATATAGTTCTTGTTATGGGCCACGATCAGTGGATTCTTGCCTTGGGCAGAGTTTGATCGAAGTAGATCTCAGATTGATCTCAGTGAAGGGAATTTATTTTGATGATAAATTAAAAGATCGAATTTATTATAAAAAGTAGAATTTTATTTTGTAAAAGAAAATAAAACTCACAAAAAGGACTTTAAAATTACTCAAATCGATTAAAGGACTTTAAATTTAGTCCAAAAACAAATAATACTATTTTAATGTTAAACTCAAGTATTAAACCAAGGAAAAATAAAACGTTTTACTGGAGAGATGTGCTTTCTAAGAAGATCAATCGGAAAATGATTCTGGTAAAAAAAAAAAAAGAGTTTATCAGATCAGTTTCAATATAGGTGTTTGAACAGGCAAAGTATGGTACTTTCCCATATAGGGGAGTAAATGAGACTGCCAAACCCTTAATTTAAGGTAAGATTTTCCCCAAATTTCAATGTCAGTTACAAGGGTAAATATAGTGAATATTGAGTACTATCTGACACCTAAATATCTAGTGTCTGAATATTTTATGTCTTTGCATTACAAAGAATCTTGAAAAGAGCACTCAATATTCAGGCCTATGAATTTAGTAGGCCTATAAATGTTTTTGTAAACTTTTTTTCAGTGTTGACCCAGATTGGAATATATTCATAATATAGGTAAACACGAAAAACAGTGGGTGTTCTGGTCACCTCAAAATAGTCTAAAATCGTGTACACATTAATATTGGTAGGTCATAAAATAGACGTTTTATTAGTTTACCCAAAAATAAACAGGGTAAATCAAGGTAGACTACAAAATGGCAAGTGTAATAAAAAGGGTGTCTTCTGATAGCTGTAGGAGTTCCTATTAGCGTACGAAGGACGAGCATCTTGTCCGTATTGATGGTGTGAAAGTTGAGGGTGCCCGTTACCTAACATTCTGTTATGGAATGACAGAATGGTTTGTGCCCTTGGTGGAGGTGTCTCAGTTAAGAACAATGTCGATGATAATTAAAAATCAACTGTTTTGAATTATCTCAAAACGAAGAATTATATTCAGAAAAATAAAATTCACAATGTTTCGTACAAGATGAATAAAAAATAAAAATACCTCTAACTTGCTCGTTTAAGATTTACTTCATAAAATTACTTTAAGTTTATGGAAAATCTGGATATAGAGAATTCGAAGAGAATTTTATACAAGAAGATGTTCTTGTTTGTATCTTCAAGCCAAAAATCTGACTTGAGATATTCACGCTAGCGCAGTCAAACAAAATGTGATTTTGCCATCAAAATGGATTTACAAAGTTGACTCCAGTTTGGTGGTTTTGTCAGGCGAAGTGTGGTGACGCTGATTTATTGAAAGTATTTCCATGAGTTTTGGTATTTTTTGGATGCGTATCGAGTAGCAGGGAGAATTAAAGGGTAAGACACAAAATGGCAGATGCTACGAAGGTAATCTTTTTAAGGGTCTAAAAATGTATGAAGACGCATATATAAGAAGGGTAAAGTGTGGCACATTACAGTTTTTACTAAGCACACCCGAAAGAAGAAAGTATCTACTCATAGTGATCCAGTTTTCAAATCATTTGCCATTTGGTCAGGGTGGTCTATGTGGCTTTGTATATTTGTACTCAGTCCAAAAATCAAAAGATTGCAGATTTCAGACCAGCTATTGACTCGTTATTTTCAACCCAAAATGACGGCGTGTTCATATAGGTTCAATTGGTGCTCCCACGTGTGGTTAGAAAGTTCATTCCGGAAGACCATAGGCTATCAGATTCCGTCCAACACCTTCCTCCGCACCGGTAGCATATCATCAATAATTTTCAAAATTCGGATAAAATGGCTGCTTTACAAATGCCAAATAAATGAATAATTAAATCTTTTAGTATCTTGTTGCCTAGATGATAGATTTTTCATAAGCTGTGCTTATTTTGGCAAAGATAGAAATTCCACTCCATTAAGTTAGGGTACATAGGCTAAATACAATTTGTATGCTACAATATTAAAGGTTAAGCAACTCAGATTTGAGACCATTATTTTTCCATAACGTCTCCATTTTAAACAACTAAACACATGAATACACAGGACAATTGACCAAGTTGAAACACCTACATAATACATTGTAAGCATCGATTAGACGAAGGTATTTTTGCTTAAGGTATTAGTTCTGAAGACATTTTATTAAAAATGGTCCTCGAATCTGAAAGTGAGTTTCACTCAGTATATCCAACTTAATGGTATGAGTTGGAGATCCTCAGTCATAATGGTAAGAATAGGTACTGTCTTTGTAACGTACCTACTGCTGCGCACAATTTAACCAACGCATGTGCAGGAATTAAAACCAATAGGTACTCACTACTTTTTTTTTCGTTATATTAAAGATATAACTAAGGCTCATATCTACAATACAAATGATGAAATTGATTCTGTTTTCAAATGTACAGAATCGCTTTAAGTCCTGTTGATAAAAACAAGATGTAATTTGTTTTTTCAACTCCGATATTTCAAGCTTTTTAACACCAATTGCAGAACACGAATGATATCCAATTTAATATTAAAAGTACAATAAGGCCTCAAAATATTCGAAAGTGCAGTAGACATCAGACGACCTATTTCTTAACCAACATGGAAAGGTCATCAAGTGTCCAGCTCTTAACTGAAATAGGAGGCAAGTATATCAACTATGCTGTGTTGTTGTCCCACTCGAGAAATTAGACAATTCTGGTTTCACGTTTCCAGATTTTTGTATTTTAGTCCGGGTCAAATTTTTGATATTTTCCTCCATTTCCCCCCTGGATCAGCCACTCCATTCATGCCATAGCGACTGTAATTTTTTTTTAAATACTGAATTTACATCGGCTTTACTTCAAATGTTTCGTTTTTATGTGTTCTTAAATAGCGAGTGATAATGAAAAACAAAATTATACAGCAGGTATTTAAGATTTTCTATGATGATGATGATGATGATAGTAATTATACTGAGCCATAGTTGCAGTGTCATACCCAAGTAGAGGGCTCGGAGGGCTGCAACCCTCCAGAGAACCCCAAAAAATGAAAGAGACTACTAAGAATTTGTGGACCACTTCATTACAGTGGAGCTATAAATTATATGACCTTATTTTCCTATATCTTCTAAATAATAGGTATAAATAAAAGAAACACAGAAAAACAGTGTGTAAAAAATCGATTTAAATTCGATACCTACGTAGAAATATCGAGTACACCCCTTATTGGTCCCTTTGTAATTCACTCAGAAGTAAGTACATGTATCCACAGGCATCCTACATGATTCTGACACTCGATATTCACCCCGAATGTAACAAAATTTGTGGAAATACTTCCAATAATTCAGGGTTTTGACAGCCTCGCTTACTCTCCCATAGCAGGCCACCACACATTACCTGACAAAACTCCGAAACAAAGTCAACTTCAAAAATCCATTTTGATGGCAAAATCAGTTTTGAATCAGAAGTGGACAAGTGAACACTTCAAATTTAACTTCTAATTTGAACATCTAACTTCTCTTCTACTTATATCAAAATTTTTCATGAACTTAAAGAAAACTTGAAGAGTAATTCTTAAACGATCGAGTTGAAATTCCTATTTCTATTTTTGTTTATCCTATACAAAATATTGTGAATTATATTTTTAAGTAGGTTTTTTATTGAAAATCAACATATTAATCTTCATGTCATAGAACTATCTGTGGGTGGGGGTAGGTAGGTTTTTCGTTTCATAACTCAAGGAAAATTTTGGCATATATATATAAGCCAATTTCTTGTTACCACAATACAGGTCGCAATTTTTATTCGATAGTTACGAAATTTAGAACTAACATTTGTATACTAAACCAAGGACCTGACCTATTGATTTTCTTAGGATCAGCTAAATGGTACTTCTTGTATAGCTATTTTTGTTTTTGTTGTGGCTATAAAATTATCAATTTTTGATCCATAGCAACGAAATTTATAACAAATATTATAACTTACTATAAATTTTTCTGCGTATTGGTCGCATGGTACTTCTGGTAACACTGTTTTTGTTTTTATTTCGCCTATAAAATGTCTAATTTTGGACCAATTTGGAACGTAATTCAGAACAAATATTTTACTACGATCTATCAATAACTTTTAAGTGACTACCTATCTAATTTTGCATTTTTCAAAAACCTACTATTTCTAAAGGAGTTCCTGCTGCCTTAGAGTTTTTTCTGAATAAAATTTTTCACTTCGACATATTTAGTTCAACATCATTTATTTTTAATTACCTATCATCAGAATTGTTCTTGGCTGGGTTACTTCCACCAAGGGCACAAACCATTTCATTGTCCCGTAACAGAAATTTAAATTTTATTATTGCAATGCATATAGTAAGCCATAAAAATTATAGACAACTACATTCGTACACAGGCAATATTATTTCATTTTTGTAACAATATCCCTGAATTCCAGTGACTCTTCTTCTTCTTTCTACTGTTGAAAAATTGTGGTATTCACTAACCTATACGCAATGGTATTTGGTGACCTCATTCACCCTGGTTCCTCGAATATGCAAATCCCTCCATTTCACATATTACCACTACACACTAACCACAGTGTAAAAACGTATCCCTGAAAATGTAAATAAACTCTTGTTTCAAAGAAAATAAGACACACTTTTTTTTAATCTCTCTTAAAGTACTACATACGTTTTGTAGTCTCCCTTACACTCTATTGGAGTATCACTTTCAACATTGTTCTATTAAATTGTACTATAAAAAATTATTAAAGTGTTAAAATATTATTTGTTCTTAAATTATTTTATAACGTCTTCTTCCACCAAAGTTAAGGTCCACCATACGAGTGTGGATGATAAATTATTTTACTCGGAGATGTTAATACTCCTTTAAAATATTAATATACTTGTGTAGGGTGAATTCCATAAAAGAGTACCAATTCACCGAATAACCACTCTTTTATGCCGTTAAAATTATGTTCTAATCTTCCATACTTATCAACATCAGTACCTTATATTCGATTGTACGTGGAGGGTTGAATTTAGATACAAAACAAATTTTTCTTTCGTTCCCTCACACAATTTAAATTAATCAATCTTTTTGAAGCTCTTTAATATTCCTAAAGATAATTTTTCTTTCAATTCCTGTATTTTTTTTTTTTTTGTATGTTTTGCATCGTGGGTTGGCGCGTTCCCCCTTGAGTTATGCCCTGATAAACACAACTTCAATATGATTAAGAAGGAGAGTGACTCGTATGGACAGCGGAGAAGGGTGGAGATGGCAGTCAAAGAAAGCAGAAATTTAATTTTTTCGTAAATCAGCTTCTCAGCAGCCCCTTCCAGAAGAAAATCCTGGGTACGCGCCTGCGTAGTCGTAGATTTCAGCTGTAGAAACGGTTATATGACTTACGACCCTCCAAACTGCAGTTCTATTTTAGTAAATTCTTCTTCATCGAGAATATCAAAATTCTTCACTTGAAATTTTTTTGAAATAAATGCCATAATATTTACGCATTCGATACCATTTTTGAAATGCGTCGCCGGCGCATCTCCATCATCAAGTCTCCTGTGATTACTTGACAAACTGCACTCTTTTTTTATTTTTTATGAACAATATTATCCTCGTGTGCCGTCTGTACCATATATATATATACAAGAAGTGACTCGAAGTAATTTGCTTTTACGATCACGCTGGATAAATATTTTAAATGGAAAGGCCAACCGAAAAGAAGTAATTGAAAGAAAAAAAAAAGAATGAAGGGGAAACAATGGGTGAAGGGGGTTAAGCAAAACGGTAAATGGTAGCTTAGATGATGCAGTGCGTGGGAAGTGCTCGTAATCAAAAAATTTAAATAAAAAAAAAACGATGAGTTGCTCTTAATATAGCAGGCAGCTTCATTATGATGCTGTGTGTGTGTACGTATGTAACAGAAGCAGCCGCAGCAGCCGCAGCAGCCGCAGCGTCAGTATCAACAGCAGCATACATATAATACGCACACCACAAAGGATGGACTGTTTTGAAAATAATGTCCGCGTTGACAAATAATCGGTAAACAGGATAGATTTGTTGGGCCATTACCAGTTCTTGCAGTACAGCTTTTTGTTGATAGATTTAACGTGCATCCGATGACAGATTCATAACTTTCGTTGAGAAAACAGAGAGCAAAGAGAAATCTCTTATGTATATGATTGCGTGTATACTGTATGGTAAATGTATATGTATAGGTACTCTTATCATTTTTATTTTTATTATTTTTACGAAAAAATAAACCATCGCAGAAGAACTAAAGGAATAGAGAAACGGATAATAAAATGTGGGTGGCGGAGCGGGCCGAAGAGAAATAAGAAATAGAATGAAATTAAAAATACGTCATCGTCGTTTTTCGAATTCTATATCGCTATATATTACTAAACATTCTCCTCGCCTGTTCGTGTTTCTCGACAAGAAAATTAAATTTTTTTTTTTTTTTCCGTTTGGTTCGAGTTTTTAATTAAAGCGAAAAAAACGAAAAATAGATTGCAAATGATTTTTAGATGGTATTATTTTTAACCTATTTCTGCATGTGGGGCGTCTGTATCAAAGGGAATTTCTGATGTCTTTGTGTAGAATTCGCGCAAAGACAGGCCATGAAGATTTTTATGGATTTTCTCGCACCAAAGCGACACATCAAAGGCTTCCGTGCAACATAGTTACGGTCCAACTTTCAACGTTGGCACTGCCTTTGGTGTACCTACTGCACCCAGCCACTCTTCCGCACAGAAAGTGAGATCTTTGCAATGAAAGAAATTTTCTCTTATATTATTGTAAGGGTGGACGTTGTTCGATTACCTTTTAGTATATATTATTTCATATGGAGAGCTGATTCGTATACATTTTCTATACGTAATTACTTTCAGACATAGATAGCGCTTTCTGGCAATGAAATGACTTCTTTTACACACGAGTATATCTATATATAATTCGTAGATATACTCACGTATAAAAGAAGTCATTTCATTCCACGAAAACGCTACCTATTGTTGAAAAATGGAACTTATTGAATCAGCTCTCCATATAAAATAATATATACTTACTCAAAGTTCGATTACAAATTTTTTTTCATATCAGTACCCGAATCATTTTAAAGAAGTTAGCCTAAGAGAGCTAAACCTCAAATATCTACAAATCCTAGTTTTTAAATACAGGGTGTTTCGAAGTTAAGCAGCATAACCTGCAAGATCAATTTGTGGGTTTGAAAAAAACAAAAAATTTACTTTCTGTAACGCATATTTTCGTCTATTTTTAAATATGACGAACATGTTTGTCTACACGTTTTCAAATACCAAAAATGCAGGTATTCATCAATAATGAAATTATCCTATAGCTCTTTGTAAACAACCACTAAATTACCTGTATTTGATTTTATGAATATAGATATAATGTTTGTATATTCATGACCTAATTGTGCCTGTCCCTCGAGTATATCGCGAGTCAGCACAACCCTATAATAACAAGCCCCTACCTCAATTAGCCTATCCAGCACGTACACTTACATACCCCAAACCAATATATAAACCCTCGATTCAAATAAATAAAATATAGTACCTACACAGTACCTAGAGCCTCTCTTACAGAGCTACTAGTTAATAAACAGTCTTGTCTAAAGGGTTGTAATCCCAAACGTTGAACCTAATTTATAGTGTTTAAAGTATTATTTAATGTACTCGTGTCGTACAAATTATTATTTTATTAAAAGTGTTAACTCAACCTTGTGTTTTTAAATATTATGGAGTCTCTCAAATACGTTAAGGTCCACGATAGTTGTGGATGATAAATTGATTATTTAAATTATTATAGAGGTATTAATGCTTATCCAGTGTTAATTATCTCGTGTATGGTGTAACACTGAAAGTGGTTCTAATTATGTACATTACCACCTCTTTTGGCCGCTACACTTTCACAAAATTACAAGAAACGCTTCCCTTCGAGTTACAGTCTCCTAAAAGTCGAGAGAGGAAATCAAAAATTAAATGTATTTTGCTCAAAAGTTGATAGAAATTAACGAAACTGACGCAGGAGAGTATCTAAATATTTGTGTCATTCATGTCAGACAATTCATGTACACAAATATTTCATCATACTTTGTAAATCTCATTAATCCAACATACCTATCACATTTTCAGAACCATATATCCCACCAAAATCACATTTCCATGTATTCTATCATATCATTGCTTTCCTACACTCAATTTCCTGTCAGTTATGAGTAGCTTATTTTTATTTCCTACAGAAACAATTATTCCTACGCACGTTTCCATTGTTATTCCCTAAACATGAGTTTTTTTTTTTATCTCCTCTCGCCACCAATCATCACTAACTCTGTCCCTGCATAATAAGCCTAAACCTATTGTATTTCCACCACTTCTTTTTAAAATGTTATACTTACATGAATAAAGTCAGAATTATAATAAACTCGTAATTTTAATACAGTGTTGAACTAATTCATTTGTAGCGATTACGTAACAAATTATGGTTACAGTTCATTAATCATTTTCATTTACCTTTGAAAAAGATAGAAAGAGCGTTGTAACTTTGCGAATAGCCATATCTTTTTAACTCTTTTCTATATTGAAAAATGATTCCCCCCCCATTTTATTTGAGTAGAAAAAACACTCTAGAAATATATAATTTACTTACTGTAAAATCTCGAGACCTTTCGAGAAAAAAGGGATTGAAAATTAAAATTTGGTTAAAGATGTTCATAAGCTTAGGCAAGATTTAGTCTTTTGGTGCACTCACCCTACACACAACCATTTTCCATCATCAGAAGTAATCTCAAAGAACAAAGTCGACAAATGAAACTAAACCCCCCCCCCCCGCCAAAAAAAAAGAAAAAATCAAAAACAATCTTACATATTATTAATCCTCTTTTTTAGAAAATTTCGATGAGACTGAATAACTTGCTGGAGGGCATATTTTCTCAACCCCTTCTCATTTAGTTCCATCTGTCCCTCCGATGCCACAAAAAACTAAAACACGTCCCCTATTTTTTTGACCGCCCAAAATGTGAAACCCAATTTACGCCTATTTACAACCCTTGTTCGAATGAAAATTATTCCATATGACAAAATAATATCTATATTTTATGCAGTCTAATTAATCTCCTTTCTGAGCTGATCGAAGATATTGAACATTTTAAAATCAAAAACTCCTTCACTGTCGATCAATTTGAATACTTCACTTTTACATATTTTGCCTTAAAAGACTTACTTATACTTTACGTCAAATATTACGCGTAGAAATAATGCATAAGTACCGTTTTGTGGGTGTCAGGGCTTCAAGATACCGTGAGGATTCCATGGCCGACGCAAAATCATACTTTTTCATTTTTTCTGTTTAACTTATTATCACAATGGGTTGCATACGCAGCGACTGCAAGGAAAAAATTCCAAATTAAGTACCGTATAACGAACATTATTCAATGCACGTATGAACATTGTATTCTGCACTAAACTCTTATTAACTGAGATAAATAATTATGTAATTTTCATGTATTTATAATTTAATATTCGAAGCGAAACACGTTAGGTACCTACCTAATTATGTTAATTTCGTATTTTATAAGGTGATATATCAACGAACCTGTATTTTGGGGCGCTGAATTCGAATTTGATGTTCATTTTTTCACTCTATTTGTTATTCAACCCGCCGAAGAGTCAAAAGAAGAGCGAATTTTAAATTTTTTTATTTTATTGCAAAATACGTACAGCTGGACACTGATAAATTTAAAAATCTAATCGTAGTGTCGTGTCTAATAAACTATCATAAATTCCTGTTATATTGTCACTGTAGCATCGATTCATAAAAGTTTTTAGAAGAACGTAAAAGATGTAACATTCAAAACGATTGTAGGTAAGTATATACATTCGTACACGTTGTTAACTGAATTATTCAACCATGTGGGCAGACCATTAAGGCATAGCCTATTTAAATACCTTGGTTATTATTTTTTTTCGAATATTTTTCGACTTTGTTTCCTTGGAATTATCCCTAATTTCCTCATTGTTGATTATTTTAAGGAATGGTTCATTGAAACTTCAAGATACCTAATGTAAAATGGTAAAATTTCATCAACTGTACAATGTGTTCCGGAAATGCGGTTATCAATTTCCAGACTTTGGTGATTGGTTGGTAGAAATATTGATAAAATAAGTATTAAAATGTCCACATAAATGAGATAATCAAACATTTTTGCACTTATACATGTACTTATGTGAAGTTGAAAAGCAATTTTTGATAAAAGCAATAAATTTTATGTTTCAATTTTTTTTTTTTTTTTTAAAAAAAAGCATTATACTTAGGTAGGTTATAATAATTATGTCAGTATAACGTTTTTTACTTATTTCATCAAGTAAGTACTACCAAATACCAAAGTTTAAGCAGTCGATTCCCAAGACACTGTATAGATCATGAAAAAAAAGACACAAAAGTTTAAAAAATGGATTTTGCAAACAAGAATGTAAAAATAATTTTCCTTAAAATTTATCGAAACAAACCTGAAAATTCAAAAGGATTGAGAACGATTAAAAGAAACTACTTCGTTGGAGGAAGAAGTGGTCTCACATAGGACCACAGCAGGACTATATGGATAACAAAGGCATGCGAAAAAAAAGAAAAACAAAGGTCTACCAATACTTAAACAAATTTTAAAGATTACTAAGAATAAAGAATTTATAATCAGCTTAAGTATGGAAATACGCCATTTTGGTTCACGCTGATTCCACTATATGTACAAATCTTCATTGGAACCGTCGACTGAATACGTATAATACTGACAAACCTAACGGAGAAATTTTCCGGCAAAAATTTATTTCTTTTTTTTAAATACAATTGTGCAATAGCAGTACAGATCTTTTTTTTTTCATAAATATTTCTCCAAATTGTTCTTCAACTAGTCCCTCTTTTTTATTAGGTATCATAAAAAAAACCTATACACTGAAGAGTTGGCTGCTGCAAATAACAGAAATCAAAACCCTTTAAAAAAGGATTGTTTACTGTACACAAAAGAAAACATGAGTGGTCATGTAACTTATTGTTCTTTTTCAAATTTGGATCCCACAGCAGAACCAAAACCTATACATGAGATCCATTTCTCGGATCCAAATTTGGTGGAAAACATTTGACATTGGTTTGTCACTCTGGTTATGATAGTATATATTTATACTAAATGAATGGAACAGTTGACTGAATGAGTAGAACGAACTAAATGATGCTTGGAATCAGTGAGTACCAAAATGGCGAATTTCCTTTCTCAAGTCTAGAGATTCTCAAAAAATATTAAAATTGATAAATCTAAAATAAATTCCACCCCATATCATGATGTTCTGTATACCTACATCCAGATGCTCATATTTACCTAGTAATGTCAATTTTTCAAAATTTTTCAATTGATATTAATCAATTCAGTTGAAAAGAGAATAATCGATCTGATCGATAATCAACTGATAAAAAATCAAAAATCAATTTATCGATTTTATATTTTATTTATGTTAGGGCTTGTAACCAAAATGTTTTTAGGGTTATTGGTTACTGAGTAGCAATAAAAATCTATATTGGTTACTGGTTACCAGGGCCAGATTCAGGGGAAGCCAAGGGGGCCAGGGACCCGGGCCTCCGCATTTGAGGGGCCTTCGCATTTTTGTTTAAAAAAAATTATTAAACGTGTATAAGAAAGGGAGAAGAAGGAGAAACACAGAGACAAGAGATGGCAGGCATTATTGTGCAATTTTTATTACCTTTTGCATCATCCAACCAGAATTCACATCAAGCACTACAACATACATTCTAATACACCAATATGTATTATTGTGTCTGTGTGGAAGGTGTAATTCCAATGGAACAATTTTTAACTTTCATACCAAACAGTGGTTATACTGGTCTTCAAATGGCTGAAGCCCTTATTAAGTTTTTGCAAGAGAAAAATTAGATCTACAAAACTGTCGAGGTCAATCTTATGATAATGCGCCAAATATGGATGGCAAACACGCAGGTATGAAAGCTCGTATTCTAAAAGAAAATTGTTCTGCAACATCTGTTCCATGCTTTGCACATTCTTTGATTGGTTGGTAAGGCAGCAGCCAGTACTTGTCTTCATGCAGTTTCTTTTTTTGATTGTCTTCAAGAGCTTTTTGTATTTTTCATCTCTTCACCTACTCCCTATGAGATTCTAAAAGAAAAACTGTCAAACATTGGTGCCACCAAAAATTATTATGTTTTAAAAAAGTTGAGTGATACACCGTGGTCTTGTTGCGCTGATGCAACAAAAGCTCTCTTGCACAGATATACACAAATTAGAGATGCTCTTGTCACTATTTCTGATAATGCTGAAGAAAAAGATCTTGTATGTAACATTGCTCAAAGTCTTATTACAAAAATGTCTCGCCTAGAAACAGCCATTTATACATAGTTTTGGAACAATATTGTTGAACAATTTGATTCCACCAGACAAATGTTGCAAAGATCAACAATGGTTATCAATACAGCTCTTCAAGCACTTGTATCTTTGAAATTTTTTCTAGAATCAAAAAGAAATTCATTTCAAACATACGAAGAAGCTGGTATAAGATTATCTGGAATGGACGAGTATTAGTCTGTACAAAGTTGCTCCATCAGTACTTGTTTAAAACCACTTGGTTATGGAAATGCCCCTGCTGTTGAACTTTCAGCTGGAGAAAAATTTCAAATTGAAGCATTTGTACAAGTTATAAATAAACTTATCTCATCACTAAATGACCTTATTTTAAAATATAAGGATGTAAGCGATCGTTTCGGATTTTTTGATTATTTGGTGACAATGGAGCTAGCTTCAAACATAATAATGGAAAAGGCACAAAACCTGCTGAACTTTTATTCTAATGACTTGGAAGTGTAGCTGGGAAAACAACTAGTTTAATTTTATTGTCCTCCTTTATAAAACAATATAACAAGAAGGATGATTAATCAGTGGAAGGGTTTTTATATCGCATTTTAATAGAAAATTAATTGAAAAATGTTTTCCCTAATGCAGAAGTTGCCTGACAAATTTACCTGTCATTAATGGTGGCAAACTACTCAGGAGAGTGATAATTTTCAAAATTTAAATTGATTAAAGACAGACTGCGTACAAGTATATCACAAAGAAGTCTGAACAGCTTGACAATTTTAGGCCTTGAAAGTGATATTTTACCGAACTTATCCTTTGAAAAATTAATGAAAATATTTGCTGAAAGAAAAAATCGTCGTACTTCGATTTAAGCTTATTAATAATTTTTTTTTTAGTTATAAAATAAAATAATGTTTTTATAATG
The DNA here is from genome assembly GCA_011428145.1 of Ericerus pela. NCBI lineage: Eukaryota > Metazoa > Arthropoda > Insecta > Hemiptera > Coccidae > Ericerus > Ericerus pela. Next base: position 200,897 of record WOFM01002360.1, read on the forward strand.
TTTTTATTTTTATTTTTATTTTTTTTTTGAGGAAGGGGGTGGCTGGCAGGTTGGTGGTGAAAGGCTCCAAGTGTGAGAGGGGGAGGCCTCTGCATGGAATTGGCCCCTAGCACTCAGAAGTCCAAGTCCAGCCCTGCTGGTTACTGGTTATTGTTCTGGTTAACCAAAACAAATTTTTTGGTTATTAGTTGTGGTTATTGGTTATTAGTTGAAACAAAATTTGACAATCAGTAATTTTTGAAAAAAATAATAAATAATATTGTTATTTCAGAAAAACCAAAGGTAACTGATTCTTTCATGTTATCGTTATTGTTAGTGGTTTCAGTATTTTATGGGAATTGGTTATTGGTTATTGGTTATGTGAAATTTTTTTGTTTTGGTTATCCTTTCCCTAATCAATGTTGTCAATTTGTTTCGGTTTTTAGTGGTTATTGTTCTGGTTATGGTTGTGGTTACAAGCTCTATGTAAGAAACGTTGAAAATAACTAAAACACAAAATCTGAAAATTTAAAACTCAATCAATATTCACTTTTTATGTATTTCTTTCTTTCTCTTTACACCTTAAAAAATAAAATTTGAATTTTAAATCCGCAAAATTACCTATTTTTAATTTTTTTAAATTAATTTCTTAAAAAATCAACAAAAAAATCAAAAATCGATTTTGTCAAAATTATCTGATTGATCGAAAGTGATTGAAATTCTTAAAATAGAAAAAATTTGATTTTTTTAAGGTCCGATTTTATCGATTATCGATTGATCGAAAAAATATCGACACCATTATTAAATTTACCACATAGTTTCCTAGCAGTTGATTCGGTCAAAAGAAAAAAAAATTCTATTGGAATAATTTAATTTTTTTCATTATTGACACATTTTTTTATTTAAAATGCTTGGACGGAATGGAGACAATAAACTAGTAAAACTATTTAATTTAGCAAACTTAACCAATGCCATTACTCATTACCTACAAAATTGCTCTCAACATAATTAGAAGTAGAACAGGTGGGAAAGAAAAATTTTTTCAGAGTACCCAGACTATCTCTACATTTCCTCACTTTACCCGACTTGAATTTGTATTTATTTGAAAGTGAGAATAATTCCTAGTTAAATAAAAATATGATCCTGAACCATTAGAATTATAAATTTTCTGCGAAATCTTTAAAAAATTAAATTTCAAAAGAGTCGATTTGAGATTTCATTCAGTAACGAATTTAAGACACCCTCTCCATTTTTTTTATCATCGAAATTTATAACACTCAGTATTTAAAATCGTCTCTGACAAAATGGGATACTATAAAATTAATTAACTTAAAAATACAGAATAGTCTAAAGTTATTGTCCTTAGACTTAAACCAACTCAAAACACATTCAAAAAAATAATTTCTCATCCTCTAGAAGTCTAGAGTACATTTTTTATTTTTTATACATCAATCCAAACAGGAGAATATTTTTTTTCAAATATAAATCCGATAAACGACTATGTTTCTCAGTTGTTCATTGGTGTTTTCTTCCGGAAGTGATTTACGTCACGTTTTCGCCTTCTAATTCGTATAATTTCAAAATAAAGAAGAAGAGTAGGTAACAAATTATCGTAATATTAAAATATCATACCTACTTAATTTATTACATCCGTTGGTACTCTTCACCAAATTTATTTCGTATATTATTTTTTGTCACACCATAAGTTTGAAATTTTACCGGAAAAAATTCTGAATTTCAATTTCAAGAGATTGAGATAAATAAAAAACGCTGGAGAACATAGTTTTATTCGTAGTCATATACGCGTATTCATTTTATCATCAATCACTAAATTGTAGGTCGAAAGTTACGCCGTTTGATATCCATAATAAAATCTTAGAATTAGCTTCGAAATCAAAAAATCGAATATGAATATTGGCACTCCATGCGAATGTTTTTGTAACTACTGATACCGCTATTTTTTCTTTCCTCCAAACAGAAAATCCTCTTCATTGCGTGCATGCGTATTTACATTAATTTTGTGAGATTACTTAGTTAATAAAAGTTCGTATTAATTCGCTTGTGAATAGGTCGTGTATTATATGAATAAATTTATTTAGTGTTCCTCTTATTATAATATTAATGTCAGAACCACAATCTTCGCTCTTGCTGCGAAAACAATTAGCAGGTAACGTATATGGAAAACAAATTAACTACGGTAATCTTTTGAGTATCAAATTTCGATAACCTTGTACACTTGAAGCTTTTTGTTCCGTCTCGGCTAGCAATTATCATTTGAAGCGTTTTGAAAGGGATTTGTCATGACCGGCACTATTACTCGTGTCGAATAAACGATCTTGTTAGTTCGCCTTAACTGTTTTTTATCGTTGTATGGAAGTAGGTTAACTGTATTTCGACATGGAATTGTTGAAACATGCGAACATTGCCCTGGTAATTTTCCCTTGTGTACGCTAGTATGATAATTTTGTTTTTTTATTTTGTATTATAGAATTAAATAAGAACCCTGTAGAAGGATTTTCTGCGGGATTGATTGATGACAATGACATATACAGATGGGAAGTCTTGATTATAGGTCCTCCGGACACGTTATAGTGAGTATATTGAAGAGTTTTTTTCATGCTGAGGCGTTGACGTTGTAATTGATTCTAAATACAAAGTTATTGGTTTACAGCGAAGGGGGATTCTTCAAAGCGCATTTATATTTCCCTAAAGAGTACCCACTGAGGCCGCCGAAAATGAAGTTTGTCACGGAAATTTGGCATCCTAATAGTAAGTATTGCTACAAGGTGAAGATGATGTTGATTCTTAAGCGATTAGGTAGTTTGTTTTAGGATTTTCAGTTTGTGTGTGATCACTGTTAGAATTCGCATGCTTCTACGAGGTAAGACATTTCCTAAAGAGAAAATGAACTCCGATGGAATGCGAATAACGAACTTTCATGTGACCACCTTCGAGAAAAAGGGCTAGTGGCCTTCAAGCTCATTCAAAGAAATCAGTCGAAAAAAGAATCGCTGTCTTCGTAGTAATGAAATGTGTGATGCAATGAAAATGGAAGTAACTTGACGGCGTTGTACCAATATTGACTTCGTTACATATTCTCTAGTATTCAGTCACATCCAGCTTTAGCAGACTATGTGGGAAGTAATTCGAATTGTTGCGAATCATTTCTCATATTATGATTGGAATGCTAATCCTTGTACTAAATTATTGAATAATTAGCCTTATCAATCGTGACTGGAAAATGTAATTTAGTTGAATTAAAATCATAATTCACTCTACAAAACTATTTCCTGAATTACCATCAAAACCGTTATTTAAATCACTGCCCTATCGTCTCTTCTTTTCTTATCAAAAGTTATCAAAAATAAACTTGTATTTACATTACGCCCCTCTGAAATTTATTGTTTTAATGGCCAGGGTAGAGGGTAGAAGCACTCGTGAATTATGGTTTTTTCTTCAGTTATTGTTTCTTTGTAACCATTTTTAATGTATTTTGTTGTACGAACCATTGGTACTTATAATCTGCTGCACTAGCTTTTAGTCGGATTAGTGAAACTGATAATTGACGAAATTTTTCAAAGGTTTTTCTTTTGAGATTATGAATACATGAATAAATTTGATGGAAGTTGAAAATTACGGCTCATGAATTCGTATAATGCTTGAGGTATCGATAATCTTTAGTTGTGAAAATATAAAGTTGTAATTGCATTTTGATGTTCAGTTAAACATAATTATACCACTGTTGGAATTTTACGCACAGTTCACACTCGTATACCTTCAGCTCATGCTTTTATAAAACACCAAACTTATAATTTATTCATTTTTGTGAAAAACTTCTTGTCAACTATGTAATTGGCATTGTTAATTACGCATGTCGTTTCGTTACTATCGTACAGTTACTTTTTTTTTTTCAATTGAGTTTCTGATAATGTGATAAAAGATAGTAGTCGGAGCTTGGACTTATGATGCATAAAGTGCACGGATCTTTAAATTTTGTGTGAACTTTTTTTTTGTTCACTCGAGAGGGTTAAAAAATAACTTACTGACTAGAAATCAATAACAGTGGATTAACAGCAAAATTACCTATTGTAGAAAGTCGAATCATGAACATTTGCCTTAAAAGAGGTCATGCCATCGATAAATTCGCATTGTTGTTCACCATATGGTCGATTTTTAGGTTGCTTGCGATCACTTATGTAACTACAATACTGTTGTATATCTGAAAAAAAAATTCTCTATCAAACAGTCGCCCGTTAATGACTAAAAGTTATTTATACTTCCTGTGAATTTGAGGAATAAAAAAAATTAACATGACCTCTTTTTGGAGTTAGCCTATCAAGTTAATAATTACTGAGTATTTTACGAGAAAGGAAAAAGTGCAAGGTTTATAAAGTCGTGCAAATGAGATCTAATTCCTACATTATGTGACCTGTCGTGTGTATAAATATTGTGTACCCTGCCTGTTCTTGTTGTGTTACGTGCATTCATACGTCTGTTTTATCGTGTTTACAGTTGACAAAAGTGGAGATGTGTGCATTTCGATATTACACGAACCAGGCGACGATAAATACGGTTATGAAAAAGCCAGCGAAAGGTGGCTACCAGTGCACACCGTGGAAACTATCCTAATATCTGTGATCTCGATGCTCGCCGACCCTAACGATGAGAGTCCCGCAAACGTCGACGCGGCCAAAGAATGGAGAGAAAATTATCAAGAATTTAAACGTAAAGTCGCCCGCTGCGTTAGGAAAAGTCAAGAAGATTGTTTGTAGCCAATTAACTTTTTGTATATAAAATTGCCGACGCAAAAATAATTTTAAAAACAGATAATTAACCTGAGAATAAAAACATGAACGTATTCAAAATTTATAATGGTAAGTACCTGCCTCGTTGGTGAATAACGTCGTATGTGGAAATTATTTCTACTGTATTAAGTCCTGGTTTTCTCAACCGAATATGAAATATTGATCACGTAGCCGAAAGATTTACTTCGAAACAGAAAATATCACTGTTGGTTCTTCATTTTGATGTTCGTATCGTGGCCAATGTTTTTGTATTTTGTAAAAATTTAATTTTGAAAAATTATTGTTGAAAAAATGTTCACTTTTTTGAAAAAAATAAAATTTTTACTTGCTACGAACGATTCGCTGATCAATATTTCTGGGTTACAAATTGTACACGGTGTTTCGTAATTGCGCCTGTCGTGTTGGAAGTGGTCAGGTTAAGCCTCATTTCTTTGAGTTACTATTAGTCGGAAATTCGGCCTCTTTGTCCGATCTGTCTGAACTAATTGTCGATATTCTTTCAGTTGTAAATAATTCATTGAACATGCGGTCATGAAGGGATGAAAAATCAAATCGCTGAATGTATTTATTATTCTGAAATTTTATTTTTGCATCGCAATGTTTGATTTTTCAAATTTTTGATTTCTTGTTACATTTTAGAATGAAAATAACTAGAAAACTTTTAGTGCTAAGATCTTATTTGATGTATGTATGTGTCGTAGCCCCTTGGTGTATCTAGAACTTCGTGAAAAGTCTTTAGACGTATCACAAAATAAAGGAAGATCGTGTAACGCACCACTCTCTGCATCGAACGTCTAAATTTTTTTGTCAGTCTTCATGAAGTGTCAATATCTTTTAGACTCGTAATTTTACGTCAAATCGCTTACATTATCCGTCGAAATTGGACGTTTCATTGAAAATCTATAATATGCTGAAAGTGTCATGAAATGTTCATATAAATTCAACAAATTCGAATAATTAATTCCATTGATTGGCACGAAACGAATTGGTATGGCATTTGCTATTGTACTAAACCTTAATTTTCTTTCTTCGATTACATCCTTTTGTGTTTCACTGTATGGGACAGAAGCTCTGTGCATGAGTATTTCAATAATCATTATCCTCCGCTACAAAATTTAACAACTTCTCTTAATAATGTTTCATTATAATGGATATCATTGTACGTCAGATATGCCAAGCTAGCTTCAACTAGATTTTCTGTTCGAAACTAACCTTTTTTCAATCCCACCCTTGCATACCCATAGATTAATATCATTTATTTTTGTTGAATTTATGCATATTTCTTTAGACGTTCAGTGTAGATAGTTATTTCATGAATCGCTTAACTAACTTTCAGACAGATAATATGATCAATTTGGCACTTAATTATAAGTCTAGAAAATAGTAAAAAAAAGTTCCTGCGCTTCATGAAGAGGCGAAAAAATTTAGACGTTTGATGCAGTGAATAACTTGTTACACAGTCTATCCAGGCTAGAGAAAGGAGGAAGAGGGGTGATTCGCCCCTGAGCTCGGACTTTTTGAGAGGGCTCCCTCTCAAAATTTCTACTAAAACAATTTGAATGATTATTTGCTAAATATTCTTATCTACTTATCTACTTGCAGGGGTGTTGCAGACTGGGGTGTATGCGGTGTAATCAAGAAATTTTGAAAAACCAAAAAATTGTTATACATAGGTGATAAGAAAAATACGTAAGATTTAAGTTTTCTCGATATTAAAAAGTGGCCAGTACAAACTTTTCTGACCTAAAATTCCACAAGAAATCGAATGGTGTCAGTTTGCAGTCGATACAAACAAAATTTGCGAAAATAGAGTTGAATATTAAAGAGGAACCTGCAGGATCATCCGATCTATCTTCTTGTGACTTTTTTTTTTTGGTGAAGACACATCAAAACGGAAATCCACCCTTTAGGATTAAAGAAATAAAAAAAATGAAAAAACTTTTTAAAAACGAATTTATGCAACTTTTCTTATCCGAGTGTGTTGGTGAAGAAGGTAACGTCGATAACGATTTGGTAGCAGTGGAGAAAACTTGGATTTTTCCTGTGTGTCGCAGTCTCATACTTGGATAAAGAAATATTAGAATTTATGGATTATAAGACTCGCTTTGATTTTTAGGTTTGGTCATTTTGTGAAATTTCCGTGTGTTGTCAAAATTTCTCATGTTTTACGTCGCCACTGTTTGGTAGTCCATTTCAGAATACAATTAGTTGTACACAAGTATACAAAATTATGCATAACCTTTTATTTGAAAGAGATATTAAAAAAATAGTCTTGTGAATGGACAAACATTTGACATATTAATTAAAATCCAAACCTGTTGAAATTTTTTGACAGATTATTTTAAAATTAAAACCTTTATGGCTCCTTCAGTATGGAGAGTAGAGAAAATGTTAACATAACATTTTTTTCTTGTCTCATAAAATTCTATCTATCAGCAAAATATTGCTGACGTTTCATCGGATACATTGGATGAGTTATTTACTTCAGGATGTTAGATAATTATCGATCATTTCTACTGATCGTTAGTTTCCCGTTGTTTTAATGTGAAATAAAAACATCGTTTGCTCCCGAGAGGGAGAGAGTTTGCTCGCTCATAGATTTGAGTCGAAAACCTGCCAAATATTTTTCGTCATCATATCACATAGTGTGGTGCACTCCTTTATGGCTTCACCAGCATTATTTGGTGTTGCTCTCGTACAGCTAATAATGTTGTGGTACTCGCATCAAGAGTTAATATACTTCTAACCCATGTAATCTTTCTTCTCATCGAGTATTCCATACATGCGTGCAGAAAATTGACCAGATCAAAACTTTTTTTTTCTATTTTTTTGGAAATGATTTTTTCTCTCTTCGTGTGCTTTTTTTGAAAAATGTATCTTTTATACTTTTACTAATGTTTTCACTGCATCTGCCATTAGTTCGTTCTGGAATACTAAATTCTTATTCAAATTGAAAAGAAAAATTCATCGTGGGAAAAAGCGTGAAAAATTATTGTTTAGGTTTTCATCCGGTCATTCTCTGAATATTTTGGACAATGTAGGGAAACACCGACATATTGATCAGTCATCATTTTTGCTTCTTTTTTTTATCAGATCCCCTCGCTTTGTTCGACATGGGCGAAATAGTGCTGCACTAAAAATTTTAGTATGGGTATGGTTCTGTGAAATTTCAGTTCTCAAATTAAATTTTACTCAAAGTGTGGTTTCAGTTCCATGAACTGTGAAGCCTACCACAAATAATTATTCCCATTTATTTATATTGAAATTTCATGAAATCAAAGTTATCGATAGCAGTTGCGCAAGACCCGCGGGTTGTAGATAGCTGAAATTTGGCTGAAATATTGACATAAAATTATGTTAGCCGAAGATTCTGGAAAATTTTGTTGAAATCATATGTTTGGTTCTCAAGATATAGCTGAAAATCTCCAAGTAGATCAAATTCTTATCGTTTGAATCGAACAAAATTTCAACAATGTTGCGACAAATCAAATATACAATTTCGAACAGATTTTCACAGAATTCTTAATGTCAATGTCTGAGCATTACTTCAGCTCGATTACACCTTCGGTTCTTGAGATATTACTGAAATTCTGTTTGTATTTTATGATTCAAATGTACGAATTAGGGCTTGTAAGTGTGAAGTGCGAGAAAAACGATATCAACGATTTAAATTTATTTCAACAATATTGAATTTACAGTCTCGAAAATTAATTAAATTTTCGTTTTCATTAAAATTACTAAAATTTGTGGTAAATCACTGAAGCATCCTTCTGTTTATCATAAGCTTACCATCCGTCAGGAAAAACCCGAACATGTCCGGTATTTTAGAATTCAAATCCCTGTCAGGGTGAAAATTTTAAAAGTGATGAAATGTTCGGAATTTTTCCACTTTCATGAATTTTTAAATTTTGTAATTTTCATTGAAAACAAATTATCGAATATTATTTTTGCCCTACTCTGACACTGTGTCTGCGATAAGTGTTTCTTATTATAGAGCATAGAGCTCATTACAGTCATGCATTTTTGTTTTGATTTTCGACGTTCTGTTCTGGCCCTACCCATTTCATCATAGACAGGGTCTGTCTTGAGAGGAGGAAGGGGGATTCTCTTGGGTCCGAAATTTATGAAAAAAAAAATTATAGATTTTCTTAAAAATCTACTGAAAAACCTCTAAAACAATTTTTCGGCTTCTCCAGGTAATTTTCAGTTTTTTGAGAGCCCATAAATTTTTTTCTACTGGCCTAAATTTCCTCTGTACGGACCTAATCATAGAAATCCTCAACTTAAAATTACGTCAGGAATTCGTAATCTGCACACAGATGGTAACCCTAGTTATAGTATTTCGTATAATAACTCTTGACATTTTCTCAGAACTTGCTCTCCGGGGAGGTTTATGATAACCCGCACCTTTTGAGGAAAATAAAAATGTTCACCGAGTGTGTCAAATGACCACAACGAAGTTTTAGTGCCGCCCTTTTGCCCATGTCGAAAAAGGCCTCGGTCTTCGAAAACACCGTGTACTTCAAACCCTACCTTTCTCTTATACTGTGTGCTTTGGGGTGCTACTTATTTCGATGTTGTGAATTTCTTTAGTCGACGAAGTTACTGAATTTTTACAAATTTCGAACCAAATTGCGTGGGCTGGTAATGAAATTTAATAATCTGGAAAAATGTCGAAAATTTTACTGTTTTTTCCGACCATCTTCCTTTCGATTCGAGTGTTATCGGTTCCAGAACGTAGTTCTGGAATTTGTCTCCCCTTTTTGTATGATTTTCATTTTGATTTTTAAATCTACGAAATCGGACGAAAACCGAAAAAAATACGCCGAATGATACCGCCTGAAGAATGCAGAAAAAGAGGTTTTCAGCAGTGCGATTAGTCGAATTGGCTGCTCTCAGAAATAGGAGAAATCCTCTTGACCTTGGTCGATCGAATTATTTTTGAAGACAAATGCGAAAATATCGATGTGTTGCGTACCCACTGTCAAGTTTCTGCAATGTTCAATTTTCAGCGTAACCAACTCAGGCGTCTCACCATTAAGCCAATGCTCTCTGTATGCACTTAGTGGCACCCCAATGTACACTGTTCATCGTTCGTTATGCTCGTGCCAATTTTTCACTTACTTAAGTTCTTTGAAAAAAAAATTTTTTTTGTTCTTCGTTTCAGGTCGTGGTGGTTAACTTGCCCGAACCAATTACAATATTATCTTCCGGTAAAAGTTATAAAACGAAAAAAAAAAAAAAGTACGAAATACGCGTGAAAATTTATAATATAATCAAATTCTGTGTACATTATAGTGTTATTTCATCAATTTTCTTCTTATTTTTCCTCCATTTCTCCTTTACATTTATATATACTTCTTTTTTTTTCGCGCTCTATCACTCTCTCTCTCTCACTCTCTCTCTCTCTCTCTCTCTCTTTCCCCCTCTCTCAAACACACACACACACTCTCTCACTCTCTCTATCTCTATATCTATATCTATCTATCTCTCCTTTGAATACGACGCTGCCAATCATATTTATATATATATATATACACACACACACATCCATTTATATATATTTTACTAATAATTCGCTCCGTTCAATTACCCATCGTCGTATTTTAGAATCGAAAAGATTATTTTGAAGGAAAAAAATTTTTTTCGCGCTCGCCTTAGTATAAATATTCGATTTTTCCACCTCTACTTTTTTTTTTTTTTTGTTCTTTAGAAATTAATGACGGTATTCTAAATTGTATTTAATATTTTAAAATTTTATTTTTCGTCGCATTTTTTTATACGATTATCGATTAATAAATTTTTCACTTTTTGTTTAATTTTTTTTTTTTTTCTTTTTAGTATTTTGATGTCGTGTATAATTTACTTTGTATTCGTTCGCTCGATCAATATTATAAATATATATTTTATGTATAATATATATGTATATTATATATATATATATATATATATATATACTATTTTCTTCGTACTAAAAATAATTTTCGTGTGTGGGCGAGTTGTGTAAAATGGTGGAAAATTTTCGTAAGTTTTATTTAATTTCTTTGTAATTGTGGAAAAAAAAAAAAATCGTTTTAAATGGGTATATTTTGAATTTTTTAAACTAATAATAATTATGCATAGGTATTTTGAGCGGTGCATGCAGCTGCAGACTATATAGTAAGTAAGCCACGTATATCGTACGAATTCTGCTGCTGATTCATCCAACAAAAAGTTCTATGGAAAAATGCGTGATGTAAAAACGTATCGCAGCGTTGGTTGTAACTTTACGGAGCGGTTTGAATGACGAAGCACTGCTGGAAAATAAATGTTAATTTTTAGCTCCCATAAAAATACCAACATACTTTAATCGAATTCACTGAAAATTCGAGAGAAAATTCGAAGCGTTGATTTCATTCGAAAATTATTCTCACGTACTTAATGTAGTGGCAGAGACACTACAGTTATAGGCACTTAATATTAATGTGTGGTTTAACATCCAAGGGACATGAAAATAGTCGTCACACACCTCACTAGATCCGTAACGACTACGGCGACCTCCTCAGCCCAGTCACTCGCCTACCTACATTTCTTCAGTAGGCGAGTTCCCTTTATGCCCGCCAGGTGCGCAGGAGATCGTGGGTGTTCCCACCCATGATACGGGGGGCGGTGTCCATCGTGAATCCTTGGGGATTCACTCGTCCTTACAAGATCTGTAAAAAAGAGATTAGTTGGCGTACACACACGAGTACACAAATGATATTTATTTACAAGAAATATATACATATATGGTACAAGTTACTACCGATTATAAACTGGGCCACAAATCTAAAATAAGTATAATAAAACGAAGTTTATTTCCTCTGAAGTTGAGATCCACAAGTGGGTCCCATCTTCTGACTTGTGGTCCAACAAAATTGCCGGACAATTCATTGGAAGGGCAGTCAGGTGTCAGCGCTATAAAGGAGTGACTCTGTAAGGAAGAAAAGTGAGAATTAGCAATTTTTTAAATGAATTTGTGACACTGGCAAGGTTATCACAAGTTCGGTGTGTGTGGATCGCGATCCGCTATCACCTCTACCCGCTGATCTGAATAGGTAGCTGGATGGTAGAGTAAGTATTTGGCAAGGTTGACTTGTCATGACTTCAAAGATAACACAACTCCAGTGGTGCTACCGGCCACGGAGTTGTAGGTAGTGCATGCATGTATGCCTGCTTTTACAGATCTTAATCGGATAGATTCTAATCCAACGATGGATTAGAGTCCTTACCGTGGAGCTAAGAACTTAATAGGCCTACTCACTATTTTATGTGAGGGTAACCTAACATCTGCGTGACGTACTAGGCCATTGCGAGATGTCATCAGGTTGACTACAGTGGCTAACTTGTAGACTCCTGGTTTTGTCATTATGTCCAACACGTGGACAATGTCTCCAACTTTCAGTTTGAAGCTAACTGTTCGGTAAGTGTTGCTTACCCCTTTGGGGATTCTATCCCGCAAGTATGTGAGATAGAGTCCCTTCCACACAGCCCAGAGCTTACTAAGGTTGTCCTTGTCAGTGTTCCAGAGGCCCTGAAGGTTTCTGGATGTTATGGTGGTTTTGTCAAAAGGCTTGTTTAGGTCTAGGGTAAAGTTTCTGAACTTTGTGTGCAGAAAGTGTGCAGGCGTTAAAGTAGCTTCTTCACACTCATCGACTGCAAGACAGAGTGGTCTCTCATTCATCATCACTTGTATGTTTTTAAGCGCTGCTTGAAAATTGAAACGATGGTGAGAGTGGGGGACCATGACCTTTTTGAAAGCCTGTTTAAAGATTCCAATGAGTCTTTCGTATGACGCACCATAACAAGGAGCCTTAGGTGGAGTGAAGTGCCAAGTTATGCCTTTTTGCATAAGCTTGTCACTTATGGAACTGATGTAATTGCTTCCCAGAACTGGGGTAAGTTGGTTGCAACTAACCTAAACTGGGCAGCATTGTCAGACAGGATTGCCCTTGGCATTCCACAATCTGCAAAGAATGTCTGGAACGCCATCCACACTTCTTGTGTGGTTAGAGACGAGATAGAGAGAAAGTACACTGCTCTTGTGGATAGACAGGTAAATATCAGAATCCATGTTTTATATGGAGGTGATGTTGGAGTTGCCAAAGCCTTTTTCTTTTTTGGTAGATATTCATTGAAAACTGAATATGGACCAAATACATCAACACCTGTATAGGTGAAAGGATGTGTGAATGGTACCAATCTGAAATCAGGGATATCAGAATGGGTTGGCTGCGTAAAAGGCTGCTTATTGAGCTTTTTACACACTAAGCAAGAGGATTTTAATACTTTAGGAAGTATCCTCATTACTTTTGGTATGAAGTATGTGCTACAGAAGGCCGCCAGTGTAAACTTAATACCTGTATGACTATTGAGTGTATGAACATTCAACAGTATTAACTTGGTGAGGTGAGATATTGGATGTAACAACACCGGGGACAGAATGTCTTCGGTAAACGGTGTTACAGGCAAATAATTTCTTAGTCTCAGGAGTCCTGATTTTTCAAGGGTGATATGAAACTTCTCGTATGCCACATATTCCGGTGGATTATGAGACAGAAGTGTATTACGTAGGCCAGAAAAATATTTTTTCTGGTCTGCATAGATAAAACAAAGTAATGCAAACTGATAATTGTTGGGCTGTATTGCCCAAGGAGAAACCGACCTACAACGAGTGAGTCACCTTCTCGAGAATCTTTGGAGAGCTGTTAAGCAATTGTAAAAGATTCTCTTAAGACTGATGAGAGTGTTAAATTTGTCTATATCGATGCTGAATGGTGTATTCAATGGTTCGTTTATAAAGTTCTCGTAAGGTGAATTTGCCAGTGGGTCTATTCGACTTTTGTGGGATAGATCCATAGGTTGTTGTGAGCTCGCTTGTTCTTGAGGTTGTGGTAGATCAGAGTCAGATTGATTCTAGTCTACAGTCTGTTGGTCAACTTGCGTGGCAAACAGTTTGACTTCACAAACATGGTTTACTGAGTTCATGACAAACTTTGATATAGCTACCTTACGAGATTTCAACTGTCTGTTTAATTTGGCAGTCTTGTGATTGTCAAATATAGGGTCAGTTGAAGTTGCTATAATTTCTGACAGTTTGTCAGAAATTTTGAGAGACTCCCTTAAGGTTGAGAATACAGGTATAGTGTTCTCATCCTCTGATAGGTCTGGTAGAGACTGAATTATATGTAAGTCAGTCTGTGGCTATGAGTCTGGGTGATCAGGTAACCAGGTTGGTCCTGACCACCATGTGGTACTGAATAAATTGTTCACCATTGCCCCTCGTGATCAGACATCCGCTGGATTTTTGGTTGTCGGAACATAGCGAAATTGCAAGTTAGGAACGCTTTTTATTTCAGTAACCCTATTCAAGACAAATTGCGTTAACACTCTGCGTTCTAATAACCATGTTAGAACGCATTTACTATCTGACCATAAGTAGGTCGGACAGTTTTCTAGCTTTAGGGGTTTCCTAATGTTTTTTATTCCTCTAGCTCCAATCAATGCCGCTAACAATTCCAACTTGGGGATTGTTACCATTTTCATTGGTGCTATTCTTGATTTCCCTATGACGAATCTGGTTATTGTTTTGTTGCTTTCTGGGTTATGGAAGCGTAAGTATGCTACCATAGCAAAGGCTACCTGGAATGCAACTACAAACACGTGCAGTTGTGCCCCGTTTGGGTTGTATGTTCCCGGGTATATCTGGCAAAGAAGGCAATAAGTTGTGCACTGGGACAAATCTTGTATTAGCTCTGTCGCTATAGGCTGCAGTGACAGAGGTAAGGATTCATCCCATTTGTAGTTTTCATTCCAAAGCCTTTTAATAAAAGCTCGTGAAGGAATGAAAGCTGGAGCGAACCAACCATGGGGGTCAAAAAATTGTGAGATTGTTCTAAGAAACAGTCTCTTTGACCAGACGGGTTCTTGGTCTTTAAATTTTGTCGGACTCAGATAAAGTATGTCTTTGTCCATGTCCCAAGAAAGTACAAGAACCTTAACGATTGGCTTTGTTAATGCGTGGTCGGGGGCAAAGTCATCGCGTAATGGGGTGCAATTTGTGCCCCATTGTGATAACTCCATTGATATGTCCCCGATCAACTTGTTAGCCTGATCATGCAAATCCTTAGCTTCATTATATGTGAGCAACGATGTTACTAAGTTGTCCACATATATATTGCTGGCGTATTTTTTGTAAAATTCCGGATTCGCCTGTTGGAAGTGATGCGACAGAACGGCCGCCAACAAAAATGTCGCTGTCACAATTCCAAAAGGAACACGTTGGAATTGGAAGATTACTAAGTTTTCCCTAGTTATTAACGGTTTCTGTGGATTCAGGACCCACAGAAACCTTGTTACATCCCGATCAAGGGGGTGTAATCCGATCTGATGGAAAGCTTTTTTGATATCGGCTATTATGGTATATTTATCCTTACAAAAAGACAAAAGTATCTGAAGGTAATCTGGCAGGAGATTTGCCCCTTTGAACATGCAATCATTGATTGAATGCTTTGATTGTTTTGTATTTGCTGACCCGTCAAATACTACCCTGAGCGGTGTGCTTTTTGTTAGATCCAAGATCCCTTTATGTGGCAGATAGTGTACGATATCTGGCTTGGATTTTGGATCTACTTTCTCTATCATTTCCAACTCTATGAGTAAGTTGAAATATTTGTCGTAACGTTGGTAGAACTCAGGTAACTTTCGTAACTTGGGGAACTGATGCTCAAGTCTTTTGAATGACAGGTTGAAATTATCCGCCAATGGGGGTGGATAGTTTTTATACAACCATCTGATTTGGTAACGGTTGTTTACCAATTCGACATTCTTATAAAAGAGTTGATGAGCATCAGCTTCCGCTTGAGCTTCTACCAAATTGTGAGATTCAATAACAATGGCGTCCAACCTCCATAGATTCTCAACCTCTTGTGGGATGGTTAAGAAGATAGGTGTGAAGATATCATCCACTTGTTTTTGGTTTTGGATGATACCTCCCAACATATATCCAAATTCTGTCTTTATCAAAGTTAGAGTCGGAGAGATATGTTGTACATTTGTCACAAACGACCACATGTAATCATTGCCTAACAATATGTCAACCGTATGCTCATCGTCTATCTTGGAGAACTCAATTCCAGAGTATTCCGGGAAACTTTTATGAAATTCTGACAAATCGGGTTGTTTCAGATTCTGCGTGATACTATTGATAGTCTTCGCAGTGATTGGAACCTTTAACCCACTCGGTGTCAGAATTTCGAAGTCTACTAGACATGATTTAAAGACGTTGGATGTCTGATTTTGTACACCTTTAAGTCTTATAATTTCTGTTTCATACCCTTTTAGTTTTAAGGATATGAAAGCATAAGACTTAGTGATGAAGGTGTCTACACTGCCACAATCAAAAAACCCTTGTAATTTGACTGTCCTCTGCAAGTGTGATGATTGAGCATACGCTTGAAAAACAAGAAAAGTAGAACTCTTCTTGGTACGAATAAATGATGAAAAGTACTCACTACTCATCGGTAAGCACTCCTTCTGGGCCGTACTGAGTTGCACCATTCCAATCGCCTGCGCAATTTTAGTTTCGCAGTCTCCCTGTAAAACATGTGATTTTATAGTATCAAAATCAACAGTTGGTTTTGAAACTTTAGTAAAATCAACTTGGTGCTTACTGTGTGCCTCCTTCTGCTGCCTTAGTGTTGTGAACCAGTTGTCCCCGTGCTCTCGTTGAATGGGGTACGGGGCATTTGGACACAGGCAGTTATTATGGGTGGTGGTGTGGCAATTAAACCATCGGCAGCAGAGGGCAATTTTCTGCTGACACTCCTGCGTCGCATGGTAAGTTGCACACCGAGTGCACAACTTACGGACGTTAAATTCTCTTTGCCGCTGTTCCAACGTGTTATAGCGTGGATTGTGGCAGAGGAACGAGGGGTGTCAGTTTGTGCAGAAAAGACATGCCTTCTGCGCAGAGTGGGTCAGGTTCAAGATGCTCTTCAGAGTGTCTTGAGGCGCTTGGTTTAGCGTTTCTTGTTCTCGGCATTCTGAAACAGAAGAGGGTTTGGGAGACTTAGATGAGTTTCCCAAATCGCTATGGTTTCGCCTATTTGATTTCTTGGGATTGGATTTATCCTTTCCCTTTCGTTGATCGTTACCTTTCTGGAAGGTTGTGGCCAAAAATTCTGAATTGCCTTTAGGCTTTTTCTTTTTGAATGAACCTGTGTTTCTATTAGGGTCTTTGATGGAGGGACATTGCTTATCGAACATCTCTTCAATCTTTATAAATTCCCTAATGGCTGAGAACAAATGTGAAAAGTGTTGTTCATTACCTTTTAGATGAATCCTATAAGACCTGGGTGGAAATTTTTTCACTGTAACGTTGAACAGTTGTTCTTCCATTTGGCGTTCTACATTTTGATGCAGAAGGCCACCGTCGTGTTGTGCTATTTCTCTGGCTAGTGGTGCATTGGCAATAACTGGTAGGATTGGTTGGCCAAAGGGGAAGTAACGTTGGTGGAATGGTCCGGGGATCGGCTGGCCATTGGGTCCAAACCCTGCTGCCAGTGGTGATATGGTTGGCAGTGGAGGAGGGGAAGCAGGTGAGTCGGCTTCCTGGATCGGATCCATTTCAAATTCTTTAAAAACAGAGATGCCGATAATGGACGAAATTTTTTCAAAGTCTAAAACAGATTTTGAAAAATTTGGCGTGACCCGTGGGCGCAATGACGAGTATTCATCTCGGGTCACGCACATCTTTTTCAAATCCAAAAATTGCATTTGAAAAAATAAATAAAATTAAGAAAAAATTTTCAAAGTCCAAAACGGATTTTGAAAAATTGGGCGTGACACATGGGCGCAATGAAGGGTATTCATCACGGATCACGCACATCTTTTTCAAACCCAAAAATTGCATTTGAAAAATAAATAAAATTACGAAAAATTTTCAAAGTTCAAAACAGATTTTGAAAAATTGGGCGTGACCCGTGGGTGCAATGAAGGGTATTCATCGCGGGTCACGCACATCTTTTTCAAATCCAACAATTGCATTTGAAAAATAAATAATCAGTACACATTGAAATTAATTCTATCGAAATGGCGCCGAAGATTTTTGAAATTGCTTTACGTAAAGTTGCGTAATGCTAGGCTCCAAAGACATCGATGTTTTTGGGGTCTCTTTACAAATTTCTATGATCAATTTTTGTTCGTAGTCAGCATGTAGAATCGGGGGAATGCATTTGGGTTCGTATTTGCAACAAATTTTTTGTAAATTGGGTTCTAAGTATTGAAATTATTGGATCCTGTAAGTAGGTCAGAACACATTTAAGTGTTTTGATCTACCAAAAATAATCCATTCCACCGCTGATGTTTTGAACTTCTTCGAGATCAAATCATACAAAAACGGTATCCTAAAATAGTTGATGAAGCGCGTGGTGTGAAAGTTACAAGTAATTTTCATACCCATAATGTCGCGAAAAGTAATGGATGTTGCTAGGTTTTGACTTACCGTTTATTGCTAACAAACTTTTGTTTCAGATAAAGCGAATACCAGTAAAACCCCTTTCGTGTTACTGGTACTTCTGCCGATGATTGTTGGCGAAAAACTCCGAAACTCTTCTTCGACTTCAATTTTTTGAAGTGTGAGTTGAAGCGCCAACGTGGATGAGAATCTTCAGGAGGTTCTTGCCCAAAATTTTGCGATTGTTTTGTTATTTTATTTGAGAAGTTCAGCGAAACAGAAAAAATGGCGCGGAATATAACGAAACGCACTAGTAGGAACGCTAACAAACAACCCAACACACTTAACACGCACAAGAGAAGTTTGTAATCAAATCTGTAGAACATGGCGATGTTCCTCAAATGACGGTTCAAAACGATAATGAATATCATTTTTGCAGATTGGATTGGTTCTCTTGTCGATCACATGATCGATTCAGACGTTCTTTCACTCCTTGACTGGAATGGAAGGACTCTTGTCTGAGTGTGCGTGTGTATGTGCGATGTTTTTTCCAGAATTCAAAAGGAAAAACATCGCTGTGTGTGTGTGTTGACCAGCAATACACATACAACTTATCTTCGCGATAAGATTGTCTTACATCCAGGTGTGTAAGAGAAAAAAAATAAAAGGTTACGCGAGTCGTTGCCTATTTAGATTTTTTGCTCGTCTTTCTAGACTCGCGTGTTGACAAAATACTTAATAGTTTTTTGTCGACATTTATGAAGTTTATTAATGCAAAGCGTATTGGTATCGCTTCGTCTCAATGGGGTGTTGATCTCTGTTGTAGGGATCGACAGCCTTAATTGCATACAGCCTTACATCAACCATTTTTTAATGTTTTTTTTTTTGAAGAACATGTAATAATGGTTGTTGGCGTAGGGTTGATGATATGCAAGATGGCCTATCCAGATGTGATGACCTTGGTTTTGTATCGAATTCTTCATAAAGATTTCGATGCATTTTTTGCTGGGAGCGGCTAAAAATTTTTTGTGAGAATAATTTTTAGCCTTGATGATATAAAGGGAACGCGACATGTTGCAGAGAACTTGCCGTATTCTTTAATATTTTTGTTTATTCAAGGATTATTTTACTTTTCGATATAATAATTACGTTGAAATCTTTCTATGAATAAGCAAGAATATTGGAGAAAAAAATATAATAAAAGATATATATTTTTTTTTTGGAGAGTAGAGTCGAATGGAATCGAATCCATTTGATTCATATACTCTTTTGTTTATTATATGTGAGGCTTATCATAGATTCACATATACGTTTGTTGCCGGGGAGTATTTTCCCTAGGCTATGTCGGCCAAGATTTTATTCTCTACAGGTTTTTTCTTTCTTCATTTGAGAAAGAAAAAATACATAGGCCTGAGTTTATTGACGTGGATATGAGGCCGGTTATAGTCTCAAATTCAACTTTGTTGTATTCAGATTTAGTCGTAAATTCGAATCCATGTGTTTGTTACGAGAGTACGATGCATGGTTATGTTTCGTATTCTTATGTAACTTGCACAAGATCTTATATACAGATGAAGATCTTGTACTCTTTGATAGTCAAATGTTAGTTTTTTAACTTTTGACTATAAACATAATCATTTTGTCTAGAAAAGGAAATTTTTTCTGGACAATGTAGGTATGTGTTCGAGGCTAATTAAAGTTTCGAATGCAAGGAAAATTTATTTTTGCACATAAATAGTGATTACACTCGTGCGCTCGAAGCCACCGTCAGTTTCGAGTACAGAATTACATGCTTTATTGTGCTCGAAGCCACCATCAGTTTCGAGTGCAAATTATTTAGGCATTTGAGGCTAGGATTAACTTCAAACGCTAAGTGCCGTTAAATCAATTTCCATTACAGATATTGACTTAAATTGCCAGTGGAAGTGTTTTTTAGCAGTGAGAACTGATTCTATTTTGATTCAGTTTTCATTTTACATCGAAACAAAATCAAAAATACCCATATTTCCAACTTCAGAGTTTCTTTATGTGAAGCAGATGCTTAGAAAAGTATCTGTTTCTCCGAGAAAACCCCGATACTCTCGCTATCATGTAGTGGCAGAGACACTACATTTGTAGGCACTTAATACTAATGTGTGGTTTAACGTCCAAGGGACATGAAAATATACGTCGTCACACACCTATCTCGCTCAGTAGATCGGTAACAACTATGGCAACCTCCTCAGCCCAGTCACTCGCCTACCTACATTTCTTCAGTAGGCAAGTTCCCTTTACACCCGCCAGGCGCGCAGGAGATCGTGGGTGGGAACACCCACGATACTTAATGTTTGTCTGAATTTTATTTTTAAGTAGGTTTTCTATGTAAATCTACGTATTAATGTTGGAAGGACCTGGGAATAGAGGTATGTACATTTTTCGTTTCATATCTCGAAGAAAATTTTGGTACCAAAAACTCAAATTCATATATATATATATATATGTATTTATTTATTTATTTACGAGAATAAAACCTTATCATGTTGCAAGTTGGCTCCAGAACCGCTGACCCGATTCGAATGAATCTTTTACTAATTTAATCGTCCATATCAGTCCATATCATCGGATAGGTTAAAATTAATTAATCTGAATATCTATGCGATAGAATTTGAGTCATCTTAAGAAAATGATTCCTCAAGTGGCTTCTGTGACAGTGTGCGTGTAGCAGTTGGAAACATGTGGTTCCAATTTTGCTTATTCGGTTTTCATTTTTACCGTAGGGAGGAGGTTATATGTTGGGTATGTCTATCTGCGGTACTAACGGAATTTCGTTCGCTCAGAACAAGTGTTTCACTTCGTAGATTTTAATGAAAATAGGTTCAAAATGTTCCCGACCATCTATAAAGAATGTCCTTGGCTATTCGTGTTTAAAATTTAAAAAATTGGAAGGTCGTAATTGAAGAAAAAGAATTCAGAGATTGAAAAAAATTATTGTCATATATTTGGACATATATACATCAATAAGAGCTACTCATTCATATTAACGCTGTCGATTTTAGTTTTTCTTTCAATAAAATTTATTATTTAGTAGAATTTCTATGAGAATCTGATTATTAACCTTGGTGTCATGGAATGACCTGGGGGTTAGGTTAGGTACGTTTTTCTTTTGATAACTCGAGGAAAATTTTGGCATCGAAAACTCAAATTTAAATATTTACCTATATATAATTATATTTATAATACATACATACATACATATATTATATATATATATATGAGCCAATTACTTGTTACCACGATATAGGTAGCAATTTTTGTTCGATTGTC
Organism: Ericerus pela; assembly: GCA_011428145.1. Lineage (NCBI taxonomy): Eukaryota > Metazoa > Arthropoda > Insecta > Hemiptera > Coccidae > Ericerus > Ericerus pela. Next base: position 222,458 of record WOFM01002360.1, read on the forward strand.
ACAAAATTTGAAACGAACATTGGTACGAAGCCGAGGATCTGGCATGCGATTATTTGTTTAATTTCTTTGTATGGTCTAACGCCGATTTTCGCATTGGAAAAATGTGCATTATTTATAAATGACAACTTTGCATCAATTTAAAGCAATCGTATTGGCTATTTGGCGTTCTCTTCGATGTTTGTTTAGAAAGGTGACGATATCTGCCCCACAAGGGGGCATTGGATTAATTCAGAGAGACAGTAGTGATCAGTACCACCTCATCTTTCCATTTGTTCAATAATTGTAGAAAGAAAGTCAGAATATCAGACTTTAATATAGGAGCATTTGTTTCGAATTCGAGAGAATATTCAGTTTTAGAGATCCTTGCATATCATTAACTTTACGGATTTTCGTGGCTTCCTTTTAATCAAAGACTAGCCATTTTGACAAAATATTTAAAAAGATGGTGACGGAGTTGCTTCAGAAAGAAGTCTACTTAGCACCTCATTACTTTATCTGCGAGTTCGTAACACACACGTACATCAAAACCAGAGAATACATCATAATTATACGAAACGAAAATGAGTACTAGTTTAATCGTATTCAGGGCCGGATTTCGGGGGTGCAAAGGGTACAACTGTACCGGGCGACACGTTTTTACCTTTTTTTTTTTTTTTAAACTGCATATTTAATTAAACTTTCATATTTTTAACGTAGTAAAAACTCCTGATAAAAATCCATAAAAAAATTTTTTGAAGATGGGGTGGGTTGATAAAATTATAAAAATGAGGGGGCACAAAAATTTTATTGTACTAGGGCACTTGAGCTGTAACTCCGGCCCTGATCATATTATTGATCTCTCCCTTGAGTAGGTCTGTAGTACCTATCTTACGTAACTATGTTATCTTTTATCATCAATTCAATCAAGTTGTCAAGGTCATTGATATGATATAACAATGATAAATTATGTTCGTGAGTTCAGATGAAGAGCAATTATTAGAGTTTAAATACGTCGATAGCTGTTATACTAGCTGTTTATCGAACTTTTCTAATACCTAATGTTTTTATGCAAATAAAACACTTTTAAAAGTATTTAAAATACTTTACCTTTATTATTTCACTCGATTACTTTAAATCCTATAATCCACCCTTCTCGACGAAACGTTTTGATCGCTCTATTTTTTATTTTTTTCCTACTGAACAAATTACAAAGCAATCTTATTTTACGCTATAGGTGTTTTTCGTTTCTTTCTTCGGTTCGATTCTAAACACAATCGGTATATTAAGTTGCCTATCATTGTAAACAAACAATAATTTGTATAATATTTTCTTGTAAATATTATAGAATGAAACATAGCTGAACTTGTTTTTGACGCGGTGAGTTCGAATTGGTTGACAATTTCTTCGACTTACTATATTCGTTACTCGTTAAACCCCGAAATGAGTTATTAAGTGATCAGTGAACGTTTTTTCTGGAAATTCTCCGTTCAAAAAACTACGTTTTGCATAAATTTTATTGAGAACAGCGTTATCAGTTCGTAGAATTTCCATTTGTTCAGTTTTCATTATCCCAGCAGACTAGGCTTATCAAATAGCCAGTCGCAACCAGTTGATTTCTGAAATATTTACAAAACAGTGCTTATAATGACATCTATAGGAGTTATTGCAGACTAATTTCTGCACTTCAAAAGGAGAATACCACCTCACGCTATCTGTTGAAACTTCTCTGATCTAGAATAAAACGAAATAGGTGTAAAGAATTTGAAACATTAATAATTATATTGAATTCATATTGAAAATTTCGGGTGAAAATATCTTTGTCGCGCATAAATCGCGGTGTGTATTTTCCAAAAATTTTAAATTAAAAACTTGAAGCCAAAATCGTTTAATTTACTGGAGTTATCGTGATAACAACATGGTGGGTTTGCAACACTTTGAGAATCCCTTCCTCCAAAACTAGCGGATGAATTTCAAAAATGTTAACAGAAATGTGTAGCCCATGAAAGCTTCTAATACTACCTTGAGTTTCATTGTCATAGGTCAAACAGCAAAGGCTCCACAGACTCCTAAAAAATGGAAATATATACATGAATATATGTATAGGTGTATATATATATATTGTGTACAGAAGAAGTTGAGTGACCTATACATTCGTGACCTATGACTAAGGATCAGCCCTTTTCTACAGGTCCCACCCCCAAGTCCCGCCATTGCACTGAATACAATAATTGTATTTTCCTTTGGAAAATACACTAAAATGCGTTTTTCAAAATCTTAGCAAAAAATGACTAAAATTGCGAATATCTCAAAAACGGAAAGTGAAGCAGCAATTTGAACGAAATTTCTCCCCCCCTCAATGATACACCATCGTTGAAAATCGAACGAAGAATATTATGAGCGAACATTGTGAACCCGGCCCCGCAGGAGGGGGTTCTTGGGAAGGTTGCACATTGAGGATAGGCACCTTTTCATACGCATATATACATAATATAATTAATGAGCAGTTCCAACTGTATGTTTTGTAATGTTCCCCAGATAGTTAGATAGGTACCCTACCTACTCCATTGGCAAATCTGAGTGGTTTATTTTTTAAGTATTATTTGAACTATTTATTTTTAGATTTTCACGAATCTCTTACCTCCATTCTTATAATTATAAAGGTAAAATGATATAAAGCCGCTAGTCATTAATTTTCCTCTGCCAACCCTGCTAACCCCATCTGTTCCCAAATTCTATTACTTCTATTAAATGTAAAACAATTAAAAAAATTTTTTTATGGGTAGGACAAGTGATACAAATAATACCAATCTTTTGACGGGAAATTTTCATCAAAATGTACTCGCAGTATCGAGTCAGGAGCTCTGTACATTTAGACGGAAAAGTTTTTAATGTGATAACATTTTTATTTTCTATATGGGATCTGTAACGGTATAATTGTTACAAAAAGTACACGACACATATATTATTTTCTTATAGTGTATATTTTAAATGTGTACATGAAAATATAAAGTGTAGTGTAATGTACAAGAGAAGATGTTGGTAAGTGATTAGGCTTAGATCTAAGGGTAAGGATTCGAATGAAATATACATTGGTGTTGTGGGAGATATACAATGTGATTGGTTGATATAATCTACGTAATTTGGAATGAACCAATAGAATAACATGCTTATGACATAAAGTGGGTGTAGTTATAATTTTAAGAGGAATTAGGAATATTGCAGATAATAGATGACATCATTAGGTTTAGTAAGAGAATATTGTATTAGCTGGAAAAGGTGACATCATGATGCAAGTCTTGACAAGTTTTACTGACGTCATTTTAGACAGGATGTAAGAATGAAATTATATACAAAATGGAGATAGAGGAATAATTGTTAGTAGAATACGAGATATATAATAAAATAAGAAATTATATGAAATTATTATTACATAAAATTCCGAGGGAATTTTGAAATTCAAAGTTTAGGAGAAAGTTTGAATTTAAAAATTCGGATAGAGATCGATTATAGAAATGAGAAAGATAAAAGGAATAAAAGAGAGAAGGGAAAAAAAATTTTTTTTATTTTAGGATCATATGGAAATTTAAAACAATATTTCGAATACAAATATATGGTCTGTAAAGTTAAATTATAGTTCATAATAGAACTAAATTAGATGAATACAGATGTAACAGTATATGCTTATATATAAATCTATAATAACAACACAATCATTTTTCACATTTTTCATCAATACATTCAATATTATTTTCATTAGTATTTTCAATAAATTTAATAGGTTTCGTAATTTCATCAATTAATTGTTTAACATGTTTACTCTCTAGAGGTTTTCTAATTTTAACAATAAAAAGGGATATAATGATAATAATAATTATAGTAATGACACATAAGTATAATAATATTTAAAAGAGAAATAGAGTTGCGATCACCTAATTCTTGGATTTTGATTTGGGTTTTGTCAAGTTTTTCCTTAAGGTCATTGGTTGATAACATAGGAGAGAAATTAGGAATGAACATAGTCTAATTAGGGTTATAAGCATTGATGCTTGGAAGGGAAATAGTTTTCTTAATGTCTGAATCAATAATGACATTATAGTCCGTACATAATAATGGAAGGTGATGTTTGATGAGAATGTCATCGGACATAGCTCTTGGGCAAGGAAAACCTATCGGAATAATTATTCCCAAATAACCATCATATTCAGTATTAATAATTTGGATGTGGCAAGGTACTGTTAAAAGAACTGTACCAGGGAATGATATATTAATAGAGATATCGAATGATTTTTTAGAAATAGTGTCAAATGCACTGATATTAGAAGGGTTTGTAATTGCAAATTTGTTTTCAGCAAATTGGAAAACAAGGGTTTTACCATGATTTATTTCACAATGGAATGCACACGATTTGATTAATTCATTGTATGATTTTTTAAGGAATAAGGTTTTCGCACAAGACGAAACTTTATCGGATCCACGATTGTCAGGAAGGAAACACAGGGGTTTTTTGGGATTACAGTAATGTAAATCAGTACCGGTGATGTAGCGAACTGAGTCGTCATCAGAATTATGGGCAATGATTGATGGTTCTTGATCCCAAGAGCATAACTGATCATTGTGTGATTTGAAAGTTAGTGGGATGAATTTATAGACATAGTAATCAGAATTTCTCTGTTTGACAGGAATTTTTAGTTCTATTTCCAGGTTGTCGTTGTAGAGGTTGCAGTTTATTAAATCTAAATGATAATAATTAAGATAGTCATGAGTAGGGATAGTTAGTTCAAGGTTATTTTTCAATAACAAGGGAATTAATTTGTTGAGATCTTCTTTGAGTGTATCAGTTGGTACAATACTAGAAGGTAAGTTATGGTCTTTACAAGCATTTAGGACATACTGAATATTCATAGAGTGAATAAAGTATGCATCGTAATATGTACGAATACAATTATCAAAATTGGAGATTTCTCCAACGATATACGCTTCGTTAGAATATTTTTCAATGGTTTCATCGAATGCAGCCTTTGCAACGAAGAAATCATCGTAAAAATATTGGAAATTTTGGGAGAATGATTTGAAGTTTTCCGTGACATTGAGTAAAGAGGAATGATCTGATATGACTGTTTCCTTTAAAACATCATATTGATCCTTGAGTGAAAGTTCATTTTCCATAAGGGATTGTCCATCTCTGTACATGAGTACACGACAACAGATAGAAAGAAGATCTCCAAAAAAGTCTCTGACTTTATCGATAGCATTGTCACGTTTAATACGAAGAGGATGAGGTTTTGGGGCAAAATCTTGAATTAACGCAAGATTGTTTTTTATGAGTGATTCGAAAAGTTTTTTGTATCTCATGCTAATTTTATGGAAACGACATTTAATTTCGTCCCAATTACAATTATCGTTGTAATTGCTATAAATACTCGTTCTGATGAAATCAGCAGAGTCAGTTAAATTAAGCTGAATCCTATACAGAATTGGGATAGTTTGTTGATAGACACGTATTCTTTCATATTCTTCGAAATACGCTCTTGTAGACGCTGTTACAGTCGGAATTGCCGATTTATGAACATGGTTCAATTTGACTGCAAGCGAAATTTGAAATGATGAGATGGAGACCATAAAAAATAAAAATGACCATCTGCATCATAGAAAAATTCAACGTATGACAAACCATGGATAGAAACCTAAAAAGAAATTTAGTGCGAATGAAATATGAGATTTTGTACATGATTAAAATCGGAAAATAGGAAAATTAGAATAGGCGAATATGATCAAAATTTTCTAAAAAAAATATGAATTGTATGAGAAAGAAAAGATGTATTGAAAAGTTTTAGAGAGGAGTTTAGTTCGTTATTGGAGTTTCGAGTTGTTTGGTTCTAGATTAATATCCAGTGATTTTTAATTTTTTGATCAATTATTATTTTCGTGTTTCACAATATAATTGTATTATTGTACCAAAAAAATTTTATTTACAATTTTAAAACTTTTTATTACAACAAAAATCAATTGCTAACTACGAATAATAAAAACAATTATAAATTTATAATAATTTCGCGAAGTTCATGAATAATTTTTCGGACAAATTTTTTGTAAATTATTTCGGTTGTTCACGTAAATGCGTGTTTGTGTTTGCTCGGTTCCTGAGATTAATTTAGAAAATGCAATCGAGAGAATGCAGAAGGAGAGGAAAATGAATTTGATTCAAAATACATTTAAGAAAATGAAAATAACGTCCGAAAATAAGAACACAGAAAGAACAAATTGTTCCGAGGTTCAGTCCAATTGCAAATCGGATGTAGAGAAGTATGTACAAAATCGTGGTTTCAGGGGTTTTTGGATGGTAGGATTTTTCCATTGGGTGGGATTGCCTTAGCTGACAAAACAATAACATTTGATGAGATTACCCTAGAGATGTTTTCCACATGGATAGGGTGTCAATGTTATCGGCGGGCATTATCTGTGATACATCGTCAGATGTGGATGATGGTGTGGTTCATCACTCATCCTAATCAGGTGGGGTGGCAGGATAGTATGCGACAACGATGGGGATCTTCGGATCACATCAATTTTAAGGCTCGGGGTTGGTTGCACATATCCGATCTGGTTGTATGTGAGGAATCGGAGAGTTTTGTAAAGGGGTTACTATCCTCTTTAACTCCTTATTTTTCGAATGGTTATACTATCAAAATCGGTCGATCATTTGTGATGACACGTTCTCATGAAGTTGAACAAGTAGATGCGATATCACTGTCATTTATGACAGCTATCATTGCATCCCTTGTAATGATACAACATGAGACGAATGAAATCGTCGAATGTTGATTTTTGCATTTAAGATACGTTGACATTGGTCAGCTTATCTAATCCAAAAATTTCGGGGGGTTTTCACAATATATCCAAGAGCGTTGGGGATCTCATTTAGAGATAAAAGCCCAAGAGAATCTCATCGTTTTAAAAAGGATATTAAAACCTGAGATGAAGACCGCTCTGAAGAATATTCGAGAAAGGGTAATAACCGGACATACAGACCATCGGTATCCATTTATATTTAATGGAAACTCTAAGTTTTACAAAGAGTTGCGTGCAACTATATTCCGTGATCTTCATTATGTGCCATCTGCAAGAAAACAAACCTCAGAAAAATCCACTCAGGTTCACATGGATGATGAGATTGCTGGACCTAGCACATCAAAAGATGGTAAGGCAGCAACTCTGACAGTCCATCCTGGGCAGAGGTGCATATGGAATCACAAGTTGGAAAAAATCAACCGAGATTCTAATAACTTTTAGACAGATTCAAAGATTGTTAAATGGAAGGACATGAATAACAAGTGCCTAAATAAAGCTGTGACTCCTGAAAATCCTCCACCATCGCCACCACAATGCCATGGGTGTTTGAGAGATGAAGCATCAATCGAGAGAAATAAAGAATTGATGAATCTACAAATTGTCAAAAGGAGGGCTATTTTAGCAGCACCACCTGCTGTAGAAGACAGCAGTGAGGAAAGTGAGGACCACAATTTACCTCCATTAGGCTATGGGCGGAGTATTTTTCATTTTCGGGCAGTTCCTCAGTATCAAAATTTCAATATAGGAAGAGGTCCTGCGATTGTTCGGGGAATGCGGGGAAGAGTTCCGGCGCTTTTCATTGCCAGGCAACGTGCATTGGCCAGACGAGGTCACGTGGCAAGACCAGCTTAGGAATATCCAAGATATTAGAAAACTTTGGTGTCACCAACATAAATTACGCATATAAAGGTAAGACATAAAAATATACTAATTCAAAAATAATTTAAATAAAAGGTGAATATTGGGATAATAAAATAAATAAATATGTAAGTTGATCCATGTTGGAGAGAAAAGAGAGAGAAAATAGAGAAAGTGTATTTTTCCTATTATGAGGAAATTTAGAAAAATAGGTACGGAGAGAATACAGTATGGAAAATTTGGATAAAATTATAACTACGTAAAAGAAATAAGATGATATATATACATATAATAATAATAGTAATAATAAGGTGATAATATTTACAAAAACAGAGAAAGGGATAAATATATACAATATGAGTATCGAAAGGGAAGGTATATAGAACGACAAATATTATTTACAAGCTTTTTCTACAGGTTTACTACGCTTAAGACTGACTTTAGTATCATTTTTACTATCTTCTTCATTTTCACTAACTGTGGCATCTTCGATAGTTGGTTTGTCATTGGTATAGGAAATTTGGTTTTTGTTTTCCTTTATTTGTGTTATGTCATTTTGCTTCGTATCTTTCCATTGTTTAGTAGATATACCTTCTTTGGTTTTAGGATGATTGTTTTTCGGTTCATCTTTAACCTCAGGCGGTATAAAATATTCACTATTATTTCTTGGACGTTCCGTGTAAGGGATAAGACGTCTCACATGAATATTTTCGTCTACATTGTTTTTGTCATTTTCATTCAAAATTCAGACTGTATAATTTAAATCTGAATTTTTACGCACAATACGATAAGGTCCACGAAATTTAAATTTGCTTTTCGTGACATTCTTACTTTGACGAATCAAAACAAAATCATTCGTTTTAAATTCTTTCAGTATTTTGTTCTTGTTATAATACTGAGAATTTTTTTCTGCAGCCTGTTGTTTTAGTTCGGGTACTTGATCTTTTATTTTTTGCAATTCTTTAAGAGTTGTATTCCATTGATCAAGTGATGTTGGTATTTTTATTTTATATTTGTCATCAAATAGCGTTTGGGGTTGATAACCATGAAGAAAGAAAAACAGAGATGTATTGTTGAGGTAATGAATGGGTGATGTGTTATATGCAAACACAACATTAAAAAGTGTGTCAATCCATTTGTCTTCCGTCTTCGGTTTATACTTAGATAGGCATTTTTTAATAATTCCATTCGTTCGTTCAACTAGTCCTTGAGTTTGCAGACTGTACGCTGATGAATGAATTATGTCTATGTTTTGATCTTTGCAAAAATTATGTACAAGGTCGTTACGGAAATGTGTACCGTTATCACACGTAATAATCTTAGGTTTACCGTATGTGGTCATAATTTTTTTAATAAATTTAACGACGCTCATAGCATTGGGATGTCGTACGGGTTCTATTGTACATAAAATTTGTGCATTTGTCAATGCCAATTAAGACATAATTACGTTCGTAGTTATTATCAAATTTACCAATGAAATCAATTTCGATATGATGAAATGGGTTAAATTCCTTAACAGGAATTGGTTTCATCATTCCGATTTCTTTGTTGTAGTTGGCATTCATGGCATGAATTAATATACTCGTTGACTTTTTTTTACAAATCCTAGTATTTTATTTTGATTTAATTTTCTCAAGTATTTTTTTACGACCAAAATATCCTCCTCCAGAAGGATTATCATGCATTTCTTTTAAAATAGATGGGATTAATGCATCTGGGATGATTGGTACAGGTGAAAATGGGTTATAATTAAAACTTTTCTTTTCGTACATAATATCATCATCACCAATAAAATATTTATGGGCATGGCGTTCTATTTGTTTTACTAACGCACGATCATCAATAAAATCTATGTTTAAAAATTTGTATACTTGTCCCCAATAATCGTCTATTTGCTGATAGTCAGCCAGTGTTTCAAGAGGGATATCTTTTCCATAAAGTAGTGTTTTTATTGGTTCTCCAGTAATATGAAATTTAGGGATTTCATTTTCTTTAATTTCATTTTCATCTTTTTTGGTTATTGGATCAAAATTATGATTTGAAAGTAGAGTGGTGCCTTCTTTTTTCGATGGTGTAATTTTATCTTGAATTTTTTCTTTCTTTTGTTCGGCTTGTTTTGTTGCTGATCTTGTTATAGCATTAATATTTTTGTCTGTTGTCATGAATTGTCCATTTTCAAATCTTATTGAATCTTCAGTGTCTTTAAAAGGTCAAGACAATAAATCTGCCATGACATTTTCTTTTCCTGATATATGTTTAATGTCAAATGTAAATTCACTGAGTTTTGAGACAAGTCTTGCTAATCTGGGGGATGGAGTTTTAAAACGGTGTTGATACGTCAATGGTTGATGATCTGTATAGATTATGAAATCTGTTCCAAGTAGAAAGTCTCTGAAATGTTGGCATGATTTCGTTATTGCAAGCATTTCAAGATCAAAGGAACAAAGGTGTTGTTGGTTTTTGTTTAATTTTTCAGAAAAATATCCTATAGTGTATTTTTTGTTTGTGTTGGGATCAATTTGACAACATACTGCTCCTATAGCATCTTTAGATGCATCAACTTCTAGGAATGTTGAAGCTTCGGGATTATTAATTTGTAGGACAGGTTCTGATAAAAGTATATTTTTCATATTTTTGAAGCATTGTTGGTGTTCTGGTAACCAAACAATTTTTTCGTTCGATTTACTGTCTTTTCCTTCAAGGATTTTTAGAAGGGGTAACATTTTTTTTGTAAAGCCAGATATCATTTTACGATTGTATTCAGCCATTCCAATAAATCTTCTGACTTCTTTTAATGTTCTAGGTGGTTTCATATTTTTGATAGCTTCGATATTTTTAGATAATGGTTCTAATTTTCCATGACCAATTTTATGTCCTTATAGTTCTATGGAGTCTTGCATAAAAAAACTTTTCTTTATTTTTACACGAAAATTGAATTTTTTTAGTCTTGATAGAATTTCTACTGTATTTTTTAAACATTCATCGAAAGTTTCTCCAAAAACACAGATATCGTCAATATATACAATAACTTTTTTCCATAGGATATCGTGAAAAATGTCAACCATAGCCTTTTGAAATACTGAGGGGCTAAGACTTAATCCTTGTGGCATGCTATTAAAAACATAACCAACTCCTTCAATGTTGATTCCAGTGATTGGTTTTGATTCTTCATCGAGTGGTAGTTGAAAATATCCCGAGTTAAGATCTATGATAGAAAAGAATTTTTTTGTTCGTAGATGGGGCCATATAGAGTCTATTCTTGGGACTCTAGTTCTATCTTTTTTTATTTTGTTGTTTACAGCTCTGTAGTCAACTAAAGGTCTGAAAGATCCGTCTTGTTTCTTTTTCAGAAACATAGGTGATTCGTATGTTGATGGTTGTCTTTTGAGAACTCCAGCTGTTTCCAATTCATTTATCTTTTTCAACCATTCCATTCTTTCTTTATAAGCCATTTTATAATTTCTTCTTACTACAGGGGTATTGTCTTTAAGATGAATATGGACTGGTGGTACTTTAGCTAATGAAAGGTTTTTTGTAGAGTGTGTAAAGATATCAACATAGTCTTTAATTTTATCAATTGTTATTGATCTTTGTTCAGGCGATAGTTTGTTTGATATTTTGATTTCAACACCTTCGGGATCACAAAGTTTGTTTTGTGTGACACAAATCTTTTTTTGATTAGATGGTGTTTTATCGTAATAACATAATGTACCTATTATTTGATTTTTACGTATCCTTTTCATGTTGTTTGTTGGATTGAAAATTGTAACAATTGGATTATTATTTGAAATTATTAAATTAGTTTTATTTTCAAAATTTTCATTTTTCAGCAATTTCACGAAAGGAGGTAAAGTTTGTAAAGCGATTTTTTCATTTGGATTAATTAAATAAGTTTCGCTTGTTCGTACATATGTTACTTGTTTTTTTTCTTCTTTGTTGTTTGTTGAACATCTTGGGATTGATATTGAAATGGTTTCTTCTTCACATGGAATTGAAAATTTTCCAGACAAAAAATCTATAATGGTTTTATATTTTTCAAGAAAATCGTAACCTATTATAATATTTTCAATTAGATCCTTGACAACATATGCTTTAATTGGGAAAGAACGTTTCTTAAAAACGATAGGAACTGTGGAAACTCCTATTATTTGTAGTTCTATTTCGTTTGCAGCATATAGTTTATCATTTGTAGGTTCTAATGGTAGATTTTTTGCTAGATTCCAATGTACAAGTGTTGATTCAGCTCCACAATCAATCAATCCGAATGTATCTGTTCCTAATACATTACACGGAAGGTATAAACGACAGTTGATTTCGTTTTTTCCAGTTGGTGCAATAACAATTATATTTGGTTTATTTAATTTTTTATTATTGTTGATGTCTTTAATAGGTGGTGGTTCTCCTACTTCTTTATCTTCTCCTGCAGTGGCATATTGTACTGCAGGATTGTTTATACGTTTTTTGGCGATGTTCCGTTTTGTTGTAGGAAGATAATAGCAGGAATATTATTAAGAATATTGTTTTGGACAGAATTTTGATTTAGAATTTGATTTTGGTTTGGATTTAGTTGTTGTTGGTTGGGATATGACATAGGAATATACATAAGTGAGACTTGGTTAAAGTTGCAAGGATATTGTTGGAAATTATTATAATTATTACGAAAATTTCCACGAAAAAATCTGTTGTTTTGTCCACGGAAATTATTTCCTCTATAGTTTTGGTTTTGGAAACTGTATTGGTTATGGAAATTATTTTGATTTTGAGGTTGAGTGGGAAAATTATTTGAATTATTATTATTATTAACATTGTTATAATTATTTCCATTGTAATTATTATAATATCCATGTCCTCTACCTCATCCTCTGAAATTTCCTCTGAAATTGTTTCCTTGGTAATTAGGGTTGTTAAATTGTCTATTTTGTGATGTTGTATTATCATTATTTTTGGAACTTGTTACTGCTGCGGCTAATTTTCTTATTTCTGAAATTATTGTATCATTGTTAGTGATACTGGTTTCATTAATTGTATCATCTTTGTCATCATTTTTCGGACTTTCGGTAACATTGTCTTTTTGGACAATATTGATTTGTTTTTTTGATGATGTTTTTAAATTTTTTTAATTCTTCATTAGCTTCTTCTAAAGCTATTCTATATGTTTCGAGTTGTTTTTTTACTTTTTCAAGTTCTGATGCAAAAATAGGATCTATTAGAGAACGTACCTTGTCTTTGCAATAAAGATAATCATCAAAGGCGATATGTAGTGCAGCTAATAATTTTGGTTTTGATTTAACTATATGTTCTCGTTCTTTTTCACCAATGGAACAATATATATATGATCTATGATTCTTTCTTCCGTTATTTCAGGTTCTATTTTTTTAGCGTGTTTGATACAAAAATTACAAAATCAATAAAATCGTCATCTCCTTTATATTTTCTTTTATATAAATTTTCTCTTAATTAGGGTGTCATTTTTTTGAAAATTTCTTTTAGTCTTGGTTTTAGATCTTTCCATTCCTTTAAATTTTCGTCATTTGAAATTAATTCGTTGAAAATTGTTTGTGCATTTCCTGTGAATGCAATTTTAATTTTTTTCATTTTTGCATCTTCATTCCAGCCAAATGCTTCACATTCGTTTTCGAATTGTTTTAAAAATATTTTTATATTTTTAAAACAAGTTGATGGTCTTATATTGGTTATTGGTGTTTCATTTGCCATCTTTGTCAAAATTGTTTTTAATTTTCTTGTTAATAGGTTAGATTTTAAAATAGCTTCTTCGGGTGATCTGGATGTAGTATGAAGGTTAATTAAATCTTCTTGTGGTGTAAATGATGTCAGAATAATTATTATCTGAACTTGCACTAGATAATTCTGGATTAAATGTAGTGTCTTCGTCTATAGTGCTTAACGTAGTATTGAAAGAGGTACCTGCAATGGCTTGTATAGCTTTTATTTTTGCGAGTCTTCTTGGATTTTGGGATGGAAAGATTAAATCGTTTACGTTATCTTTTTAAGGAGTTTATTAATTAAAGGATCTTTATGAGTATGTATATATACTAATTCCTAGTTGGATTTCTAGACTATTTTTATGTTTAGGAAAAGGTGAAGAGTTAATAGTTTTCCAAAGATTGAGTAAATTACTGTTTGGTAGTTCTGTGATCAAGTGGTTTGGTTTGAAGGCACTAGCATTTGGAGTTGTTTTATTTCCCCAATTTTTGTCTTGCATGGAAGTAGTTGAGTTTGAAACACTTACAGTTTTGCGTGATTGTTACAGCACTTTGACATATTTTGACTTTGGGAATGCTGAATAGCCATTGATAAATATTCAAACTCGTACTGGTAGGCCTCGAAACTTGCCACGATGGATTCGACTGTGCGATCTTTGGTGGATTTGCCTCCAGTTGAGACTGCTTCGTTTTTTCCCGATATCAATTTTTATTTATTAGTTTTGCACTTTGTTTTATACTTAGAAATTTTTAATTTTTTGCACTTATTGACACCACTGTCTTTTCCAAATAATAAAAAAAATTTTATTTTTATGTTGCACTGATGTTTAAAAAAGAAATTTTATTCGCGTTTCACAATTCGTTTGTCCGTGATTCGGGCGCCAATATTTTGTAACGGTATAATTGTTACAAAAAGTACACGACACATATATTATTTTCTTATAGTGTATATTTTAAATATGTACATGAAAATATAAAGTGTAGTGTAATGTACAAGAGAAGATGTTGGTAAGTGATTAGGCTTAGATCTAAGGGTAAGGATTCGAATGAAATATACATTGGTGTTGTGGGAGATATACAATGTGATTGGTTGATATAATCTACGTAATTTGGAATGAACCAATAGAATAACATGCTTATGACATAAAGTGGGTGTAGTTATAATTTTAAGAGGAATTAGGAATATTGCAGAGAATAGATGACATCATTAGGTTTAGTAAGAGAATATTGTATTAGCTAAAAAAGGTGACATCATGATGCAAGTCTTGACAAGTTTTACTGACGTCATTTTAGACAGGATGTAAGAATGAAGTTATATACAAAATGGAGATAGAGGAATAATTGTTAGTAGAATACGAGATATATAATAAAATAAGAAATGATATGAAATTATCATTACAGGATCTGTTTTCGAATTCGATGTTTCTTTATTTTCCTATTTTTTCTCACACACCGATAAAATATCGATAATGGTTTACATGCATTTTCCATTTAACATCGAAAAATATAGATTTTTTTATATATCGAATTTTTATCAATATATTAAGTAGCTAAAATATTTACTGGAAGAAAATCGGTTGGTGAATCGAGTAGAATCCATTGATGGATTATAGTCAAATAATATGAAAATGTTATCACATTAATTGTAATCAGCTTCAGCCACTGATACTGACCACTAGTTATTTTCATATTCTACTGTCTGGCGTCTAATGTCAATCCTCAAAAACTAAACAGCCTATTCAGAGAACTTTAGTACAAAAGGAGCACAGTACTTTTCGAAATAGAGCTGTTCTTTTTAAAAAGTAGGTATGCATGATAGCGTGAATAAGGGTAAGTATGGGCCACAACTCAACCAAAAATTTGACCAAGAAAAATAATCGGCGAACAATTGACTTCAGTGTTTTCTGTTTATAAATTTTTAATAACAGTTTCTGCGTACACTTCACCTGTTATTTTTCTTTTGATAAGGGGAAAAGTTTTACAACGACCCTCTTCCCCACTGAAGAAAAAAAAAAGAAAAAAGATAAAATTAGTGTTACTGTTACTATAACTGCTATATTCTTTCCTGAACTCCTACTTCTGCCTTTGCTGGCTTTGGAGAAAAAAAAAGTAGGTGTACGCCTCTGTTGGAAAGTGCTGAAAATTCCGCACCTCTTTTTACATCCAGCAGGCTTAAATTACCTATATTATTTTACAATCGTTAATTAATTTTATTCCTAAAAAAGAATTACACTTCTTCAAACGTTTTCACATAAATTATTTCTCAAATCTTACGTACGATGATGAATATTTTAATTAGTTATTAAATGTATAATTAATAGTACTAGTTTCTGATGATAATAAAATTAATAGCTCAATAACTAATCAGCTAACCAGTGCACGTATACAGCTGTTCATTAAGTTGCCTAGTGAATCACTGAAGGCAGCCGTAGTCGAACGGAGAATCGAATTACTAATACCACCTATCGGCTTTCTTATAAAACATTGAGTACTACGGCATATTGGCGTACTAGAACGAGAGACCATTCGACAACTCATATGCCCCTAATGAAAACGGTGGAAAAAACGCAATTTTTCCACTGAAATATTCCCCAAACCGAGTAGCAAGTCCCATCAAAATTTTTCTGACCATATTTTCTGAAGTTTTTTAATTTTTATCCAAGTGTTTCGTTTTTTGTACCACTGGATGTAGCTGTTAAAAGCCTGGGTACAAAATGAGAGTAATTTTAAAACTGAAAGCCCCTCAAAACCTGACATAGTCACTCAAAAAAAAGAATTATCACACATTTTAACAGGGTTTGTAAAAAATCACAGTCATGTTGTAAAATGTCACAACAGATAAATGACGGCCCAAAATAGTATAAAAAACCGTCACATCATAGAAAAAAGAGTCACAAACGTACAAAGAACTACTCTTTCAGCCTGATTTTATCTGAAAATAATTCAATCCATTTTTACAAACTTGTCCAAAAAAAAAGAACAAATATGACACATTCAGATGGGGAGAATCTTCTGAACACAAAATGTTAAAAACTAATTATGTTGGAATACGCTAATGTCATTTATGATTCAAATTCCATACACTTTAAAGAACTAACAGATGTGCACTGCTAGTGGTATAGTTTATCACAACCAGGCCTAATGAGAGGGAAGGATTCCCTAAACCCTAGATTTTTGGGGACCTGGAATTCTGTAAAAAAAAAAAAAAAAAAACGTAAAAAATAAATAAATTTTTGAAAAACACTTGAAAATTTTTTATTTTTTTTTACTCACTTTGCTTGCGAAATAGACTCTCCCAGTGTTATAAAACCCTTTCCAAAGATAAATCCTCGTTACTTACACCTGCATATTGATAGAATTTTAAATTTTTCAGGGAGCCCATAAATTTTTTATCCAATAGACCTGAATTTTTTCTCCATGATCAGGGCCGTCGCGTGGGGGGTGATATAGGTGCAGTTGCACCAGGCCTCGCGCCTCAGAGGGCCTAGCGCAAAAGGAGAGAAAAAAACTGACAAATTTTCACTACATCATACATTGTACATGAAAAATAAATTAAAGGAATCTATACGTATGATGGTTTGTTGCTTCGCAAATATACAAAAAAAAAAGAACAATTTCTTGGAAAAATAAAAACAGCCGAAGGTAAAGTTGATAAAGTGCATAAAACTACAGCAGCGTTTGGTCTGTATATTTTACTGTACGCTACCTGCTAGGAAATATTGTGTAATTCAAAGAAGTTGGTGAAAGAACAAAAGACCTTGTTACCCGTTCTGAGTCTTTGTCATTGGTAAACCATGGAGTTACTTCTTATGAATTTGTGTTGAGTTTGGTTTTTTGGTATGACTTGTTGTATGCCATCAACGCAGTTAGTAAAGTGCTGCAATAGGAGAATATGCAATTGGGTGTTGCAATCCAAGAAATTAAAGATCTAAAAAATTTCATTCAAAGCTATCGAGAGACTGGCCTCACATCTTCCATTATTGCAGCAAAAGAAATGATAATAGAATTGGGTAAGGACCCAAAATTTTCTACTCGCTGTCAAAAAAAACGTAAACATTTTTTTGATGAAAAAAATAACAATGATGAAAATCAGGATGAATCAGGGCTAGTGAGATAGTGCAAAATTAGAAAATCAAAGCCAAGCTAAAGCAGTAAAAGATTTTCAAATCAATTATTTTCTTACCAATCATTGATGGAGCTCTTAGTTGTATGATAAATAAATTTTGTGAGCTTCAAAAGTATTATGATTGCTTCGGATTTCTTCTTGACATACCATTGCTTTGTAAAATGGAAGAATAACTGCAGAAGTGTTGCACAAATTTTACCGCAATGCTTCAAGATGGTGAATTACTAGATGTAGATGGAGTTGATTTATTTTCAGAGCTAGGATTATTTAAACATACGGTTTCTCCAGATGTGAAAACAGCATTGGATGCCCTTCAATTTTTAAAATCTTTGTGGAATTCATATCCAAATCTCACTATTGCGTATCGTATTCTCCTCACTCTACCTGTCACAGTAGCTTCAGGAGAAAGAAGTTTTTTTAAATTGAAGCTCATCAAAAATTATAGTAACATGAAACAAGATCCACTTAATGGCTTAGCAATTGTATCAATTAAAAGTGAGGTAACTCGCAACCTTGAATTAAAAAATTTGATAAATCGTTTTACTTCATAAAAGGCAAAGAGAATAAATTTTGTTTAAATAGGCTACTTTTATTTTATATAATACATTTTTTATTTTGTAATACACTTTCTATTCTGTAATTCATACATTTTTCCCTCAAAAATTGGACAAATTTGTGTAACTTCTGTGTTAGGAAGAGTGGATGGAGTGAATTTTGTTAGAATTATAGAACTTGTAAGCATTAGAATGATTACAAAAAGACATGTTTTTTGGTGAATCCCTTTATCCCTCCTCAATAATAATAATAATAATAATAATAATAATAATAATAATCAATACTTTACCACAGCCCACAGGCCTCATTTGGGCTCTTCAAGCAGGGAGTGTGTAGATGTCTCACCATCCTGGCTCGATGTTAGTAGGAAAAATTGTGATGAATTTAGCAAAATTAGATGACTTGTTTTTTCTTGAATGTAATTTTATAATTATAAAAAGTTGGCTGAATTAGGAATTTCATTTCCGCCCTGGAAAAACTAATTCGGAGAGCCCCTAAGGCCTCGCTAATTTTATCTTGCACCCGGCCTCGCAAAGTCACGGAACGGCCCTGTCCGTGATATGCCAGTTTCATTACATCGGCTTAATGAGAGTGCATAAACTTGACTAAATAGTATATACGTAACTTTACATTCCACACTGGCCACCAACAGAAAAGGGAATTATTTACCTCAGTCAGTTTTACTCAAAAATTTCATTTTGTAAAAATCTTCTAATATATATATATAATATATGATGGAGACGACATGCTGGTGTTTTCAACAAGGTTGACTGTCTTTAACATCTACACTAAGCACGTGTACACGGGCATACAAATTACGCAACATCAATCGACATCGATCAATCAGAATAATGAGATTCTCCGAAATGAGGTAATTTGTACGCCAATGTTTACAAACAAATGCAAGTGGTGATTTTTTCCTACAATCAGATTTTTAAAAATTAAAACACATGGCGTTGGCACCGCTTTCCATAAGTGCGACACCAAAACCTCTATTATGTCGTCTCCATCATATATATATCCTCGAAGGTAAGCATCTTTTACCTTGTGACTTTTTACAACAGCCATTATCAGAGAGTGAATTTAACTTTTTTTGATCAATCTATAATCAATAAAATCGGACCTAGAAAAAATCAATTTTTTTCGATTTTTAGAATTTTATTTTTGGGTTAAGCCACACATTGTGGCACCCCCAAAACAGGTTGGGTTAATTTTGTCTGACAAAATTAAGTTATAAATCGCCGATTATGTTTTATGAGACGATGAGTTCTAATTTTCAGTTCATTTTTGGATGGAACAACTCATTGGGCCGCCTATGACCCCACAAAGGGGTTAAGATAAATTTTTTCATAAAAAAGTGAGTGATACATTGTCGCTTACGTTTTTTGAGTAAAGGAGTTCAAATTTACAATTAATTTTTGGATTTAAGCCCTAATTCCGTCCCCGGTGACCTACAGAAGGTTGACAGGGTAAAATTTTTTCCATTTCATTGGGTGCTACATCTTCGGATTTGTTTATTGAGAAGTAAAGTTTCACTTCTAACATGTGCGATGTGGCCCACGTACACTTCTTTCAAGGATGAGGTCTGTGAGGGTAACCCCCTTCACTTCAGTTATAGTTCTGGTGTTCGGTTCCAACCCGCGAATCCTACCTACTTTTTCATGTTAATAACCAAGAGCGAGATCTACGACGAAATTTAGCTCATAATGAAGAATCGTGGTTAGAATTGCGAACTTCATATTCTCCAAAAATTCACGAACTTAACATTCCAGGAGATAGCGTCGAAAAACGTGCTGCTTTGAGATGATTTTCGCTACACGCATACACAAATCGTCGTACGAAAACAAAAATCTATGTTAAGATTGTTTATTTTTTACATTTTCGTATCATTAAAATTGGGAGAGCATAAAAATATTTTACTTTCCCTACAAATACTACGATTAAAATTATAACATGAAAAAAACAGTATTCAACTAGCTAAGCAATAAAATCATTTGGTGCACAATTTTCAACGAACTCTCTTGTAATTGAATGGCGTGAATCATATTCAGCCAAAAGCGAAATTACAAATTTAAAAAATTTCTGGAACATGATTTAAAAAAAAAAAAAAAACGTAGGCGTAATATTCATTTAACATAACAAAAAATAAATAACAGGATTTTCTTCAACATGACTGCGAGCAAAAAAAAAATGGAAAAATTGATAAAAATAATAATATGATAATGATTCGGATGTAATTTTCTAAATTTTGTTGTAAGTACTACTTGACATACAATGAACGTAATTTATGTACACGAATTTAGAGAGACAGATAGACAGAAAAGAGAATTTAAAAACATCTAGATTGTCAAAAATACTACGTTTACCTTAGAAAAATAGTATAAGAAAAAAATATCAGCCAAAATTAGCATGCGCTACTTTTTTTTTCTTTTCTTTTCTTTTTCTTTTTTTTTTTTTTCTTTAATTCTATAAACATAAAAATTCAAATGATTTTTCATCAGCGACATGGACTAATCAAAAGTGCCACAACATTTTAGCAACTACAAATAAATTAAGTACGGCTCATGTAAAGACGCATCACAAACTGTAGAAACTAAAATAATATATTCTAGTTAAACATTTTTTTTTTTTTTCAATTATATATATATATATTTTTTTTTTTATCAATTCCGTTACATTGTCGTCCACAGATGACGTAAAATACGATTTTACAAAATTCGCCGACTTAACACAAACGCATGTGTAACAAACAACAATTCAATCGTACAAAAAAAATACAACAACGAAATTTTCTATTTTTTTTTCTTGAATTCACTTCAAAAATTATGTTAAACGAACACAAACTCGAATTTTTAAAATTAATCTCACGTGTATTATATAAAATAGTATTACTTGTAATATTATTATAATATTATTATAATTTATAATAAAATATAATATCCGTGCACTATATAATTAACATAAACGAGCATGAGAAAAAAAAATTCTTTTTACATTAATACCAAATACAAAGACAGAAAACAGAACACAATCGCTTTAATACGTACGTTTTTTTTTTTTTTCCACTTTTGTAGGTAGAGGAGTTAAAAACTAAATCAGTAAGAAAAATTACATTTTTAATCCACCCAGGTAATTAGAAAGAAAAAGGAAAAAAAAATTTGTTCCATAAATTTTTTTCCAATTAAGAAAAGTATAATATAGGTATAATTATATGTTTTTTTTTGTTTTTTTCGTTTTGTTTTTTTTTATTTGTTTTTTAGACACACGTACACTAAATTATTAAAGAAAAAAAAATAAAAATTATCACACACATTTTGTTGAGAAACGAAGAAAAGAAATATTATTATTATTTGAGGAATCATTGAAATGTGATCGATGGAAGGAGACTAGGGCGTTGGGGGAAGCAGAGAAAGAAGAATTATAACGTGAAAATCTCGTGGAAACTTGTCGGAATGTTTGGTAAGGGGTTACGCTAGGAGGGCTCAGAGGGTAAAACCTTGTGACATCACAAAGAGACGAAACAAAAAGTGCATCATCTTATTCGTCAATTGAAGACGATATGAAAACGATACGCAGAAATAATGTCAAGCAAACGCTTGTTCACAGTATTTTCATCTGCAGTTATAGGCCATAGGTGGGTTAAGAGAAACCGGTGACACATGAAAAATGTACGCCGTATTCACTGTATATTATCGTCGAAATAATTTTCACATTTAGCAATACTATATATTACAATATTATTTTCTTCAAGACTAGAAAATCTCTGGACAAACTGTAAACGAATGAGCAGAAATAGGTCAAAGGGAACGGAGACAATGAAAATAGCAAGAAATAATGGAGAATCACGCATGAAAAAAATATTTTGCAGCTCAAAAGGTACACTAGCAATCAGATTAGGCGAAAATAAGGTCTAATCCTCGTTTTTCTTGACACAGGTACAATTCTATGATCCAAACTCGCGACGATTTCAAATAAAATACATTTTAAATACGTAAGTACCTACTATACTTTTGACTCTAAAACAAAAATGAATAAATACACGAAGAAACTGGATTAACGAATCGATATTAAAACTAAAGGCGCTATTGAGAAACGAAAATTGGAAAACAAGAAACTTCGCAGATCAATCAATTCTGAAAATAGGCTATTTATTTTGCAAAGAACACATAAATTATGTGTAAAGAAAAAATGTGGTTTCTGACTTTTTGAGTTGAAGAAACTGCCTACAACGCATAAAAAACATTATATGTTTCACTTCTGCGGACCAAGGGAACTCGAAATCTAGACGAAATAAGGATGATAATATTTAAACATAATCGGAAAACTGTACCTCATCAGTAAACTTAAATTTTAAGGAACATCGCTTAAAATACCACCGAATAACCGAAGACCGACTGAGCTGAGCTTGCAGAAGGCAACAAACAATTTATTCGATGTTTTCAGACTAGAGTCTGTCAATGGAACACCATAAAATTTCGCAACACTTGAGAATTCGCATTGAAATTTGAAAAAAATACGAGAAAGAAGTTAAAAAGCATGAAGGTTTCAAAAATATGAAAAAAATGTATAAGGACAAAAATCACATTGCACGAATCATGAACTTCAATTTTGAATAAAGCCATAACATGAAGCACAGGAGCAATCGTCAATACATTTTCTTCGAATCACCGACCCACAAAGTACATAGCCTACACAATTATTTAAAAACCAAACAGAAAACGAATTGTAAAATTAACGACGGATAAAAATGTTCATTTATTTCTTTAATTTTGAAAGTGGAATTTTAGTTTCAAAAACTTACAAACTATATTAACAATAAAGGGTATGTATGCGTTCCAGAGTTATTTAAAATTATACTACAACCACGCCAAAATTTATGGTTGGTTAATTGAGTGCGATGCACCCAGACAATCCCACCCCCCCCCCCAATTAAAAAATTGAAAAATTTAAAGTTACGTAAGTTGCGATATTATTCTTTTTAATTTTGTCGTTTTAGAAATTTTGTGTAAAAATAATTCAGCGATATTAAACTTTTTTTTCAAGAATGAATAATTTAAAACATATTTGATGATATTGGAAATCACTTACTACATTTAAAAATAAATTAATTTTTTTTTTTTTTTCGCAAGGGAAGGTGTAAGGCCCCTACATAATTGTTTCACCCAGGTCCCCAAAAAGTTAAATCTGTGCCCTACTTCAACACTTAAAAAGTGTATGCCGGTATCGAAGCAATTTATCGATAACTAAACTACTCTATTAATATTATTACGTAACAACTTTCAACGCAAATTGCGCAAGAATACTGAAAATTTATGACCACGGGATAAAGCTCGAATTAATGCACACTACATTTAAGCTTTCTTGACTGTAAGAAAATCAGATAAACAAAAACAATTTTCATAATGTTGACCCACTGAATGCGTACCCATACTCAAAGAAAAAACATTTGAAAATAAGGAAAGTCTGCTAATGCAAACTAACATAATAAATTTTAAGAAGGTTATGTTGAAAGGAAAATTTTCAGGAAACGTTATTTTCGAAAGAATACATTCAAAATTTTCCATTATGCAGTAGTTTAGCCAGGCGTTCGTTAAAAAATTATTTTTCAGCAAAAAAATTTGATAGAACTGTTAAAAATGCATAAAACAATATTAAAATTTAAAGACTGAAAACAAGGATACAAAACAATTTCGCTTTTTTTTTTCTCTTTTCAAATATCACTTTAATTTTTGAATAATGATGAAACAAAAAAAGGCAAGTTGATGCATCACGTTGATTAAGTAGAAATAAATTTAAGGGTAATGGAGAAAAATTTCTCACGAAGGCGTTTTCAGATTTACTGCAGACATTTTTTTTGCTTTTTAGGAGAGCTAAAAGGCTTGATTCGTTATCATCTCGCCTCTAAAATGCGAATTAATAAATTCAAAGTGACTTTTAAACGCTGCTTTCAATATAACAATTTTCAAGAAGAGAATAAAATGTGCTAGTTGACTCTCAACCCTTAACCTCATATCACTTTTTATTGGCAGCAGCAGTACTGAATCAAATAGTCACATCACTCACAAACCTCATCCAACCAACCGAAAAATTTAAAAAAAATACTGAATTTTTGGAACGTTGATAACGCAGCACTCAACATTTCACACCTTCATGAGAGAAACTATTTCAAAAATTACATTAAATGAAGTTTCAACTGAACGAATTCAGGTTAAAGAGTGATGCATAGGTATGTAGCACAGCAGAGCTAATACAATTCCATAACACGAAGGGAGAGAGATAGAAAGGGAAAGAGAAACAGAGTCAATTCTCAACTTCAAAGTACTTATTTGCGAAACACTTAAACCACGATTAAATTTACGAGATTAATTCCGCGGATCATGAAAAATTTTCCAAGAGAAATAATGTAGAAAAAATAAAAGAAAAAGAAGAAATTTCAATACAAAATGACATCGTATAAAATAAGAAAAATTCCGAATAATACACAAACATATTGCTGTGTGAACTTGGAGATCACATGAGAATAGCTAGAAAGTATACATCAGATCGAACGAATCGTTTCGTGTGCGAGGAAAACTCGATAACACATGCCTATCAAACATCAAAACTTTTTTCTTCAGGTAACATTAAAACACGTTTAATCGCAGATTGTTTTCGCCCGAAACGATTCCAAATTCACCAAAGAACAGCCGAAAACGGCAGGACTTTGTTCTTTGTTAACTGTCATCATCTCAAAATAACACACAAAACAGAAACAAAGAAAGGGATCGATAAAGTAAAAGCATGATTTTCAATCAAACTTATTTACTTGTAAATTTTATTCGTAGTTCGCGACAACACAAATTCGTATTTTTTGATCTCACAAGATGACAAAAATCAATGACAATACCGACACATGGTAAATATTTTGTTCACAAAGGTGGCATAATATTCAAATATTTTGAAATTCAAATTTAGTGAAAAATAAATAAACGAATAAACTGATTTTTCCAGCAAAGAAAACAAACTATCATCAGAAATTTTTCAAATTTATTCTGAATAGGATTGAATAAAACCACATTTCGAAGCCAAAAGAAATTTTCGAAACAAACCATAAGTAAATAAATTTAACCAGAACCATGCTTAAGACGGATTGGGAGGAAAAATGAAAACGAAACAAAAAAGTAAACAGACACACAATACACAACAAAATAAAAAGAAAAAAAAAGAAAATACGTTTAGAACGTTTTCACACAGTGTGATGTATACAACTATTACAATCCTAACGGCATTTTGTCATTTTACATGTATAGGTACCGAAAAGAAGAAGAAATTAACAAATACTTTTTTTTTTTTTCGTAATAAATAGATACAAAAAAAAGAGGGAAAAAAGAAAATAATTAAAAAGAAAAATTTACTACTTACGAAATAGAAATACGTGCGTCAATTTAGTTTGAACGCAAGAAGAAAAAATTTATTAACACACACTCGAGTTACGTTTCTAAGCCAGCAGCTGAAGAACCATCCGCCGTCCTAGTTTGTCGATTTTTCAGGCTCACTTTCTCCACATCTTGGGCCAGATTATTTATCGAGACGTCTTCAATGAGTACTTTTTCCTGATGCAGAATGCTGAAAATTTCTGCTCGGCATTCTGAAAATTGGAGAGAAAAAAATTAGAGCATCAATCCGATAAACTTCGAATACGTATACACTTATGCGTTCTCAAGACACTTCGTTTTTATGTTGCACTGGAAACAACTACATCAATGCCCTTTACATAAAATCGACAATAATACGAGCCAACGGATACGGCTTTTTAGGAGATAACCAGTAACAACGACAACGAGCACCAACCTTGAGCATTTTCGGTTTCTTGCGTGAACTTTTCAACCGCTTTTATGCACGCCTTCTGCAATGCTGGGCTTTCTTTCACGTAACATGCGAGTATTTTGCTATGTCTTTTCAGTTTTTCCGATTCCAGACCTTTGGTGGCGTCTACAACCAACGAAAAAATAAATTAATAGTTGCTTCATTCGGTGACGTTTCTTGAAGGCTACTACAATCAAATCGAGGATGAATACTAAAAATTTTAAGTTAAAAGTTGCATTTACAGGACTGAAATCGGTTCACAGTCAATATGAAACCCTTGAAAAGTTTGGGAGCGCAATAACAGTTCATTAGGGCTCGAACGAAAATCTAATGTGTTTCATCACTTGAGTACATTTTTTTATGAGCTACTTGATAGAATATTTTTCAAATTTACGATCGTTTTCCCTGTCATGATTTTCATTTACAAAATAAAATACTTTTTTCAGCACCCAACAGATTTTTGTTGACAAGTGCCTTCGTCGTGCAACAAATGAAATGAACGCAGACCGAGAAAATCCCAAAAAATTTACATACAATTACAAAAATCCATAGGAAAATTTTGTTCATCCAAAAATTTGAATCAATGAACGGGAACCATTTTAAACTTCAAACCACATAATTATGGACATTTACTGGGAAATTGGAAAATATGTACCATCAAAAATTTTTAATCCCGTATACGGCAAGTCAGAACAAAGAAATCCCAAAAACTCGCATTTTTAAGCTAACGTATTGCCCATGCATCCATATTAATCACCACATTTAATTCTTGAGAACCACTAACACATTTCAGCACGATGCTTTTTTTACAATGAGAAAACTGAAGAAACACAAGAGGCTCAAAATAAAAAATGAACTTGCCATCACACAAAGAATAAGAATATATGAAAATGATACTTGGTTCATGGTAGACCATGAAAGAACTACTGGAACGTACTGGCCTTTATTCATACGCTTTTATTCTACTTTCTAACGCAGTAATTCAATTTCACGAAGTATCTAATCGAAGCGCTACGATCGTGATCGCCGGGTTCGGTTATGTGTGTCTGTGTGAGTTCGTTAGAGCGCAATAGGTTTCATTTCACATAGCGTTTTACACTCATAAAAGCGTACTTTTCATAAATAAATTTTTTCTATTTTTTACAAATCGAATAAGACAAAAGTTAACTATTTAACGCACTCTGAAATGACATTTTGACTTTTTTATTTATTTTTTATTTTTACAAAATATGACCAAATAGATCGATATGAGGTTGACCAATTACCTCAAGCAAATCGTGGCTAGTTTCTAATTAAAGCTCATTTTTCTCTTTACAGAAATCAGTAACGTTTTTACAATTAGCGTTTTACCATCACATCAATAATATTGAGACGCTACTACACTCACTCTGCCCTCCAAAATAACTTACCAAAGCTAAATTCGCAAATAGCCAATGTTAACGCCGTCAGAAATTCGATGCTCTCTATTTTGTCGCCAATATGATTCTGCAATGTGGTACAAAGCGAGCAAAACATTAGCAAAAGCTACCATCACTAAACAGACGGGCCAAGTTTAATGGACCCAAATACTCACCTGACTCCATTTGTAAACCCGTGGAAATGCCTTTTCTTCGTCCAGACTGATGTAGTTGACAAGGATTTTCTTCACGTTCATGACCGATAGTTCTTTCGTGACCGGATCGACGATACTTGGCCGGCTAACCAAATAATTCAGCTCCTGTGAACAAAAAACGAGTGCCATCAGAATGGTGCGCAGTACGACAATTGAAGAAATTTATATAAATTTCGCGTCAACGAAACTGCACTTACAAAGCGATTGATGTAGTAACGGATTTCGGCCGGCGCAATGAAGTCTCCTAATGTCATAACCGAATTATCCCACGCAACGAGTTGAACCCATATGTCGCCCTAGAAAAGAAAAATTAATATTGTTAAAAATTAGGAAATTTTCACCGTCAGCATTCGAACATGGATATACAGACATAAATCATCGAACGATAATATTTACTTTCAAGAGACTGATTATGTCCAGGAGGAATCAATAAAGAATTTCTTCTTGGAGAAATGCCACGATAAATAAAAATTTACACAAATGTATCAACAATGACGTCTTGTTTTGATGTTTAAAAAGGTAAGCACACGTGAGTTTCAATTGTTTCGTGAGTTTAACACGATAATCTAAGGTCAGTTTAAATCTGTTCTCAACAATATCTTATCTATTTTGATTCTCTAAGGTCACGTAATAAAAAGCACAACTGTATATTGAATAATTATTGAATACTAGGAGTAATTTTCCAGTCAAAATTGAGTGCCACTAGAGTAAAATTTTATTCGAGTATAAATTTTAAGTAATTTAATGTTTTACTCATGCTATTCAAGAGTAATCATTAATCATTACTCAAAATAGATGAGCGTTACTCTTGATCATTATTTATACAGAGCGAATAACAACGGAAGGCCTAAATACACTTTTTTTCAAGTTTCATTACGTTTTTCCATCGAAATTATTTATCAATTACGTAATATTTTATAGTGGTTTAGGTGCTCGGGTCTACTACAAAAAATTTTTGGGTCCAAGACCGGCCGCCGTCACATTCTCAATCCAAAATGACGGAGTATTTCGTTCTGTCCAGTCAATGCTCCAGATGCTTGGCAGACTATTAATCGTTGGATCCTAACCATCCTCCTCCCCCACTTCGACATCGAAATACATCATGCTGGAAGTCCCACTTTCCTCAAGTTGGAAAAAATAAATAATACTTACTTCGTTATGCCGCAGTACGGTGAGTAAATTACACACAAAGTTTGCTGACATATCCGAGCGTTTGAATCCAGCTGTTTCAATTGCAGCTTTCAAGTCGGGTAGCGTTATGTACTCCTCACGAATAAGGGCGCCTGTAAGTAAAAAACTCAAAATTAAAAATGAACAATCTTCCGAGATTACATAAAACGTTATTCTAACTTTATTAAACCTCAAACGAGAATTCATTTCCAACTTAAAATTGAAAAATCTGAAACGTCCTTTCCAATGAATGGTGAAATATTCTTGTAATTTAATGAACGAATAATAAAAATACATACGATCAAAAATCAGAATGATGCAATCGAACAGTGTATCTTACAGATGGATCCATGTGTACAAGCAATTGCACTTCAAAATATTTTAGATAAAACTTCACAGATGGATTTTCATTAAATTTTGTCTGAAAGATGTACCATAAATAGCATTTTGAAAATGCTACAAACTCTCTCGTAACTTTCAATTACGATTAGTTAAAACTAAGAAAACGTAGAAAGAAAAATGATTTGAATCTTCAATGTTAAAACAAAATTATTTAATGATTAACTTCGTTCCCTTCAGTCACAAGCAGTACCCATTAATGATGGAGAATTCTCATTACACTTGCAAAATACCATTCACTTCGGGGCTCAGGAAAAATTTAAAAATATATTTTTCTGTACAAAATTTCAGAATTACCTTAAAATTATTAATATAAAATTCGAAACAAAAATCAAAATACCAGAAAATTTAATTCGCTCAATTCATTCAGTAACTCATCTTTAAAAAGTCAAAAGTAAACTTTTCTATCGACTCAGTGCTCATCTTCATTAAGTTATCCATAAATAGCTATAGAAAAATGGTAACTTAAATGGGCTACGATAACTTTTCACACATATTACGCGAAAACGTGTTTTTGCAGTTTCCTCGATGAATTTTCAATTTACCCAACCGTCTTTTGATAAAAATTAAAATTTATAGATAAAATAATTCACATTAGTGACACTTTACAAATTGCGGAATGCAGGAACCCTTCAATTTTAGAAAAATTGGGCAAACTTACTGTAAAGTTCTCCGATGTTGTACCACAAACAAGGAATATCGATCAGTAAGTGCTGCGACTCGTTGAATAAGAATATTAATCTGCAAACAAACAAAACTGGTCAGGATGAAAAACATAAATAACGAAGACAACTAGTAGAACGAGTTCGGCCTCAAAAAAATCTAAACTGAAATTTTACAAAAAATTTTTATGTCATTTCAGCTAATCGAAAAAAATAGTGAGAAGGGTTGCAGATTCAAAACTTCTCAGTACAATGGAACATATTTACATAGCCATTAAATTTTCAAGTGCCCTCACGCTCTTTCGTTTATTACCGAATATATCCATAAAAATTTAATGAAATGAGAGCAAGTAACTCCAGCTAATAATTTGTGATGAGAACCAAATCGAAAGAGGTGGTAACTTAAAGACAGCTTCTACCTAGCCGAGTTGACGTCAAATTGGATAGTCACGAAAAAATTCCCTTACGCATAGCACCAGCAGTTCAAAGTCCCTCCTCAAGGGTCTACTGATACACAAAAAAAATAAACGAGTAAAATCTGGCTGAAACTCTGTAAGGTAACACATTTTCAGTGGTAATCACGTCTGAAAGATGTCAAAATAAATAGACGGTACCACTAAGGTATGAAAGCTAGCTTCGCGAAGACGATGAAATCTACAGCTCCCAATACTTGGTAATGCTACTGGCCAGTCTTCCCAGAAGACGGCAAGAGGAGACTGAGTTTACGAGTGAGGTATTTTTCATTCAAATATCATCCCCAAGCCACCTGTGGGAAAATTTTTCTGAAGAATTTCAACTACTACCAAGAAATTTGGTGAAACAGAAAATAATAACCACTGAACTCGCACTGAGTTTTTTTGATTTAGGAAGTGCGAGTTTGTGAGCTTTACTCTGACAACAAGTTCCGAATAAGGCGAAAAATGTTCTTATAAAGCTAAAACAAGTTACAACAGATAATTTCAAGGAGGAAAATTGAACTTTAAATTTTAAGCTTATTCATTTTTAACAAACGAACTAGCCCAACATGGTTAGGTGGTCAGCCATGAAGCTGTCAGTCAACAGATTTGAGACTGGTGCAGTCACATTCTGATCTAAGATAGCGCTACGTTCGATTCGGTCTATTTAATGCACCCACATGATTGGAAAATTCGTGTTGGATGACCACTTTTCACCGAATCCTGAAAATCCTTCCAACTAACAGGTTAAAAACTCAATTAACCAGTCCCAACCGAAATTACCTAAAAAAATACATCCCACCGACGGTTGTCCTCCAATTCGTTAAATGGTACAACGGGTAGCAGGTACAAATTACCAAAAAAACGACTGTATTTAATATTAACATATAACATCTAGCAATTTTATAATTTATAATTTATTCAGCATTTCATTCCTTTAATAACATCCCTAACCATTCCGAATGTAGTTAAAGCTCAAAAATTAATTAATTTTTTTGAATGTGAAATCAAAAAGTGGCAATTAAATAGTTAAAATATGGAAGAATGCTTAGGAGAAATCCTAACAAGCTAAATTATACCAATCATAAAAAGAAGTAAAAATATCAAATTTAAACTAAATAAAAATATTTTAAAATTTAAAGAACGCCAAAAAAATTATGTTTTTGTGTTTAAACCTGCCGAATATACGATAGCAAGCGTAAGTGGATTAAACTCTTTTTATATCTCACTTTCGTAAAAAAATACGTCGGTTGATTTTTGTACACATTTCTTCTTTTAATAAAAATCGTCAAACAACATTGAAAAAGTGAAGACGTCTCGATAAGAACCTACAGCAATCATACAATCGTCTTTCCAGTCTCAATAAAATTAAAAAACATGATATAATTTTCTTGTAAGCAGTTTAAGACCATCCTAGACACAGTTTCAACATTTCGCTTCCGAAATGAAATAAAAAAATACACCGACATTTTTTATACAAAAAAGCAGCCCCAAAAACTAATTAAGATAACAAACGGATAAGCCTAAATTATCACGAACACGATGTATTCACAACGTATTCAGCGATCGAATATGTTGCGCCATGCGAACGATTTAATTTTGCTTCAACCGATAAGAAAACTTTACACAAGTACCCATCTACGGATAAAAAAATAGTACAGTTTTAAATAACCTGATACTTTTAGCTACTTTCACGAAAAATTGAGATATTCCAACAAAAACTAACTTTCGTTTGATAGAGCCAATATTTTAATTTTTACAGGCAATAATCGAAGTCTGCATCAAGTGACGACCAATCCATCATTGGCAGAGATAAAAATTAAAGACAAAATATTAATTTCTCGTCTGTGATAATGGAGGCCTACCACTGAGGAGAGCATTCAACTTCGTTTAGGAAACATTGGCGAAATCAGTTGAAATTATTTTTCTTTTAATTATTTTGTTTGGACATCGAAGTCATAATATCCATGCATAAAAATTAATTTGTTGTTGCGGCGTGAGGGCGAGAAGCAATAGGTCGAAATTCGATTAACGGTGGCGTCCCAAGCAACATTTTTCGATGAAATTTGGAAGAACCAAAAGAACTAAATCAACAACGTCGTTAATGGTCAGAAATAATAGAGCGTATTGTTTTCGACTATAAGAATGCAAATTAAAACTCAAACCACAACACCATGCAAATCTTCAGTCGAAATAATATGTTAACAGCAAATACGAATAATTTATTTGAAGACAACTTCCCTGAAAGAAGACTGAAAACTGCAAAATTTACGCCACGAAATTATGATGAACAAAATTACAAATTTTTAATAAAAATCATCCGTCAATCACATTATTATAATTTCAGTCATGATAATATTTTTCAGTTTTCATACAGAGGGAATGTAAAGTACTATGAAATAGTTTTGCTTGAAAAATAAATTGTTTAAATTTAAAAAAAAAAAATTATTCGAAATTTTTTCGACAAAGTTTACTCGCCACAAAAAATGAGAATTGAGATCCCATTATCAAGTATTCCATCGATATTATTAGACATCCAGGAGTTCTAGCCATACTACAACTGCGAAAGAATCATATAATGCTGAATCCAAAATTTTGGGAAATAAAAAAAATTATAAAATCGACAAATCAAAAGTTACCAAAACACAAACAAAAAAAAATCAATGATTAGACACGATAGAAATGATTCTTCGGCAAATAGTCACGACCATAAACTTTCATTTTTGTTTCTACCTTCATTTCAAGAATAATATATTAATGAACTTACTGTTGCATCATTTGATGAGGCTGATAGAAGTTGGATTTGACCATATCTGACAACAATTCGCCAACTGCGTATCGATATATCGAATTTTTATCCAGAACGTATTGAATGAGTTTCGTCAAAAATATATTCTTTTTTTCGCTGCCGCTAAAGTACGATTCCACATAGTGAGCACTCCGCTACAAAAACACCAAGAATAATCATAAGGCGTAGTCTTTATAATTTGAATCAAGAATAAAATTAACTGAGCGGAATTTAAAGCCAAAATAATAACTATCACATTTTCAACGCGGAGACAGTTTTGTGCCAAGTTCAAAACTAAAAACAATCATACATAGCTCATAAACCAAAAAACTGCAAAAGGTGAGGGACTGAAAAGTACTAGACACGGAATTATCTCAAGTTTAATCAAGTTATTTTAACTCTGATTTTTATTTCTATAAAAATGACACCAAAAATAATCATGACTTACACACCCTCAAATTTATAATGCACTTACTCGAAAATCCTTTTCTTCCACTAAATCTTCGACCATATCGATAACGATGTCGACAATTTCATTTTTATGTGGACACTCCTTAGTGATTTCCCGTTTCGGAAAAGTTGATGGAGAGATTGTTATATCACTTCTACCTGTTAATTCACAAATCGTACAAGAATTGGATCTACAATCTCAAAAAACGGAAAGTAAAAATGGTGCCCATACCTCTGTAAAAATAATCGTCTTTATCATTCGTATCCGTCTCAGAAAAATCTTTATCTTGAGTGCTTTCCTTTACTCGACGTTCTCTTTCTTTTTTGAGCCTTTTCTTCTCTTTTTTCGCCTTCTTCTTAGCTTCCTGATTTTTTTGCGCTTGTTTTTCGACGTCGACCCTAATATCCCATGTCATTTCTCTCAACGCGGCAAGACGACGAGCTTTATACGCAACTTCATTGCTGATGTTGAACTTTTCATTGTACACAGTTACAATATTGATACTGCTAAAGTAAAAGTCCATAGCTTCACTTCCCTGAAAAAAAACAAAATTAAAACTAGTATTCTCAGATTAAGATGATACGACAATCTTAACCAGTTACGAACCTTTTTCCGAAGATTTTCTTCCAGTTGCTTTCCACAAGTGTTTAATAATGTACATAAACAGTCCAACGAAAAATCATCATTGGCAGTTAGCAAAACATCGATGCATCGACAAACAGCTTTCGATGCCAATACTTTTAACAGGAACAATTCACCAATAAAGCTGCGACAAAATGTTCAGTTATAAATCGCGCTGGGTAATAAAAACATAATCAAACAACAATAAAAATTAACGTACTTGCAAAGTCTCATAGTACTACACCGTAATTTATTCTCCTCTTCAACATCCGATGGTTCGTCGTTCAATAACTACAATTAAAAACGTCAAAATGCTAACTTCCGGGTTTTACGACCAATAACAGCACAAGAACCTAGAATTTACTTACAACACCGCGAGTCATACTCATGAAGAACTCTTGATGCCGCGATTTCATACGAATATGCTTGTCTATAACTTTTTCAAATTCCGTTTTACAATTGTCTACTAAAACTACTTTGAATACATCAATTTCTTGCAGAGCAGCACAGAGTCTTGCATATTCTTTGGCCATATCAACTTCTAATCCAACCTAACGGAAACAGAATACTTTCACTTTCCATGTAACAAGCAAACAGAGCAAGTGAAACTAAATACTTGCCTTTTGCAAGATTAAATTGGATAAATAATTCAAGTTAGGAGGATCATTGAGGGATAAGGCTTTAATTTGATGAACACTTTCTTCTAGACTACTAGGAGTGAAGGTTTCGATAATCGCACTAAGTGTTTTTTGAATATCCTACAATAAAAAGAAACCAAACAGAAATTAGATATTAAGATTCTCATGACAGATCAACGTTCACGGTAAAAAAAAAACAATAATCATATATTCTCGGAATAATGATCTAATGACGACAATTAAACGAGGACAATAGAAATAATAAAAAATAGTAAAGGGAATAATTACCATTTCGATGAAAATGTAACTACGGAAACTAAAACTAAAAGTGACAAGAAAATCAAACGCTTATAAGCGTCTTAATTATTACCGATATTTCATTATTGATAAAAAAAGGCTATAATGTTTAATTTTTTTAAATTAAAGCCAGAGTTAACAAAATTAAAACATTACTAACCCATTGTTTGTTTTCATCACTGTCATCTGTCAGTTTTCTAATTTTCTTTTTCTTTTTTTCTCTACTTTTTCTTCCTATTTTTTTGTAATAGCACAAAAAAATACGTTGAGATTAGAAAGCTTTGTTTAAACGCGAGCGTCTCGCGAAAGGAAGTTTGGCCGTACCCACCATACCATTACCTTGCACTACCGCAACGAAAACGGAATAATATGCTTTCACGTAAAAAAACATGCTTCACGTTTTTACATGGAGGTGCGTTCACTTATATCAGTTATATAAAGATTATCTACCCTATTTTCAAACGTCACTTTTCATAAAGTTTTAGGCTTCGGCTGCATAGCGCCCGGCATCCGTCAGGCATTCTGAACCGTCTCTGGACCGGCAGTGAAAACTGACCGTCACGTACACGGTTTTACAAGTTGTGGCTACATAGCCGTTCTTGAAAACTGGCAGGTGTGTGCAGGTGTGTGAGAAAATTCGAAATATTAATTGTGAGTGTGAAATAAAAATATTATACTTTTCCGTTTATTATTTTGTTTGATTCTGATTTACAAAATTTCTTATGGATGAAACAAAGAAAAGTGAACTCATGAACCTGGTGCGGGATTGCCCAGCTCTATGGGATCAAAAATCTCCAGAGTACGACAGCCCGATGAGGGAAAAAAATATAATGTGGCAAAAATTATTGAGGTGAGTTCTGATCGCTTCACACGGAAAAGATAAGGACGGACTTCCATCTTAGAAAAACGATTTATTAGCGACGTTAGTACTGTTAGATGTCAGTAGTTGGTACTACTGCAATCAAGATCTCCCACAGTCAAGTTCTCGTCGTTTTTATCTGTGTTTTTTTCTTCTTTCTGTTTTCTGGTCAAGAGGTGACGCTCACTCCTTGTTGTATTCAATATGGCGATAAGACTTTTATTATACCTGTTTGTTCTTTTAATAAATTAAATTGAATTACACAGTGTTTCTCAAGTTATTGATGAATATATTCAAGTTATTCAAGTAAATACATATTTAAACCGAACTCAGTTGTTCGTAATTGGTGTAGGTTTTAAATATAAAGTGATAGCAGAGTTCAAGTGTGTTCGCGTGTTCGCGCCTTTGTTATCGTCAAGAATCACGTTCGTATTTTATGTTACGAAAAATTTCAAATACGTAAATTTAGATCGCGTAATTATTCAAGTTCGCGTCTCAAGAAATTAGCGGGTGTGTTTCCGTGTTCGTTTCTTTTATTTTATGGCTCCGAAAACACGCAAAGGCCGTTCTCAAGTTCCTGCTCTTCCGGTCACGAAGAAGAAACAGGCTTCGAAAATCAAGAGGGTGTCATTTAATCCGGTAGTAAATACAGTGACAACCGATACGATAGACGAGATCGTACAAATTCAAGATCTACCGCTCGTTCAAGAACTATCAGATATGGCTGGTGAAATAAAGACTACGTCGAGTACTTTGGCTGAACCGACAATCACCGTTACCTTTTCGGATTCCGGAAAAATAGTCAAGAAGGTTCAACCAAACCAATTGTCATCACCTTCCATCGAACCGAATCAAGATAATGTTATACCGCTACGTATGCTAAATCAAGAAATTTCGTCTTCATCGTACTCAAGTCCGTCAAGCAGTTCGTTGAATCAAGTAGAAATATCAAGTTCAAGAAATTCATCGTCTGCCAGGTCTTCGATCTCAAGTCAAGTAAATATTAATAAAAATTATTCAAGTGTTATTTCAGATATTAAGTGGTCGTCGAATGCCGATAGCATGATCGTAGATTCCGCTTCAAACGCACTCGCGGCGCTTGATTTTTCGAAAATGTCGCCGAAAAGTCAGTTTGCTCCCCCTCCCGGACTAACTAACGTCGGTCAAGAGTCAAGTTTTGGTCAAGCACCAAATTTTCAAGAATCAAGAGTAGGCTTCATGCCTACACCTCAAGTATCAAGTTACCTTGCGGCATTTCAAGACTCAAGCTCATTTGTGCGCGATGCGAATCAAACGCTATCGGGTAACATGTATACTCCAACGAATACTTCGTTTCAGTATCAATGTTACCCGACGATGGGCCAATTCCAAATGGTCCCATTGATTCCATTGCGTACATATGGAAACAATGAAAAGCTTAAGGGTAAGCAAAATTTCAAGATGTGGGAGAGGGATATCAAGAACGACTTAGCGGCGGCAAATGTGATCGAGTGGATCGCATGTCCACGAGCTGAACACCTCAGTCTACCTGAGAACATTCGCCGAGGAGTTGATGCTCAAGTGCAGAACCTGATTCGGATGAATGTCGCACAACCAATCAAGACGCTAATTTTTCATCTCGAATCAGCCTGCGAAATTTATCAAGAGCTCAAGAGGCAGTACGGTAGCAAGACGATTCATGACATGATTGCAGTCATGAACCATCTTGATGAACTCAAGTATGTAGACAATACCGAATTAATTTTGTTTTTGTCTAAATTCGATGCCGCTCGACGAAGTTTGGTGGAATTTGGTCAAGTTTTTCCACCCTCCTTCTGGTTGATCAAGCTTATTCAAAAATTAAATCCTTCGTTCGAGGCGGTCATCGACACCTTATGTGCACGAGCAGGTGAAGACCTGTCTGAGGAGATGCTACGTACATCCCTTTTGGATTACGTAGAGAGGAAGAAGTCGACGACTGCTAAACCCACGGAGAGTGCTCCAAAACGTCAAGAGTATGCACGGAAAGCAGCGTCGACTCCCTCTACACCTCAGTCAGGTAAATCACCTGCTCCCATATCAAGTTCTTCCTCAAGTAATATTAAGTCCATCGACGAATCAAGCAATTAGTCAAGTATCAAGATACCATCTACGGTCCCCGCGAAACAAAATCAAGACGTCAAGAAAGAAATTCAAGAGAAGAAAGTACGCTGTAAGGATTGCGGCTGGAATGGGCATACCGCGGACAAATGCTTCAACGGTAACAAAAAGGTTTGTTACCGGTGTCAAAAACCGGGACATGAAGCTCGCAACTGTCCTGCGCCGCAACCGGATCCGAACAGTATTTCAAGTGAGTTACATTTAATTAATTTAAATGTAATTAATAATCAAGATTCTTTAAATCAAGATTTACGTAATCAAGATACCGATGTTTTCGTGATTGATAGTGGGGCAACAAATAATGCTGTAGCTCACATTCACCGGGTTTTAAACTATCGAGCTTTCCCGAAAGATAAAACTTTGGGACAAGCTGGTAAAGATAGTGTATTAAAGGCTACGGGTGAGGGTATAATATTATTTACCTTAAATCACGAATCGTCGTCAAGAATATTTACCTTTATTCTAAGAGAAGTCCTAGTAGTTCCCGGTCTTGCAAATGGGCTTGTTAGTGTTAACCATTTTGTTAAAGACAATAATATCAAGTTACTCTTCGAGTCTAATCAAGTTACATTTCACAGGCAAGAAGAGGTCGGGTTAAATAAACCCCTTATCAAGATAATCTCAAGTCAAGATAGATATCAATTTGTCCCTTCAAGTATGAACAAAAATATCAAGAACTACAAAAAGGCTTTATCAAGAATATTTAAAGGTAAATCAATTTTGTTATCTGAATACACTAATGATCCGAGTTTGTCAGAAATTGCTGATCAAAGTGGTCTGGGTAATAAAAGTCAAGTCAAGTCCCCCAAATCAAGTAAATCGTCTGGTAACAATAAGTCTGATTGTAATGGGTCTAATGTTGCTACTGATGGTTCTGATGTTGATGACTCCTGGATCAATGAGTTTGATAAAATGGAGTTAAGTAAAAGTCAACAAAATAAATCAAGTAATATGGATTCCGCAAATTCTGGTAAAATTGTGCAGGATTCGAAGGGGGTATCAAGTCAAGAAAATTCAAGTAATGTTAAGAATAATTCGAATTCTTTACCAGTTTATCGTGCGAAAACTGGTAAAAGGAAAAATCGAAAAGTCAAGAAAATGATAAGTGACGAACAAAGAACAAAATTGGTGAATGAAGGGAATATTTGGCATCGTAGGATGGGACATATTTCCTCTCCAAATTTATATCGTCTTCATTCTGTTGCTATTGGTGTCCCGGACATAATTTGTCCGGACATATTTCAAGATTGTCAAGTTTGTAACCAAACAAAAATGACTCGTAAATGTTTCGATAAAGATCGTGAACGAGCTTCAAGACCAGGTGAATTAACTCACGCTGATGTGATTGGCCCAATCTCTCCCCCTACCTTTGCCAAGAAAAATATTTATTTACTAGTATTTTTAGACGATTATACTCGTTACATTAGTATTTTTGCTCTCAAGAAAAAGTATGAAGTGACTAGGTTTTTCAAGATGTATGTCAAGAGAATTAAGGCTCAATTCCCTCAAGAAGGTCAATGTAAAACTTTACGTTGTGATAATGGTTCTGAATTTGTTAATCAGGCCATGGATCAGTTAATCGAAGAATTAGGAATTGAGAGAGAAACCTCTGGTCCTTATACTAGTGAACATAATGGTACTGCTGAGAGGGCTAATCGAACTATTGAGGTCAAGATTCGTTCATTAATTCAAGAGAGTGGATTTCCTACTTCGTTTTGGGGCTTAGCTGCTGATGCTACCGAATACTTATATAATAGGTCACCACACAGAGCACTAAATTTCAAGACACCCTATGAAATGTTTTACGGTAATAAGCCTGATTTATCAAGTATTCACGTGTTTGGCTGTCTGGCTTATGTACTTCAAGAAAATCAACCTACTGGTCGAAAATTTGATGTAGTTAGTACTAAACAATATTTAGTAGGGTATACTAAAACAGGTTATATTGTATATAATCCTACTACTAAAAAGACTAGCGTTTCTTGTAATGTCAAATTCGACGAAAGTAAAACATTTAGGGATGCTATTAATGAACGTCAAGAAACTATTCAAGAATTTAGTAATCAAGAATTAGATTTTCCTGATGAAAATTTAACTCAAGTTGAAAATCAAGATAATTCTCTACCTACTAACATTGCTTGTAATGATAGTTTGGTAGAGAATCAAGTTAATTCAAGCTCAAGTCCCAATCAAGATATTGCTCCTCCTGTTGTTCAAGTTCAAGTTGGTGAAGATAATTCCCAAGATGAGATAATCGAAATTGATTATAACTGGGACCTTTCTCAAGAAAGTCAAGTGATTGATGGCTCTGTGCAAATTCTTCGTATCTCTGATGCGAATAATAAAAGAGATGAAACAGAGGTTTCTTCTCCTAATGCACCACAATCGTATAAAGAGGCATTAAAATCACCTGACTGGCCTAAATGGAAGGAAGCAATAACTCAAGAGATCAAGTCTCTAAATTGTTACAAGGTTTGGCGTATTGTCCCAAAATCAAATACTAAGGGTCATCAACTACTTCCGTGGAAGTGGATTTTTACCATTAAACCTGATGGAGCTTTCAAAGCTCGCCTTGTAATAGTTGGTGCTGTTGATCAAGAAAAATATTCAACTCAAGACACCTATTCACCTACTGCAACTGCAACCACAATTCGTTGGTTCTTTTCTTTAGCTTGCAAACTTAAGTTAAGAATTACACAGCTAGATATCAAGACTGCTTTTCTTAATAGTGAAATTGATCGAGATAAATATACCTCAATACCTCAGGGTATTGATCTCGACAACAAACTTTACGCACTCAAGTTAAATAAAGCTGTGTATGGGTTAGCTACTGCACCTAGGTCATGGTATGTAAAATTTTCAAGAATTCTCAAGAGTAAGGGTTTTGAACCATTATTACGTCAAGGTTGCATTTTTATGAAATCAAGTGGTAATAATTTTGTCATAATGTTAGCTTATGTTGATGACATTTTAATTATGGGCTCTAGCAATCAAGTTGTTCAAGATGCTATCAAGAGTATCCAAGAAAATTTTGAAGTCAAGAACTTAGGTTCCCCAAGTCGTTATGTTGGTTTTCAAATTGAAATTGACAATAACACTGGTAATCTTCGTTTACATCAAGAGGACTATATCAAAACCCTAATTCACGAATTCAAGTTAGAAAATTGTGGTGAACGTTTAGTTCCAATGAACTCTTTCGCCAATTTTCCAAAAATTCAAGAAACACCCCTACCTCCTCATAATTCGTATAGGACGGCTATTGGTTCACTTTTATATTTAGCTAATACTACTCGCCCAGATATTTCTTTTGCGGTAAGTTTCTTAGCTAGATTTCAAGAAAAACCTACGGAGTTACATCTTACTTTAGTAAGTCATGTAGTTCATTATCTAAAACACACTCCGACTTTAGGTTTAACCTACTCAAGTCCTGATGAAGATATTGTTGCGTATGTTGATGCTGACTTCGCAGCAGATAAATCAAGAAAATCCACTACTGGCTATTGTATTAAACAGTTTGGTAATACAATTGCTTGGGGCAGCAGAAAACAAGACGTAATTGCTGAGTCAACTACTGAGGCCGAGTTTGTAGCCGTTGCTGTTGCTTCAAGTCATATGCTCTATTGTAGTAGGTTAACTGAAGAAACTTTTCCTCAGTTTAAAACTCAAGTTACCGTGTATGAAGATAATCAGTCTACCTGTAACTTATTATCTATCTTCTATAATCATGGTAAACTTAAACATATCGAACATCGATATCTCAAGGTAAAAGAGTATGTTCGTGATAACTTACTCAAAATTATTCATGTATCAACAAATAATCAAGTTGCTGATATTTTAACAAAACCTCTTACGGCTCAGCAACATGAGTTCTTACGTGAAAAACTGTTAAGCAATTAAGATGGTAAGTCAAGAGAGTCACTCAAGTATATCCGAAAACTTTAATTTATCAAGTTACCATCTCTATTGTTCAAGTCAAGTCAAGTCAAGCTAATAAAATTTTCGTTATTCATAAATGAAAATTCGTTAAACTTCTGTTATTCATAAATAGAAAAAATTTCTCAAAATTTGTAAGTTGTATAAATTTTTGAAAAATATTAACGGTCAAGTAAATCAAGTTTCAAGTTCAAGAATCAAGAAATAATTACTCAAGTTCGGATAATTCCAAATTGGGTACGAGTTTCGTATTTTCCTAGTTTGCTGAATATAATTCATCGATCGATATCCAGACTCAAAATTATGTTATAATATTGACTCTAACCTCAAGAAATAATTACAAGTTTAGTTCAAGTAAATCAATTTTTCTCAAGAGTCGACATTTTTATGAAATCAAGTCTTTCTTTTATTATCAAGACCAAGTTGATGTCAAGCAGTCTGATGAACTCATCTATTTAATGTGATGAAATACTAATATATCTGTTTATTGTTCCAGATGTATTCCATCAAGATGAATTCAATTTCTCGATCAAGAATAATATTAGTAATTGTATTTTCCTTTTCAGATACTTTTATAATTTTATGTTTGTTTTTGTTCCTGGTTAATCATGTGTTCTTTTATTTTCAGGAAGACTTATTATTTTTAAGTATCATTTTTATTTGAAAATACTAATATTATTTTGTTTGCAGGTGACTCGTTACCTAGTATTAATTTTATGATTCTCATTTTGTTTGTTAATTTTGACGTTTTTCCTTTTTCTCTGGTCAATTAATTTTGTAATTTTATTTGCTCAATTTTTCTGTTTAGTATTATGACCAAAATTTAAGAATTTAAGTTTGTTTTGTTTTTAGAGCGTCATACTCGTTTTTGTTTTGTTAAGATTAAGTAAACTCAAGTTCCTGTGATTCTCAAGCTGCTGTGATTCTTCAAGTCTGTGATAACTCAAGAACTTCAATTCTCAAGAAATTCCAATAAAAACGGCTCGACACTCGCCAGGAAGGGGGTGTTAGATGTCAGTAGTTATTACTACTGCAATCAAGATCTCCCACAGTCAAGTTCTTGTCGTTTTTATCTGTGTTTTTTTCTTCTTTCTGTTTTCTGGTCAAGAGGTGACGCTCACTCCTTGTTGTATTCAATATAGCGATAAGACTTTTATTATGCCTGTTTGTTCTTTTAATAAATTAAGTTGAATTACACAGTGTTTCTCAAGTTATTGATGAATATATTCAAGTTATTCAAGTAAATACATATTTAAACCGAACTCAGTTGTTCGTAATTGGTGTAGGTTTTAAATATAAAGAGTACAACGACTGACAAACATAGAACATTCTCCGTCGAGCAGTGACGGTAAGAATATTGTGTTGGCAATCAGTGTCGCCACATGTAGAACGAATAAATGTAATATACATGTTACATACAGTGTTAGTCAATATAAGGTTATGTGTTCGTGAGGGAGTGACCCCCCTGCGATTCAAAATGGACGAACGAACATATAAGTAAACAATGTGTCACACAAAGTATGTATTAAAAAAAATAAGCAATAGCAGTCAAAATTGTTATATATAAATATCATATAAAAAAAATTTCTATAAAAATGGTAAAAATATTAGGTATGTCATTGACTAGTATCATGATATACAATTAAAATGTGTATAAATTTATGTATCAATTGTTTTATCTTATATATCGTGTAATTATTAACATGAGGTATACATTTAACCTTCTGTTCTAGTGTCACGTCTTATAAATATTGTGTGATTTTGATTTAAAAATATGCATAAAAGGCAGGTCGGAGAGATCAATATCTCCTCATCGTCAGCTGTGGAGAGAAAATGTTATTAAGTATATGTCCTTATAATTAGTTGTGTGGGGTTTAGATAAATATGCTATTGTTGGAATCAATTGAATTTATTAGGGGATGCTGATGCCAGTAAGAGGGGGAACCTATTGAAAGTTGTGATGTGAATTGTGAAATGAAATATGGACCGCTCGGTTTACGATAGGCGCTAAAAGACCGACGCCAATCCACAGTCCAAAATCAAATATCAAAAATTTTGAGGGTTATGTCAATCAAGACTATTGGCCGAAAAGTTGACTTGTTCGGAGGATTCTCGTAATGATATTTTGGAAGGTTTTCCGATCAAGCGCTTTAGTTAATATATCAGCAACTTGATCAGGTGACCTAATATCATTAAAACTTATTAATTTTTGTTGGAAAGCTTCCAACAGTGTGTAGCATTTGATCGCGAGGGACCTGGATCATTTCTGGCCTCCCCCAGATGCAATACGGGATGCAGATATGTTGTCCTCGTACACCTGCACTGTGTCGGTTACAGAGAAAACGCTTCCCATAAGTCTCCAGATCACATATATGTCGTCTAGTGCATCATTCAATGCAATTAACTCGGCTGCAGTCGACGAAGTTGCAACCGGGTTTTGCCGGTGAACAGCCCAATTTAACAAGTCTCCGTTTACAAAGATCATGAAGCCAGTTGTGGAGCACCCTTTCTCCAGGTTATTTATATCAATGGGTGAATCGTCTACGTCGGGTGCATATGACGCATCGACAAAAGCCTTAATGTGTGTTTGGTCAGAGTGGAAGACCAGAGAGAAGTCCCTTGTAGTTTTAAGATACCTAATAATACGACGAACGTAGTTTTTTATTTCATTATTGGAGGATGCCTGAAAACGTGATAAGTAATTGACAGCGAAGGCAATATCCCGGCAGGTCAGTCTTGCCACATATAGCAGATTCCCAATCATAGCCCTATATTCGGTGTCGTCCATTCCATTTGTCGAGTTATTTATCTTAAGTCCAGTCTCCATGGCTGTGGAAGATGGATTACATTCCGTCATTCCAAACTTCCGGAGAATCTTATCAATATATCTATTTTGTGTGAGTATAATTTGTTTTCTAGGGATAT
Source organism: Ericerus pela (assembly GCA_011428145.1). Lineage (NCBI taxonomy): Eukaryota > Metazoa > Arthropoda > Insecta > Hemiptera > Coccidae > Ericerus > Ericerus pela. The sequence continues at coordinate 267,342 of WOFM01002360.1, forward strand.
CTCGACTTATTTCGAAACCTACGAAGAAAGTTGGATTATGTTCTATTTTTAATGAGAAATTTTTATTGAAAGTATTTATTAAATCTTGTGTCCACTCGTCGTGGTTACTAGCCAACAACATGTCATCCACATAGACTATCAGGAGTGCCATTGCACCAATATTATCCTGTTTGATGTATAAACATCTATCTATCTTTGATTGGATGAATCCAGCTTGAATTATTGTTGAATTCAACAAGTCGTACCAACTCTTGGAAGATGTTATCAGTCCATATATTGACTTTATTAATCTCAGGCAATTATTTTTGCCTAGTTGGCATCCCTTAAGGTTTGATATGAATATAGGATATTTTATTTGTGAGTTAAGGAAGGCTGTCTTTATATCGAATTGTGTTATATTTAGACCATATTTATTTGTAATGGATAGTATCCATCTTATTAGCCAATAGTGGATTACCGGGGCATATGTTTCAGTTAGAGAGTACTGAGTAAGATCTTTAAAACCCCTCGCAACCAATCTAGCCTTCGGTATATGAACGCCTTGGTTGTTGGGTTTCGTGGTGAAACGCCACTTTGTATCTACTAACCTCACATTTTTCTCCTTTGGGACGACTTCCCACACACCCATATCAGATAATGACTTCAGCTCGTCTGTAATGGCTTGTTGCCATTCTTCCTTAAAAGGATTGTTTTCAACATCCTCCCATTTTTGAGGGATGTGGTCCTCAATGTAATTTTTATATCTTGATTTAAATAAGTTTAAAATTACAGGAGTTTCTATTAAATTAGTATTATCCTGTATTTTTTCATTATTATTATTTATATTATATATTTGTTTTATGTTTCTCGTTTCATCGAATCTGACATCACATGTAATATGCAATTTGTCTATTAATGGGTCCCTTATGCAGTACCCACTGTTGGTATACCCTACGAATATTCCTTTATCGGATCTTTGGGTTAGTTTTGGGTGTTCACTGTTGGCTCTTTTTCTTTTATTTCTCGTGGCTTGTTGCTGACGGACCTCTATGGGGATATGCCTGTGAGCGAGAGACCCAAAAACTCTCATGTTGGATAAGTCCAGCTTTGTGCCGTAAAACATTTCAAAAGGGGTCTTATGATCTTTGTTGGCCCTAGTTGGGCTTCTGTTTATTACATAAAAAGCCATCAGAACAGCCAAAGACCAAAAACTGAAGTCCAAATCGGAGTCAAACAACATAGCCCTTGTCCTTGCCATAATCGTTTGATTCTGCCTTTCGGCCATCGCATTCAACTCAGGTGAATACGGAACAACTGGCTCGAGGTTTACGCCGTTGTCCTCACAAAATGTCTTCATATTCGAGTCAAGATATTCCCTAGCATTGTCACATCTTAAAGTGGCTATTGGGTGATCCGGGAATTTCGACTTTAATTTCATATATAATTTTTTAAACTCCTCAAAAACCATTGATTTTTTCTCAATAGTGGAGATAAAAGTGTATTTTGTGGCATGGTCCACGAATATCAAAACATACTTTTCACCATATATGCCTGGTGAGAAGGGGCCCATTGTATCCGATGAAACGAGCTCGAGTTTTCTTTCTGGCTGTGTGCGAGTTCCATTGTGCCCCAATCTTCTAGAATTAGCTTTCACACATACCTCACACAGACTGAACTCGTCATCACAAAACGTAATTCTGTTTGGAATGCCTCTTGAGACCTTTGTCAAGAACTTAAAATTTTTTCCTGATAAGTGTCCCAGTCTCCTATACCATATCATTTTTTTATTTATCTTTAATTTTTCTATATTCTCGTTAACTTCTTGATCATCATTTGTTATGTCATTATTATTTATTGTATTGTTATTAGTGTTTATACCTACATCCTCATTCATTTCACTTCCACCTTCATTCGTTTCATTATTTTCTGGATCATTATTATCATGTTCGTCATTAGGGTTTATTATAATATTATTATCTACATTATTATTAATTGTGTTTTTTTGTGTATTATTATTAATATTCTCTCCATTCTCTTCATTCTCCTCCTGACTTTCCTCGATAATTTCTTCTTCTACCTCATATTCCATCCATTCATCTTGGGAATTTATATTAGGCATACATGCCAATTTATTTGATTCGTTATTATAAGGACATATTCTATTTAATTCATCTTCATTTTCTATAATATTAACGGTGGACTCTGGTACAATTTCGTACTTCACCATGTATACGCCTCTTATTTTTGGGGCCAAAAAAATTAATTCATCCGTCCCACGGACGTATATGTGCGCTGCAGAGAAATTTTGATCTATGCCTAGCGCCCTGTTTTCTGTTATTTTAATCCCTGACATTAGATCTACATTTAGAGATGGTACATAATGTACGTTTTTTAATCTTATTACTTTTTGATTTCTCTCTGAATTTTCCACTCTGATAAACATAGTACCTATGTGTGTGGCAATTAGTAAGGTGTCTTGAATGGCACATTCCAGCTCGATAGGCTTTTCTAGCATTATCGGGTTGGACAGTTTAGACAAATCTGATATTACGTTAGCAACAGCTCCACCATCTAACATTATTCTTTTAGTAAGAGGGACATAATCTGTGTCTGACTCTTGTTTCGTGTCTTTAGATGTGATCAAGTTTATTAATTTATTATTATTTGTGTTTGTTTTTTTTTTGGCTCATAATCCTTATATCTAATCATCATGGACCATTGAACATAATTTTCCTTTTTATTTTTATTATTATTATTTTGATTGTTTCATCCGTATCTAGTGTTTTGTGCAGGACCATCTAATTTATCTTGGGGTTTTGCACCCTCTTTATTTGACGAACATACCTTGGCTATGTGCCCTTTGCCATGGAACTTAAAACATACTAAAATATTTGGATTTGGCAAATTATTTTGGTTTTGGTTATTGTTATATTTTTTATATTCATTATTATTATTATTATTCTGAGACATTTCTGACTTTTGATTATTATTATATGTCATTTTCCCCTGATCTACATTTTGACTATGCTTTTGATTTCTATTTGTGTAATTATATCTATTGTAATTTCCTCCATATTGAAATCTCTGATTCTTATTATTTTGGTTGAAATTACGAAATTTATTATTATTATATCTTGACTTTTTCTCGTCATACAACCTATCTGACCTTTCAATCAACATGGCGTGGAGTGTTTCAATTGTTTTTTGATCCTGACTTAAAGTATTGAACTCCAGCCTTGTCATGTCATAGTCCATGTTTAATGATATTAAAAGTTGTTCTATCTCCTCCTGTTTATCTAAAGTTTTACCACAGTCCCTTATTTTTTGGGCTGATCTCAAAAACACATCTAAATAACTTCTTATATTGCCATCACTATTAAATTTTAATCTTTGAAAGGCCTGCTTCACATTAATATATGTAACCTGCGTGCAGCTTTTATACATTTCGTCTGAAACTTTTAGTATTTGATTTATTGTTTTTAGGTCTTTTACTCTTTCAATTAATTCGTTGTTTAAGCCCTGATAGATGAGAGCCTTTCCCTTTTCCTGATTTTGGAAATATGCCATTCAACTGGCTGAACTAGCATTGCCAGAGTCAGGGTTTAAAAAATTATTCAACTCCAGTCCCAAAAATAGCACTTCGGTCTCAACATCGTGCATAATTGGATATAATCCCTCTGCATAAAGTGTTGAGACCATCGTGGTCCTCCAGGCATCATAATTCCTTCCATCGAATACCTTTTTTGTGTCAAATCGTGACATTTTATTATTAACTTTGGGTTGTTCGGGAATTTAAATCCTACCTCAGAAACACGAGAACTTAAATCTAGAGGGTAACATGGTCTCAACCGCACGATAATGCACAACACAGTCTCAACCACTCGATAGGGAATGCAAATTAAATACTCTATAATATAACATTCAATAATTAATTAATATTTTAAACTAAATCTCACTAAATATGTGTTGCCGATGATGAGGTGATCTCTCCGCCGTTGTTTCTACTTCTTGAGCGATCGAATTACTCTGACTTTATCGCCAAAAATGTTCGAAATCGAATTGGTTAAAGCTTTAAGTATTGCTTCAGAACACAGATGATTCTGTTAAACACGTTAAAATGTGAATTAATATTCAGTGCAAAAATTAATCAACAAAAATATGGAAGAGATTACTGCTGAAAAGGAAATAATCTATTAGCTTTCATCAATTGAAAAAATCTTTTATTGTATGTGAACAGGAAAAAATCTGTCACTAATGTCAATGTTCATAAATGTAGGTTTTCTATTTTTGGATTCGATGAAACTCATCCAACAAAGATTTCCTTTTTCTACAATTCTCACCCAACAAGATAAAGTTTGAAAGGCTATTAACACCACCTTTCAAGTTTCGACTTTACTTGAAATTTGGTTGAGGATTTACATGAAAATATACCAAAATTTAACTTTGTGTTACTGAAATTTTAATTTTTTTAGTTAATTTGGAGCAAAATCACATGAATTAATGATTAATTAATCTAAACTTTTTACTTATCTTTTATTTTTTCGTTCACTTTTGGTAGTTTTCCGATGTTTTTCTGCTGCTTTCTTGCCGAGATGACACCAAACTCCGACGGTTTTACTCTTCAACTTTTGAATTTTTGATTTTCTGACTCTGTTTTATTCTCCGGAACACAGCATGAACAATTGCCAACCGTTTTTGATTGTATGCACTGGTCTACCAAACCACGAAATCCTCTTGTATCTTATCTGCTTTCTCCAGACTCTCGACTTCGACATTTTCACAGGCGCCCAAGAATTTACCATTGTTTTCATTAGGTTTCACTTTTCTTTATTGATTTACTTGAATTAAAACTTTTAACTTTTTCAGGATAGTTACTTTAATCACTGAACCGAACTTTTTGTTCACGAATTTTGCACTTTTCCTACCACTTTGCGTGGAGGTATCACACGGGACTAAGCCTTTTCACTTTGCGTGAAACACGAACTTTTAACTTTTAACTAATTACACAATTATCACATTTTAATTATTGCACTTATTTTTCTGATCCGCAGCTCTACTAACATATTGAGGTGAGTTCTGATCACTTCACACGGAAAAGATAAGGACGGACTTCCATCTTAGGAAAACAATTTATTAGCAACGTTAGTATGACTGACAAACAGAGAACATTCTCCATCGAGCAGTGGCGGAAAGAATATTGTGTTGGCAATCAGTGTCGCCACATGTAGAACAAATAAATGTAATATACATGTTACATACAGTGTTAGTCAATATAAGGTTATGTGTTCGTGAGGGAGTGAGGGAATCTTATCCCAACACCCCCCTGCGTTTCAAAATATACGAACGAACATATAAGTAAAAAATGTGTCACACAAAGTATGTATTCCTCGTTTTTCAGTTTCATCAAAAAGTTGGAGGAGTTAAATTTTCATGCTGGTCACAGGCATCCTGCAGAATCAAAATAATTTGATTCTGCCGGACAACTGGTCCGGCATTTTTAATGGTTGGAAAACGTCTATGTAGCCACCCAGTATCACTTTCCATTATTTGATTATTTTCTTCAGAATGCCTGACAGATGCCGGGCCCTATGTAGTTGAAGCCTTAGAATTCCAGCTATATATGATGGACCTATCTCGTCTCCACCTTGGTACACTCCACAGTTAATAATATGTACTATAATATTTCTGTGTGACCTCACGTACTCATGTAAACTATGTGTGTCAGGAACTCACGTTAAGATGAGTTCACTTCTGTTCTGTATCTTGTATGGTGAACATACAAAATATATTCTTCTCGTTTTTAATTACTGTTTTATTGAATCCTCAAATATGGTAGCAGAGCAAGGTTAATTAATAATAATAATTTAGATTCTCGTGCAATAAAATAGTGATAGAGTGTATTTTAAGTGTTGCGGATAAGAATCCAGTGATAGTCTGGTGACGGTAAAGTTCACTTCCCGATACAAAACAAGGACCATAAGGGTAAGTAATAATCATTAAGTTTCTAAGTGGTATATAATTAATTGTGGTCTTAGTGACAATTTAGAAAATAAAGTGTGTCTACGAATTACCTAAAAATGTCTTTCAGTGTGTCTGGGACGTATATCAGTTGTCAGTCAAAAAATAACTACGTAATAAGTTTAGGCAAATATTCCGGACACGTGGTGTTTGAATAAATTAAATTACGCTAAGTGCGCAGACATAAAAGATGGCAGGATCAGAAGAGAGGTGTATAAAGAAGCCGTCTTTCATGTTCAAAATGGTACAATATTCCATGTGTGTCATAATAAAATATTCTCATTGTGATTTAAATACGCATTTGTTGCATGTATATAAAAGACGCCATTATCGGGAGCTAAGAATTATGGGTGACAGACGCTAAATTACGTAATTATAATTAAAGGAATGTGTTTCCAATAATTATTATTCTGAATTATAATTATACCTGTGTGGTCAGAATAATTACCCGTAATAATGAAATCTTGAAATACGGTTAGTCCGAAAGATTTCAGACTTAGTGTCAAAGGTAGTAATTACGTAATTTATTGTGTTTGTATTGGTGTGTCCAGCGGTGTTAATTCTGATGAATTCACCGATGAACCCTGCTGAATGCTGATTGGCTGGAAAAATCAACTAACTTACTATTACTAAAACAAGCAGTCAGTTCTGCGTAGTAATTTTGATCAACGTTCATTCGAAATTGGCTAATGTGAGTGTTCGTTACAAAACATTTCTAAAAGTACATCTTTTTTTTTTAATTTGAATCTTAATAAAATAAAATGAACATGGATGATGAAACATTACAAATACTTAGATATCTATCATTATACCAGGTATGTAAAATTAATTGTTTAATAATTTGAGTGTGTACTTTAAATATGAAAATCCCAGTTGGAAGGGAGCTTATGAATAAATTTTTTTGAAAGTGTAAAAATGGAGGCTAGGTACTGAAGTACTTAATTAACGGGGAGAAGTATATTTTGTGTGAAAAATTTGAGTAATTGTAACTTTAAAATATTCATTCTTTTCGATCATTTTTGAATGAATTCTCATTTTTACGAGTAAATCCCGAATCCTAAGGACGTATTTGGGTATGAGTTAGTGCTCATCTGTGTGTAATCAAGTCCTTCAGTGCAATGATATACCATGGTGTAAAGTCCTGGCCAGGCATAAAGTGTCCTAGACCTACATATCTGTGGGAGTAGGCACCTTATGAAATTTATTCGATGGTATGCACGATAAAAGAAGGCAATATATTTACATACATGTGTCTTATGATGAGTTTATCTAATTATATTATATGACTTTAGTTATTTCATTGAAGTATAATAAATGATCGTTGGCCGTGGCTGTAAAAACCTTATTTTCGTGTGTATTCACATATATTATTTCAGATACCACCAAATCAGATGTCGAATGAAAATGCTCCCCCGCCTCCAGGGCTTACCATGCCATTACGTTTGTTACCCAATCCTAGTCAACAGAGTTACCAAAATACAATTAGTTCGACCACACAACCATTATTCAGTTCGTCTAACACTCAACATTCTGTAAGTTTGAACTTAAATCCGTTGGCGCCTACTTATGTCAGAATGGATTACGAAATGGAGCGTGCGTCGTGTAAGGCTAAATTAATGGCTGATTTCAAAAAGGTCATTGAAAATGTCATGGCATATGACATTAATTTAGCTGCTATCGTAATTGAGGACTACTTGAAAATATGCCAAAATATCTTGATAGAAAATCAAAGATCTGATACACGTTGTCAAGTAGAACCTGTTAGTAAGGTAACAACACAAAATTTCGGTCGGTCCGTATCAACGCAAAACTCAGGTCAGTCCACATTAACGCAAAATCTCGGTTTGTCCGCTACGGTGAGTAAATCAACTTCAGCTCCCATGGAAGTTGATCTTACTCAAGAAACTGCTCGACAACAAAACAAAAGAATTATGCAGGAGCACAATGCCAGTGTGTTCGCGAAGAAATCAAAAACAACTCAAACCTCCGGTGTGTCCACAACAAGATCGTTTGCACAGGTAGTGCAATCAAAATCTTCGCAACCTCAAGAAACGTTAGTCGTACATTCGCAAGTTCTTGCTGGTGAAAATCAAAATCAGCAGGAGCAGAGAACAGTTACCGTAAGTCGACCCAAAATTGAAAATGAAGCACAACCTACGTGTGTTGTAACTCCACAAACTCAGAGTTATCATCCGGTGACAAACCAAACGAGCTTACGCGAGGACCAGGTAATGGCCGAGATGGTACAAAAGCATTTGGATGCGGACAGAGTCTGTGAGTCGGAGAGACGACGAACAACAACAACAAATACAACAGCAACAGCAACTGAAAGAGCAAGAAGCAGAAGAAGAGAGACAACGTAAAGAAGAAGAAAAACAAGTACAAGAAGATAATGAACGACGAATGCGGGAAATGATCGAGAGGAGAGATCAGGCATTCAGATATGAGGAAGAAAGAGACCGTTTGGCGGCAGAGAAGGAAAGGCACCTCCCAATCCAAAATTGTGGAACGAATATTGGTACACATTATTCGTCTTCGGAGCCATGGGTTAAGGATAACCATAATTATTATTTTTCAACCAAGGTTCGTATTATTCCAGTTAAATTAACTGAGGAGACGGATTTCCAACTATGGTATGATCAATTTAGTATGTATATTTCTCGTTTTGAATTTACAAATGTTTTTGATATTAATAGTCATATTCGCTTAGAAGAAAATCAAACTCAGCTTAAAATTGACGCCCAAGCCACTCTGTGTGAATGGCTGGACAAAACTCATAGAAAACTAATTTTTGGTGAATCTGATCCTTCGGTGTGTTTCCTCAAAATTAAACATATGAAAGAACCCAAAGGTTGTGTGTGCGACACATACATAACTCAAATCTATCAGAAAACTTTTAATCCTAAAAATATAGAATTAAAAGAATGGCTGGAAGAATTTGAGGAGTTATCTCGTAAATTAACAATTTATTATAACGGTTGGTCCGAAGAATGAAAGCTTGAAGCTTTCTTGAATCATATGATAATTCCATTTCCGAATATTAGAATACAATGTAAAGATCGTAAACAGATTGGTCCTAATGGTGAAATTCTATGTGATATTACTTACAAACAAGCTAAAGGCATCGCTTTAGAAGAAGAAATGTTATTAAAAGAATGAAATAATACGTATAAGTTAGATAAAGCTGCAGCTAAGGCAGCTAAATTTAATAATCCGAATTTTAAAAGAAAAAGACTTAGTGGCAATTTTAATAAAAAGTTTAATTTTGCAGGAGAAAGTAATGAAGCGAATAAGTTCGACTTAGCTACTCGTAAGTGCTCTAAGTGCAATAGGCGTGGTCATCTAGCGGTGGAATGTAAAGCCACCACTAGATTAGAGCCTATTAACGATTCTTCCAGTCAGTCCGAAACAAATAAAATATCCTGTCAGTTTCGCAACAGAGGTGAACGAAGGGAGAAACGACATAAGTCGTATCACAAATCCAAGCGTTCACACGAGCACCATAAGAAAAGCAAATGACATGGTGCTCGTTCTACAAGAAGATGTTTGTTGTCATCCTCCTCAACGTCAAGTTCCAGTTCGTCCAAAAATTCAAGTTTGTCTAGGAGTCAGTCTCCAAACCCAAAAGGTAAAGCGATGGTTTTAAGAACCAAATCAAAATTTACTAAGTGTATGTATATTAATGAACAGCCGAGAAATGAAATTTGTTTTCTTAGTGATACAGGAGCTACAAATCACTTTGTGTCCGATCTCAAATTTTGAAAAATGTTCAAAAATTAAAGAAACCGAAAATCATTTCTTGCGCTAATAAAAATGAAGTTGCAAATTTATACGTAACCCATAAAGGTTCTATCTTTGTGAAAGATCTTAGTGGTAATACACTTGAGTTGAAAAACATAAATTACTCTAAAGAAATTAGTGATAATCTATTTTCGTTACATAAAATAACAAAACTAGGTTACAACGCAATATTTACAAATACTGAGTGTAAAATAATAAATAAGAAAACTGGCAAAATTATTCTATGTGGACATGAATTTCAAAATTATTGGATTATAGATTTAAAAATTAGTGAAAATAATGAAAAAGTCTGTGTGACAAAACAAAAAGAAACTGTTAGTCAGCAACAAATAAATAAAGAGCAGGGATATGCTCAAATTCATGATGTTTGGTCAGAGTCAGAAAATGAAAATGTTAGTCAGGACAATGACCATGATCATGATTATATTTCAACTCAAGGGTATACGAATATTCAAAAGCTTGATGACGAAGGTCCAGAAGAATTTCTAGATATTGGTGCTAATATTCTCAAAAATATTAATTTTGCTGACAAAATTAAAGATTGTGAAGCATGTAATTTGGCAAAAATAACAAAACGTCCTCATAAAGCTGTGCGTGATGTCGCATCAAAACCTTTAGTAAGAGTACATTCCGATCTAATTGGCCCAATAAAACCAGTAGGAGTCTGGCAGAAAAGCTCTTACATAATAACTTTTACCGATGATTTTTCTAGTTATACTGTAACGTTCAGTATTAAAGATAAAACCTGTGTGGCTGAAACTTTTGTAGGACATTTAAAAGTAATGCGAGCAAATCTTGGTGATAGCTCAGCTAAAATTAATTATTTACATATCGACGGTGGTCGAGAATATATGAATATGTCTATGAAAAAAATTATTGCAAATGAGGGTATCATTGTCGAGACTTGTCCTCCTGATACTCCTCAACTTAATGCTGTGGCAGAAAGACTAAATCGAACTGTACTTATGAAAATTTGAGCTCTTTTCATTGATAGTGGTCTACCTATTGAGTTTTGGGAACTTGCGTTAAACCAAGTCGTTCATATTCACAATAGGTTACCTCACAAAAAGTTAGGATTTAAAACCCCATATGAGTTACTTCGGAATAAAGTTCCTTCAATTAAGTATATTCATCGATTTGGCTGTGTGGCATACTGAAAAATACCGTATGAAAAACAAAATGTTAAAAAGTTAGAAGGCCGTGGAGAATTGTGTATTCTCGTCGGATGTAATGCTGAATCGTGGCAACTTTTAAATCCAGCAACAGGTAAATTACATAAATGTAGTGATGTTGAATTTTCAGAATCTGTAATGTTCAAAGATAAATTTCCGTTAGATTATTTTTTGAAAAATGGTTTCCCTACTTTTGATACTAATGCTTGGGACAAAAATGAACAAGTCCCTAAAGTTGACTTTGCAGGAGATATTTCGGACAATTTAATCGAAAATAAAAATAGCTCAAATAAACGTAATTTAGATGAAGAAATTGTCTATGTGTCCAAAAGTAAGAAAGTCAAATTTAGTGATACAACTTTCAGTAAGTCTAAAATTTAAGGTGGATATTTGTTAGAAAAGTTGGAGGAAATGGTAATATTTTTTTTAAAGCGCTCTTAGTAAGTCGTGGCTATAAACATCAAAATGTATACGATTATTCCGAAATATATGCTCCAACCTTAGGTATTGCTGAAGTTAGAGCTATATTAGAAATTGCAAATAAATTAAAGTGGGATGTTATACAAACTGATGTAGACGTAGCATTCCTTAATGGTGAACTTGAGAAAGATATTTACATGGAAATTCCTGATGGTGTTAATAAATCCGATGAGTTCAAACGCACACATGTATGTAAATTAAAGAAATCTTTGTATGGTCGTCGGGTTAGTCCCAAACGTTGGCATGTTTGTTTCAAAAAGGTTATGTCCGACATGAGATTTATTGTCCATGAAGGTCAAGCTAACATTTATTCTTGGGAAAAAAATTCTACCTTTGTGATAATTGTTGCGTATGTCGATGATATTCTTATTACCGGAAATAATAAAGATAAAATTTTAGAAACTCAACGTCGTTTAAATAAAGAATTTAAGCTTAAAATTATGGGTGAACCTAAAAAATATTTAGGAATTGAAATTAATCGTAATAAAAATCAAAGAAAAATGTGTTTGTGACAAAAGCGTTTCATCGAATCTAAGGAGTGCGATACTCCTACGGTCACTAATCAAGTGGATTGAAAAGCTCAGTATGAACCTAAAATTGAAACAACGTTGAACTTAAAACATCATATTCCGTATCGAGAAGTAGTTGGTGCTCTTCTCTATTTAACTATGTGTACTCGACCTGATATTTCTTTCTGTGTGAATACTTTAACTCGTAAATGTAGTAATTATGACATTTACGATTGGATTAAAGTTGAACGTGTATTGAAATACTTAAAAAGAACTAAAGACCTTGGAATATACTTGGAAGGTAGTGGTCATAATTTCATTAGTTACAATGATGCTTCTTTAGGCATGACTGATCCAGATGGTTTGTCCACATCAGGCTATTTAATTCAAATATTTGATGATTCAATAGCTTAGGGTACCAAATGACAAAAATGTGTTGCTACCTCATTTATGGAAGCCGAATACATTGCGTTAAATCAAGCTAGTAAAGACGTAATATATTTGTCAAATTTGTGTTCAAAAATATTAAAACAAAAGGTTAGTCCTATAATTTTCGAAGATAATCAAGCTACTGTTGAAGCTGTAAAATCTGGTCAGTCCAAAGCATTAAGACTCTTAGTGAAATTAAAATATAAGTATGTCTGTAAAGTATATTCGCAAAAATTAGTCGATATAAAATGGATTCCTACAAAGGAACAATTGGCTGATATATTTACAAAAGCTCTTCCTCAACCATTATTCGAAAGCTTTTGTAACGTAATTATGAATATTACTAATTGAATTATTCGATGTGTTCTCATGTAATAGCATTCCAAACGTCTAGTAATCGTATGTCGTTAAGACATGGTGAATAAAACTCAAGAAATACGGTTAGTTCCACTTCGCTGAAAAAGTTCCTGTTAGTCAACATTATAATTTAACTGCTGTAAAATTGATGTGTTCAATAATACCTAATAATGTTGTGATTTGTACATATATATGTTGGTTGTGAATAAACTTAGTGTCGTTTATTATTATTACAACGACTAATTACTTCTTAGTGACAATTCTTCGATCAAATAATTCAAGAAATATTCAACTGTGTGTTAGGTACGTAATTACCTTCAATAATTTTCTCTTAGTGACAACTTTCTCTACGTGAATACAAAGTTAATTCGTTAGCCTATGAAATTCAATGATGGCAGAATACTCAAGAAGCTGTCGACTACAATGAGTACCAGGAGGGAGTGTTAGAGTTCCAGCTATATATGATGGTCCTATCTCGTCTCCACCTTGGTACACTCTACAGTTAATAATATGTACTATAATATTTCTGTGTGACCTCACTTACTCATGTAAACTATGTATGTCAGGAACTCACGTTAAGATGAGTTCATTTCTGTTCTGTATCTCGTATGGTGAACATACAAAATATATTCTTCTCTTTTTTAATTACTGTTTTATTTAATCCTCAAATATGGTAGCAGAGCAAGGTTAATTAATAATAATCCATTGTAAAGCAACAATTTCTTCAACTGAAAAATATACAAGAACTTCAATGCGATGATCCTGAAATTCAACTCGTATTCTTGTCTAATAAAAAAAGTCGTGGGTATCCTTAGAACTTATCTACCACTCATAATGCAAAAAACTTGCATGCAATTCTATCACCAAGATACAGTACATCCAGACATTAATAAGACCTTATTAATAATCCATCGATTTGTAGACTGGCCTGGCTGTAAATCTGACATCATAGATTATGTTAAACAATGTGAAACTGTTATCACTTGTAAAAGAAGAAAATCAATGCCATACGGTGATATGAAGAAAGTAATTACTGAAAATAAAAATGATTTGATTTCAATCGACAATTATGGTCCTTTACCAAGAATTCAAGGAAATGTTGAAAAATTACTCGTAGTTATGGACGTATTTACAAAATATTTAAAACTTTATTCTGTAAAGAAATCAAATACTCTGTCTTCTATAGACCACCTAACAAAAGACTTCGAAAAATATGGAAAACCTAAAGTAATTCTGAGTGATAATGGTACGCAATTCCAAAATGATCATTGGATTAATCATTGGAAGAAATTAGGCATCCAGATCCATTTTACTAGTGTTTACCGACCAGCCTCAGATGATTGACTTTTTCAGCGACACAAGATGAAGTTTGACAATGAATTTTGTTGGAATACAATTCCCTCACCCCCTCACAAATACACTGGTATGAACTTATACCTAAACTGTAAATGACATACATGCAACATTTTTACTTTTCATATGTGGCAACACTGGTTGCCACCTCAACCTTTTTCCATCTCTGATCAACAGAGGTTGTTCTCCGTTTGTCAGTTGTCATTGTTACGATGTCGTGAATAAATAGTTTGAATCAACATTGTGTTTTTCACTGTGTTTGTTCTTAAAGATCTCATCTCTCCTCAACATGGTAGCCAGAGCATGTGATCACACAGTGTTAAATGTAATCAGAATGTATTAATCATTTAATTGAATTTAAAAGTTTTGTGTTTATTTCACAAAAGGTGAAAGGGCATAGCGCCGAGTAATTCCATCACGCAAGGTGATAGGAAAAGTGAAAATCAAAAGTGAAATTTTGTAAAAGTAAAAGTGAAAAATTAAAAGTGTTGAAAGTATAATTGAATGTAATCAATCGAAAAATCAAAGTTAATGAAAACGACATTGAATTCTTGGGCACCAGTAAAGTTGTCAAAGTCAAGAATTTGGAAGAAGCAAATCAAGTTAGAAAGAATCCTACGGTTTGGTAAGCCGGTACATCAAGTGAAAAGTGGTTGGCAGTTGTTTTTGTTGTGCTCCAGAGATAATTAAAGTAAGAAAAGTCAAAAATCAAGTCATTTTGTACAAAATCAACGAATTCCAAATCCAGCAGCTGAAGAAAAGAGGTAAAAAATCGCAGAAAAATGTAATCAACAGTGAAGAAAAATAAAGGATAAGTCAAAAATTTAGATTAATTATTTATTATTCCATTTGTTTGTGTCCATAATTGCCCCAAAAATTGTAAATTTTTGTGTTTTAATTCATATTTTTGCATATTTTCATGTATATTCAGTGACAGGAGATTTGGGAAGTTGAAACCTGAAAGGTATTTTAAATCTTTCTTTCAAACTTTATCTCATTTGCCCTGAATTGCATGAACAAGAAATCTTTTGTTGAATTTAATATATTGAATTCATCAATAGAAAAATTCGAGACACATATTTTAATTTTGGTGACAAATGTTTTCATGTTCATGCATAATAATGTTACATTCAATTGTTGAATGTTAACAGATAATTTTCATGGTACTCATCTCTTTCATATAATGTGATAACAAATAATTGACCGAATATTTAATTTTTATGTTCAAACTTGATTGACAGATTTTGTAGTTTGTTCCGGAAGATTCATTCCTACATTGACTGATCGACTTTGAATAATTTTGGCAGTAGAATTCGATTAATATAAAATGATCATTTCATTGACACAACGGCGAAGAGATCATTTCATCGTCAGCAGAAAATAATATGACAGAAATATTATTTTATTATATTGTTTGATTATTTAATTTTATGTTTTGATATAATAATTTGCATTCCCTATCGTGTGGTTGAGACCATGATTTGCATTATCGAGCGGTTGAGACCATGATACCCTGTAATTTTAAGTTCTCGTATTTCTGAGGTAGGGTACATATGCTCTAATTCCTCTCCTGAAATTTAATTGAAGACAATGTCACGTTTCGACACTAAAAAAGTTTTTGATGGAAGAAATTATGATGCATGGAGAACCACGATGGTATCGACTTTATATGCTGAGGGACTATATCCCATCATGCATGATATCGAAACTGAAGTACTATTTTTGGGCTTAGAATTGAATATTTTTTTGAATCCGGATCCTGGAAATGTAAGTCCAGCAAATTAAATGTCTTATTTCCGAAATCAAGAGAAGGGTAAAGCATTAATATATCAAGGCTTAAATAATGAACTCATTGAGAGAGTAAAAGACCAATTAATCAGAAATTAAAAGTCTTAGATGAGCGATATAAAAGCTGTACACAGGTCACGTATATTAACGCCAAACAGGGTTTCCAAAAACTTAAATACGATAGTCAGGAAAATATGCGTAGTTATTTAGATCTCTTTTCATGCTCAGCTCAAAAAATAAGAGATTGTGGGAAACCTTTAGATAAACAGGAGGAAATCGAACAGTTACTGATATCTCTGAACATGGATTATGATATGACAAGATTGGAATTCAATACATTAAGTCAGGATCAAAGGACAATAGAAACACTTCATGCCATGTTAATTGAGAAGTCAGGTAGATTATATGACGAGAAAAAGTCAAAATTTAATAATAATAACAAATTTTGTAATTTCAATCACAATAATAAAAATCAAAGATTTCAATATGGTGGAAATTACAATAGATTCAATAATAATAACAGGAATCCATACCACAATCAAAATATAGATCAGGGAAAAATGACATATAATAATAACCAACAACCTGAAATGTCTTCATCTAACAATAATAAATATGAAAACAAAAAATATAATAATAACCAAAATCAAAATACTTTGTCAAATTCGAACATAATAGTATTCTTTAAGTGTCATGGCAAAGGACACATGGCAAAGGTATGTCCATCAAATAAAGAGGGTTTAAAACCCCAAGATAAACCAGATGGTCCTGCACAAAATACCCGATACGGATGAAATAATACGAATAATAATAATAATAATAAAAATAAAAAAGAAAATTATGTTCAGTGGTCTATGATGCTAAGGTACAAAAACTCTGAATTGGAAATAAGCAAACACGATAATAATCTAATAAACTTAATCACATCAAAGGGTGATGGACAAGAGTCATTTTTGGACTATGTCCCTCTGACCAAATGCATAATGTTGGATGGTGGTGCTGTTGCACATGTGATATCGAACTTATTGAAATTGTCCAATCCCATAATGTTAGATAAACCTATAGAACTGGAATGTGCAATCCAGGATACACTACTAATTGCCACACATATTGGCACAATGTTTATAAAAGTCAAAAATTCTGAGAGAAAACAGACTGTAATAAGGCTCATGAATGTACATTATGTACTGTCATTAAATATCGACCTTGTATCATGGATTAAAATCACTGAAAACCGAGCACTTGGCATTGACTAAAATTTTTCAGTATAGCATATATACATCCGTGGTACGGATGAAGTAATTTTTTCAGCCCCAAAAATAAGAGGAGTATATATGGTGAAGTATGAAATAGCTTCAGAAACAACTGTTAATATCATAGAATCAACAAATGAATTAAATAAAATATGTCCATGTAATAATAAGTCAAATAAATTGGCATGTATGCCTAATATAAACTCCCAAGACAAATTGATGGAATATGAGATACAAGAGGAGGTAATTGAGGAAACACAAGAGGAAAGTGAAGAGAATGCAGAGGATAAAAATAAAGATAATAATATAAATGGAACTAACAATAATATAATAATAAATAATAACCAAGTAGAAAACGAAAATCACAAAAGTATAAAAAATTTAGATGATATATAAGAAAATAATAATTCACAAAAACACGAAATATATGAGGAAGAGTGTGAAACGAATGAGGAAACAGGAACAAATAATAATAATAATAATGATATAACAAATAAAGATAATATAACAAGTGACAATAAGGAGCTTAATGAAAGAACAGAAAATATAAAACTAGACAAAAAACTAATATGGCATAGAAGATTAGGGCATTTGTTTGGAAAAAATTTAAAATTCTTAGCAAAGGTCTCAAGAGGTATTCCTCCAGGAATTACTTTTTGTGATGATGAGTTCCGCCTTTGTGAGGTCTGTATAAAAGCTAACTCTAGAAGACTAGGACACAATGGAACTCGCACACGACCAAAGAGGAAACTTGAGCTTGTTTCGTCAGACACAATGGGTCCCTTTTTGCCAGGAATATATGGTGAGAAATATGTTTTAATCTTTGCGGACCATGCCACAAAATATACTTTTGTTTCCCCCATTGAAAGGAAATCCATGGTCTCCGAGGAATTTAAAAAATTACACTTAAAATTGAAAACAAAATTCCCAAATTGTCCCATCGCTAATCTACGATGCGACAGGGCTAGAGAATACTTAAATACAAATATGAAGTCATTTTGTGAGAATAATGGTGTAAACTGGGAACCAGTCGTTCCATATTCTCCGGAACTAAATGCAATCGCCAAAAGGCAAAATCAAACTATAATGGCTAGAGTTAGGGCTATGTTGTTCGATTTGAACTTATACTTTAGATTCTGGTCTTTGGCTGTTGTGACGGCGATCTATATAATAAATAGAAGCCCAACTAGGGCAAACCCTGAAAATAAAACACCTTTTGAAATGTTTTACAGCACAAAGCTGGACACATCAAATATGAGAGTTTTTGGGTCTTTTGCTCACAGGAACATCCCTATAGAAGTCCGTCAACAACAGGCCATGAGAAATAAAAGAAAAAGTGTCACAATAGACCCAAAACTAACACAGTGATCCGATAAAGGAATTTTTGTAGGTTATACCAATAGTGGGTATTGCATTAGGGACCCATTAATGGAAAAATCGCACGTCACTTGCGATGTCAGGTTTGACGAAACAAAGAACATAATAGAAATAAAAAACACGATTAATAATAATAATAATAATAATATAAATAACCAAGTAGTGGAATATGATAACGACACTATAGATACTCCTGTAATACTTAACATAATAAATTCACGAAGCAATAAATATATTGAGGACTGTATTCTTCAGAATTGGGAGGACGTTGAGTCCAATCCCTTCAGGGAACAATGGCTTCAAGCTATAAAAGATGAGCTGAATTCATTGTCTGATATGGGCATTTGGGAAGTCATCCCCAGAGAAAGGAATGTGAGGTTGGTAGATACTAAGTGATGCTTTACCACAAAACCCAACAACCTAGGGGTTCATATCCCAAAGGCAAGAGGTTTTAAATATCTCACTCACTATTCCATGACTGAAACATATGCCCCAGTAATCCAATACTGGTTAATCAGATGGATTTTGTCAGTTACCAATAAGTATGGTTTAAATCTTATACAATTTGATATTAAAACAGCATTTCTTAACTCAGAAATATCATACCCAATATTTTTATCTTCCCCCAAAGGCTGCCAAATAGGCAATAATAAATGCCTGAAACTTATAAAGTCCATATATAGTCTCCAAACCTCATCGAAGAGTTGGTACGATCTATTGAATTCTAGAGTAGTTCGAGCTGGTTTTACCCAGTCAAAAATTGATCGATGCTGTGTACTAAACAAGACAGCACTGGCGCAGTGGCGTTTTTAATAGTCTATGTAAACAACATGCTGTTAGCAAGCAACCACGATGAATGGACACAAGAATTAATAAATACTTTTAATAAATATTTCACAGATAAAATAGAAAATAACCCTATTTTCTTTGTTGGATTTGAGATAAATCATGACATTCCACAAAAATAAGTCATTCTCACACAACATAGATATATAGATAAGATTCTCTAGAAGTTTCAAATGACTGAGAGTAAACCCATTTCAACACCCATGGAGACTGGGTTGAAACTAAACAAACTTGTTAATGGAGACTTACTGAACTGGGCCATTTACCAGCAACACACGGTTGCAACTTCGTCAACTGCAGCCAAATTAATTGAATTGAATGATGCACTTGACGACATAACTGTGGTCTGGAGATTATTGGAAAGCATCTTCTCTGTAACTGACCCAGTTCAAGTGTATGAGGACAATATATCTGCGTCCCGCATTGCATTTGGGGGAAGCCAGAAGTGATCCAGATCTCTTGCGATCAAATGTTATACTCTGTTGGAAGCTTTCCAACAAAAACTAATTGTTTTTAACGACATTAGGTCTACCGATCAACTTGCTGACGTTTTAACAAAAGCCCTTGATTGGAAAACTCACCAGAACATGGTTATGAGAATCCTCCGAGTAAGTCAACTTTTCGGCTAATTGTCTTTATTGACACAACCCTTCAAAATTTTTGATATTTGGTTTTGGACTGCAGATGTGCGTCGGTCTTTTAGCGCCTATCGTAAACCAGGTGGTCCATAAATTCTTTTTCACCATTTCACATCACAAATCATATCAACAGGTTCCCCGTCGCTGCTCTGTCTTTCTTACTGACATCAGTATTCCCTACATATATTCCATTGATTCCAATAATAGCTTCTTTATCCAAACCCACACGATTTTATTTTACATATATATATTCATGTTTTGTCTAGCTGATGATGAGGAAAAATTGATCTCTTCGACCGATTATATATTATAGTAATTAAATTTCATATATTATATTTGATAAGATTTGACAATAAAACAAAAGGTTAAAAACATACCTAATGTTAGCAATAAGACATTCCATAAAATAAATTTATTCATAATATATCTACCATCTATGTTTTAATTGTACAACATCGAAAATACTAGTCAACAACAGCGTTTTAATTTTTTTAGCATTTTTGCAATTTTATATTTTATGTTTGTTTAATAATTTTGACTGCTATTGTGTGAGAAAGTAACCGAACAAGAACAACAACCAGTGATGATATTAAATGAAAACTATTGAAGAAACACTAAATTTGTAGTCAACACACTAAGAAAAAGATTCAGTTTTTAAAATCTCATTTTATTCTCTGTTCACGTAACAACATTTAGAGATCAACTAACTGACAGTTAAAATATGAATATACAATCAGTTATAGCGGATGATGTCACAAGCAGCGACCATGTTACGGGTAAATATATTGACTATGAGCGAGGTCATGAGGAGCATATTCTCACATATTGCTTATTTTTATTTTTGTTGAGATTGTTAAAAATGGCTATTAATAACAATGAGGATCTTTCATTTGAGAGATTAATTTTCTAGTTTAATAAAAAACAAACGTTGTTCTCGTCACAAAGGTTTAATGCCCATTAAACATATAACACGGCCATGATGCCAAAGTAGATAGATAAAGCCTGGATAGAATACCACAGGTGAAACGAACAACCACAGATACGAAAGAATGAATCGAATTACATTTACCGTTCATCACTCATGTATGAGTGTAGTGAAGAGGTGACTGAACAACAATTTTCAATGTTTTGCAATATCATACCATAATAACATATTCGTTTGTCTGTTTTGAATCGCAGGGGGGTGTTGGAATAGAATTCCCTCACTCCCTCAAATACAATGGTATGAACTTATACCTAAACTGTAAATGACATACATGTAACATTTTTACTTTTTGTATATGGCGACACTGGTTGCTGCCTCAACCTTTTTCCATCTCTGATTAACGGAGGTTGTTTTCCATTTGTCAGTCGTCGTTGTTACGATGTCATGAATAAATAGTTTGAATCAATATTTCGTTTTTCGCTGTTTTGTTCTTAAAAATCTCATCTCTCCTCAACAAATTTAGCATGATGTTGAGCCCAAAAGAATTAAAGATGAATAAATGTTGAAGGTTTTACCCGTTTCAGCAATCACCATTTTGTTGAATCTTTGATGTTGGTCGTTGAATTTTATGTTTTAGCTTCCACATTTACAGATAAATTTTTTAGCCTAAGTCGGGTTGTATAAAAAAAATAAAGGATTAAAATTTTGATGACTTAAAACCACAATTAATACGACTTGTTTTCAGGTATCTTCTTCACTACGATGACCATCAGCAGAATTGATTGAATTCGAAGTTTGATCAAAGTTCAATTGCTCAGATAATTGACCCTCCAAAATTCAAAGAAACAAAATATTCAAAATGACAAAATAATCATAGAACTATTCAACTTCCCCGTTGAATATATAGCATTGAAGCACTTGAAAACTTAAAAAAAAATCACTAGTATGTATCACATCAACTTAAGCAAGTTAAGTTTGGAAAAAATTTTTACAGGAAAAAACCGTGTTCTGATATTATGTGAGGATGTATTCACCAAGGATTGTGTTTCTTGTAAAAGAAAGAAGAACGAATTCACTGCAACGAGATTTATTTGACGAATAAAGAACAGCCAAAAGTACAAGTAATGGTGTGACTTGAGAAACGAGATTCCCTACTACAGCGTGACAGTGTGTACGAGTGTAAAGATAAAAAGTTTTTTATCATGAGTTCAGTGTTATTGAGTACCTATGAGATTTACATGGACTATGTCCAACAAATATGACTAAAATATCACTTATCAATCGAGAAGGAAAAGGCACATTCTTGAATACCGAATTTTAAAAAGTGTACATTTTATGAATGTAGCACTTTTCTTTCAGAGTTTGAAAAGTGAAGTAGGAGAATACAGGTGTCAAACATCACTTTATAAAGAGGCATTTTATGAACTCTTGGTCTGTTAACGTTGTATAAGGTCCTATGGGTACGGTGAAGGAGAAATGACACTTTATATTGGAGGATTCAATAAAACAGTAATTAAAAAAGAGAAGAATATATTTTGTATGTTCACCATACGAGATACAGAACAGAAATGAACTCATCTTAACGTGAGTTCCTGACATACATAGTTTACATGAGTAAGTGAGGTCACACAGAAATATTATAGTACATATTATTAACTGTAGAGTGTACCAAGGTGGAGACGAGATAGGACCATCATATATAGCTGGAACTCTAACACTCCCTCCTGGTACTCACTGTAGTCGACAGCTTCTTGAGTATTCTGCCATCATTGAATTTCATAGGCTAACGAATTAACTTTGTATTCACGTAGAGAAAGTTGTCACTAAGAGAAAATTATTGAAGGTAATTACGTACCTAACACACAGTTGAATATTTCTTGAATTATTTGATCGAAGAATTGTCACTAAGAAGTAATTAGTCGTTGTAATAATAATAAACGACATTAAGTTTATTCACAACCAACATATATATGTACAAATCACAACATTATTAGGTATTATTGAACACATCAATTTTACAGCAGTTAAATTATAATGTTGACTAACAGGAACTTTTTCAGCGAAGTGGAACTAACCGTATTTCTTGAGTTTTATTCACCATGTCTTAACGACATACGATTACTAGACGTTTGGAATGCTATTACATGAGAACACATCGAATAATTCAATTAGTAATATTCATAATTACGTTACAAAAGCTTTCGAATAATGGTTGAGGAAGAGCTTTTGTAAATATATCAGCCAATTGTTCCTTTGTAGGAATCCATTTTATATGGACTAATTTTTGCGAATATACTTTACAGACATACTTATATTTTAATTTCACTAAGAGTCTTAATGCTTTGGACTGACCAGATTTTACAGCTTCAACAGTAGCTTGATTATCTTCGAAAATTATAGGACTAACCTTTTGTTTTAATATTTTTGAACACAAATTTGACAAATATATTACGTCTTTACTAGCTTGATTTAACGCAATGTATTCGGCTTCCATAAATGAGGTAGCAACACATTTTTGTCATTTGGTACCCTAAGCTATTGAATCATCAAATATTTGAATTAAATAGCCTGATGTGGACAAACCATCTGGATCAGTCATGCCTAAAGAAGCATCATTGTAACTAATGAAATTATGACCACTACCTTCCAAGTATATTCCAAGGTCTTTAGTTCTTTTTAAGTATTTCAATACACGTTCAACTTTAATCCAATCGTAAATGTCATAATTACTACATTTACGAGTTAAAGTATTCACACAGAAAGAAATATCAGGTCGAGTACACATAGTTAAATAGAGAAGAGCACCAACTACTTCTCGATACGGAATATGATGTTTTAAGTTAAACGTTGTTTCAATTTTAGGTTCATACTGAGCTTTTCGATCCGCTTGATTAGTGACCGTAGGAGTATCGCACTCCTTAGATTCGATGAAACGCTTTTGTCGCAAACACATTTTTCTTTGATTTTTATTACGATTAATTTCAATTCCTAAATATTTTTTAGGTTCACCCATAATTTTAAGCTTAAATTCTTTATTTAAACGACGTTGAGTTTCTAAAATTTTATCTTTATTATTTCCGGTAATAAGAATATCATCGACATACGCAACAATTATCACAAAGGTAGAATTTTTTTCCCAAGAATAAATGTTAGCTTGACCTTCATGGACAATAAATCTCATGTCGGACATAACCTTTTTGAAACAAACATGCCAACGTTTGGGACTAACCCGACGACCATACAAAGATTTCTTTAATTTACATACATGTGTGCGTTTGAACTCATCGGATTTATTAACACCATCAGGAATTTCCATGTAAATATCTTTCTCAAGTTCACCATTAAGGAATGCTACGTCTACATCAGTTTGTATAACATCCCACTTTAATTTATTTGCAATTTCTAATATAGCTCTAACTTCAGCAATACCTAAGGTTGGAGCATATATTTCGGAATAATCGTATACATTTTGATGTTTATAGCCACGACTTACTAAGAGCGCTTTAAAAAAAATATTACCATTTCCTCCAACTTTTCTAACAAATATCCACCTAGAATCAATTGTTTTAGTATACTTGGGTCTTTTAACATAATCCCAAGTTATCACTATCTTTTAATGATTTTAATTCTTTATCTATTGCTTTTAACCACTTAGATTTATTTTTACATTTGAACACATCATCTACATTTTCAGGTACTTCATTTAATTTACACATCATAGAAAAATACTTCTTTTCAATTACTTCAGGTTTATCTTTAGGATTAATTATTTCTAACTCATTTTCAATTTTAGACTTACTGAAAGTTGTATCACTGAATTTGACTTTCTTACTTTTGGACACATAGACAATTTCTTCATCTAAATTACGTTTATTTGAGCTATTTTTATTTTCGATTAAATTGTCCGAAATATCTCCTGCAAAGTCAACTTTAGGGACTTGTTCATTTTTGTCCCAAGCATTAGTATCAAAAGTAGGGAAACCATTTTTCAAAAAATAATCTAACGGAAATTTATCTTTGAACATTACAGATTCAGAAAATTCAACATCACTACATTTATGTAATTTACCTGTTGCTGGATTTAAAAGTTGCCACGATTCAGCATTACATCCGACGAGAATACACAATTCTCCACGGCCTTCTAACTTTTTAACATTTTGTTTTTCATACGGTATTTTTCAGTATGCCACACGGCCAAATCGATGAATATACTTAATTGAAGGAACTTTATTCCGAAGTAACTCATATGGGGTTTTAAATCCCAACTTTTTGTGAGGTAACCTATTGTGAATATGAACAACTTGGTTTAACGCAAGTTCCTAAAACTCAATAGGTAGACCACTATCAATGAAAAGAGCTCAAATTTTCATAAGTACAGTTCGATTTACTCTTTCTGCCACAGCATTAAGTTGAGGAGTATCAGGAGGACAAGTCTCGACAATGATACCCTCATTTGCAATAATTTTTTTCATAGACATACTCATATATTCTCGATCACCGTCGATATGTAAATAATTAATTTTAGCTGAGCTATCACCAAGATTTGCTCGCATTACTTTTAAATGTCCTACAAAAGTTTCAGCCACACAGGTTTTATCTTTAATACTGAACGTTACAGTATAACTAGAAAAATCATCGGTAAAAGTTATTATGTAAGAGCTTTTCTGCCAGACTCCTACTGGTTTTATTGGGCCAATTAGATCGGAATGTACTCTTACTAAAGGTTTTGATGCGACATCACGCACAGCTTTATGAGGACGTTTTGTTATTTTTGCCAAATTACATGCTTCACAATCTTTAATTTTGTCAGCAAAATTAATATTTTTGAGAATATTAGCACCAATATCTAGAAATTCTTCTGGACCTTCGTCATCAAGCTTTTGAATATTCGTATACCCTTGAGTTGAAATATAATCATGATCATGGTCATTGTCCTGACTAACATTTTCATTTTCTGACTCTGACCAAACATCATGAATTTGAGCATATCCATGCTCTTTATTTATTTGTTGCTGACTAACAGTTTCTTTTTGTTTTGTCACACAGACTTTTTCATTATTTTCACTAATTTTTAAATCTATAATCCAATAATTTTGAAATTCATGTCCACATAGAATAATTTTGCCAGTTTTCTTATTTATTATTTTACACTCAGTATTTGTAAATATTGCGTTGTAACCTAGTTTTGTTATTTTATGTAACGAAAATAGATTATCACTAATTTCTTTAGAGTAATTTATGTTTTTCAACTCAAGTGTATTACCACTAAGATCTTTCACAAAGATAGAACCTTTATGGGTTACGTATAAATTTGCAACTTCATTTTTATTAGCGCAAGAAATGATTTTCGGTTTCTTTAATTTTTGAACATTTTTCAAAATTTGAGATCGGACACAAAGTGATTTGTAGCTCCTGTATCACTAAGAAAACAAATTTCATTTCTCGGCTGTTCATTAATATACATACACTTAGTAAATTTTGATTTGGTTCTTAAAACCATCGCTTTACCTTTTGGGTTTGGAGACTGACTCCTAGACAAACTTGAATTTTTGGACGAACTGGAACTTGACGTTGAGGAGGATGACAACAAACATCTTCTTGTAGAACGAGCACCATGTCATTTGCTTTTCTTATGGTGCTCGTGTGAACGCTTGGATTTGTGATACGACTTATGTCGTTTCTCCCTTCGTTCACCTCTGTTGCGAAACTGACAGGATATTTTATTTGTTTCGGACTGACTGGAAGAATCGTTAATAGGCTCTAATCTAGTGGTGGCTTTACATTCCACCGCTAGATGACCACGCCTATTGCACTTAGAGCACTTACGAGTAGCTAAGTCGAACTTATTCGCTTCATTACTTTCTCCTGCAAAATCAAACTTTTTATCAAAATTGCCACTAAGTCTTTTTCTTTTAAAATTCGGATTATTAAATTTAGCTGCCTTAGCCGCAGCTTTATCTAACTTATACGTATTATTTCATTCTTTTAATAACATTTCTTCTTCTAAAGCGATGCCTTTAGCTTGTTTGTAAGTAATATCACATAGAATTTCACCATTAGGACCAATCTGTTTACGATCTTTACATTGTATTCTAATATTCGGAAATGGAATTATCATATGATTCAAGAAAGCTTCAAGCTTTCATTCTTCGGACCAACCGTTATAATAAATTGTTAATTTACGAGATAACTCCTCAAATTCTTCCAGCCATTCTTTTAATTCTATATTTTTAGGATTAAAAGTTTTCTGATAGATTTGAGTTATGTATGTGTCGCACACACAACCTTTGGGTTCTTTCATATGTTTAATTTTGAGGAAACACACCGAAGGATCAGATTCACCAAAAATTAGTTTTCTATGAGTTTTGTCCAGCCATTCACACAGAGTGGCTTGGGCGTCAATTTTAAGCTGAGTTTGATTTTCTTCTAAGCGAATATGACTATTAATATCAAAAACATTTGTAAATTCAAAACGAGAAATATACATACTAAATTGATCATACCATAGTTGGAAATCCGTCTCCTCAGTTAATTTAACTGGAATAATACGAACCTTGGTTGAAAAATAATAATTATGGTTATCCTTAACCCATGGCTCCGAAGACGAATAATGTGTACCAATATTCGTTCCACAATTTTGGATTGGGAGGTGCCTTTCCTTCTCTGCCGCCAAACGGTCTCTTTCTTCCTCATATCTGAATGCCTGATCTCTCCTCTCGATCATTTCCCGCATTCGTCGTTCATTATCTTCTTGTACTTGTTTTTCTTCTTCTTTACGTTGTCTCTCTTCTTCTGCTTCTTGCTCTTTCAGTTGCTGTTGCTGTTGTATTTGTTGTTGTTGTTCGTCGTCTCTCCGACTCACAGACTCTGTCCGCATCCAAATGCTTTTGTACCATCTCGGACATTACCTGGTCCTCGCGTAAGCTCGTTTGGTTTGTCACCGGATGATAACTCTGAGTTTGCGGAGTTACAACACACGTAGGTTGTGCTTCATTTTCAATTTGGGGTCGACTTACGGTAACTGTTCTCTGCTCCTGCTGATTTTGATTTTCACCAGCAAGAACTTGCAAATGTACGACTAACGTTTCTTGAGGTTGCGAAGATTTTGATTGCACTACCTGTGCAAACGATCTTGTTGTGGACACACCGGAGGTTTGAGTTGTTTTTGATTTCTTCGCGAACACACTGGCATTGTGCTCCTGCATAATTCTTTTGTTTTGTTGTCGAGCAGTTTCTTGAGTAAGATCAACTTCCATGGGAGCTGAAGTTGATTTACTCACCGTAGCGGACAAACCGAGATTTTGCGTTAATGTGGACTGACCTGAGTTTTGCGTTGATACGGACCGACCGAAATTTTGTGTTGTTACCTTACTAACAGGTTCTACTTGACAACGTGTATCAGATCTTTGATTTTCTATCAAGATATTTTGGCATATTTTCAAGTAGTCCTCAATTACGATAGCAGCTAAATTAATGTCATATGCCATGACATTTTCAATGACCTTTTTGAAATCAGCCATTAATTTAGCCTTACACGACGCACGCTCCATTTCGTAATCCATTCTGACATAAGTAGGCGCCAACGGATTTAAGTTCAAACTTACAGAATGTTGAGTGTTAGACGAACTGAATAATGGTTGTGTGGTCGAACTAATCGTATTTTGGTAACTCTGTTGACTAGGATTGGGTAACAAACGTAATGGCATGGTAAGCCCTGGAGGCGGGGGAGCATTTTCATTCGACATCTGATTTGGTGGTATCTGAAATAATATATGTGAATACACACGAAAATAAGGTTTTTACAGCCACGGCCAACGATCATTTATTATACTTCAATGAAATAACTAAAGTCATATAATATAATTAGATAAACTCATCATAAGACACATGTATGTAAATATATTGCCTTCTTTTATCGTGCATACCATCGAATAAATTTCATAAGGTGCCTACTCCCACAGATATGTAGGTCTAGGACACTTTATGCCTGGCCAGGACTTTACACCATGGTATATCATTGCACTGAAGGACTTGATTACACACAGATGAGCACTAACTCATACCCAAATATGTCCTTAGGATTCGGGATTTACTCGTAAAAATGAGAATTCATTCAAAAATGATCGAAAAGAATGAATATTTTAAAGTTATAATTACTCAAATTTTTCACACAAAATATACTTCTCCCCGTTAATTAAGTACTTCAGTACCTAGCCTCCATTTTTACACATTCGAAAAAATTTATTCATAAGCTCCCTTCCAACTGGGATTTTCATATTTAAAGTACACACTCAAATTACGAAACATATTAATTTTACATACCTTGTATATTGACAGATATCTGAGTATCTGTAATGTTTCATCATCAATATTCATTTTGCTTTATTAAAATTAAAATTTAAAAGAAATAAAAGTCGTACTTTTAGAAATTTTTGTAATGATCACTCACGTTTTCTAATTTTGAATGAACGTAGATCAAAAATAATACGCAGAACTGACTGCTTGTATTAGTAATAGTAAGTTAGTTGATTTTTCCAGCCAATCAGCATTCAACAGGGTTCATCGGTGAATTCATCAGAATTAACACTGCTGGACACACCAATACAAAAACAATAAATTACGTAATTACTACCCTTGACACTAAGTCTGAAATCTTTCGGACTAACCGCATTTCAAGATTTCATTATTACGGGTAATTATTCTGACCACACAGGTATAATAATTCAGAATAATAATTATTGGAAACACATTCCTTTAATTATAATTACGTAATTTAGTGTCTGTCACCCTTAATGCTTAGCTCCCGATAATGGTGTTTTTTTTTGTGTTTTTTTTTATGTGCAACAAATGCGTATTTAAATCACAAAGAGAAAATTTTACCATGACACACATGGAATATTGTCCAGTTTTGAACATGAAAGACGGCTTCTTTATGCACCTCTCTTCCGCTCCTGCTATCTTTTATGTCTGCGCACTTAGCGTAATTTAATTTATTCAAGCACCACGTGTGCGGCATATTTGCCTAAATTTATTACATAGATATTTTTGACTTACAACTGACATACTTCCCAGACACACTGAAAGACGTTTTTAGGTAATTCGTAGACACACTTTATTTTCTAAATTGTCACTAAGATCACAATTAATTATATATCACTTAGAAATTCAATGATAAATACTTACCCATATGGTCCTTGTTTTGTATCGGGAAGTGGACTTTACTGTTGCCAGACTATCACTGGATTCTTATCCGCAACACTTAAAATACACTTTTATCACTATTTTATTGCACAAGGATCTAAATTATTATTAATAATTAACTCTGCGATGCTACCATATTTGAGGATTCAATAAAACAGTAATTTAAAACAAGAAGAATATATGTTGTATGTTCACCATACAAGATACAGAACAGAAGTGAACTCATCTTAACATGAGTTCCTGACATACATAGTTTACATGAGTAGGTGAGGTCACACAGAAATATTGTAGTACGTATTATTAAGTGTAGAGTGTACCAAGGTGGAGAGGAGATAGGACCATCATATATAGCTAGAATTCTAACACTTTCCTTTCTGATATATCTTCTTTCCTTTATAATATAAAAGAATATGTATGTCTGTTTGTCTTTTATGCATTACTACACCATTCATCCAATAGCCATGAAACTTTTGGAAGTTGTTGAGTATACTCCGGGGAAGGTTTCTGGCATAATACGAAAAAAAAATTTCAAAAAGTTGCCTAAAAAATTCCCAAAATATTTATTTTATTCAATATCGATATATCGAAAGACAATATTACATCGATCTGGTGAAGAACATCAATACATCGCGAAAATTATCGATGTTTGTTGTATATTTATAGAGGATGAGGACCGGAGATGAAACAAGAAAGAAAGATTTAAGCGAAGTTCCGTCCGAGAAGCGAGTGTATTTTAAGACAGTTACATAATTTCAGCAAAGTACATTTTATGATAGATAAACGAGCGTTAGCGGAAATGAACGAATGAGAGGCGGAAGTGGTATATCAGTGTAGCCGCGAATAGATATAAATAAATTATGTATTTTATGTAATCGTGTGTTCGTAGAGTGAGAGGGGAGAAGGATTGGTGGTCTCAACAATATTTATGCCAAACAGTGACTGTGAGTTGCTTCTAATTCTGGTTATATTTTAATTGAATATTTAACAGGACAACCGAAGGATTGCGAGGTGAGGTTTTCAAGTTTCAGCATTTGTTAAACTCATTGAAATGCTCGCGAATATTTAAATTTATTATTATAATTTTATTATTTTGGAAGGTGTCATTAATAAGTTTCGTTTTCCGTTGGACCGAAAATTCATCTACGAATTTTCTTCGATTCATTGTTAAATATTCAGGATTCGTCGCCCTTAAATTAATCAGGATTCAGCGATGAATTGAAGAGAATTAATCTACGAATTCTGTTCGATTCGTCGCCCTTAAATCAATCAGTATTCAGCGACGAATCGAAGAGTATTCATCTACAAATTCTCTTCGATTCGTCGCCCTTAAATTAATCAGGATTCAGCGATGAATTGAAGAGAATTAATCTACGAATTCTGTTCGATTCGTCGCCCTTAAATCAATCAGTATTCAGCGACGAATCGAAGAGTATTCATCTACAAATTCTCTTCGATTCGTCGCCCTTAAATTAATCAGGATTCAGCGAGGAATCGAAGAGAATTCATCTACGAATTCTTTTCGACTCGTCGCCGTTAAATTAAATAGGATTCATCGCCCTTAAATTAATCAGGATTCAGCGACGAATCCAAGAGAATTCTCATTTCCTTTCTTCAGAGATCGCAACAACGCGCGATGGGTCAGCTAGTATTATATAAAAGATTTTACGATTTTACATTTTATTTTACGAGATTTTACCAGTTCTTTTCATTAATTGTGAGTATTACGACTGAGGGCAAAAACCAAAAAATTCACTGAATAACATTGTCCAGTTAGCGTTATCGTTAATTTTTATTGAAATTAGGTATTCAACTAACGCGTTTACTTATAAGTTACTGTATAAATATTAACAGTTGTTCGTGAAAAAAATGGTTGAACTATTCATCACAATTCAACATATTTTATTAATTCATCTAGTGGAAACTTAATTATAATCCAGGCGAAAGTATTTTCTGAAGTTCTGCTGGCTGATAATTTCGATCATAATATTCAAAATGTCAAAATCAGAGTAAGCATATCCTCAGAACTTTTTGTGTTTGACCATCTCTAATCATTGATTTTAAGAGTCGGGTAATTTCAGTTTGTCCATTCAAAACATTTTATATTTTGTCCTTTTATCAGAGTCAAAATATATCACGGAGCAATCGTTTGTAAAGAAACAAAATTGCGAGGTGATATTACCATAGGATCGATGACCGTAATTCATCCTTGTGCAACAATAATTGCCGAAGCCGGTCCCGTAGTCATTGGAGATGGTAACATCATTGAAGAGCAAGTTTTCATCATTAATAGGTATAATTAGATAAAATTTACTGAAGTTTTGTGAAGCAGATATTATTTTTTCAGTCCCTTACAATT
>WOFM01002361.1:0-12876 GCA_011428145.1 Ericerus pela
GAAAAAAGAGCCGATTCGAACGTAATTTCGTTCGTACCGTACAAAGACCGCATCGAATCGTTCCGAACTCGATACAGTGACCTTGAAAATGATTGGCCCGTGACGTACACGTAAAAAAATCGGCTCCCCAAGGCGGCGACTTTCGCCTATTCGCGATTTCAGTCGGCGTTCGAAGTAATAAAATCGCAAATATCGAATTAATCGATTTCGATTCGACAAAATTATACTTATGACACATGAAATTGGTCCATTTTTTTATGACGAATCGAATGAGCCTATTGCCGAAGCTGTAGCTCAATTAGATCAAAAGTTATCGCACTTTTAAGTTTCGATTGAATTTTGAAAAAAGAGCCGATTCGAACGTAATTTCGTTCGTACCGTACAAAGACCGCATCGAATCGTTCCGAACTCGATACAGTGACCTTGAAAATGATTGGCCCGTGACGTACACGTAAAAAAATCGGCTCCCCAAGGCGGCGACTTTCGCCTATTCGCGATTTCAGTCGGCGTTCGAAGTAATAAAATCGCAAATATCGAATTAATCGATTTCGATTCGACAAAATTATACTTATGACACATGAAATTGGTCCATTTTTTTATGACGAATCGAATGAGCCTATTGCCGAAGCTGTAGCTCAATTAGATCAAAAGTTATCGCACTTTTAAGTTTCGATTGAATTTTGAAAAAAGAGCCGATTCGAACGTAATTTCGTTCGTACCGTACAAAGACCGCATCGAATCGTTCCGAACTCGATACAGTGACCTTGAAAATGATTGGCCCGTGACGTACACGTAAAAAAATCGGCTCCCCAAGGCGGCGACTTTCGCCTATTCGCGATTTCAGTCGGCGTTCGAAGTAATAAAATCGCAAATATCGAATTAATCGATTTCGATTCGACAAAATTATACTTATGACACATGAAATTGGTCCATTTTTTTATGACGAATCGAATGAGCCTATTGCCGAAGCTGTAGCTCAATTAGATCAAAAGTTATCGCACTTTTAAGTTTCGATTGAATTTTGAAAAAAGAGCCGATTCGAACGTAATTTCGTTCGTACCGTACAAAGACCGCATCGAATCGTTCCGAACTCGATACAGTGACCTTGAAAATGATTGGCCCGTGACGTACACGTAAAAAAATCGGCTCCCCAAGGCGGCGACTTTCGCCTATTCGCGATTTCAGTCGGCGTTCGAAGTAATAAAATCGCAAATATCGAATTAATCGATTTCGATTCGACAAAATTATACTTATGACACATGAAATTGGTCCATTTTTTTATGACGAATCGAATGAGCCTATTGCCGAAGCTGTAGCTCAATTAGATCAAAAGTTATCGCACTTTTAAGTTTCGATTGAATTTTGAAAAAAGAGCCGATTCGAACGTAATTTCGTTCGTACCGTACAAAGACCGCATCGAATCGTTCCGAACTCGATACAGTGACCTTGAAAATGATTGGCCCGTGACGTACACGTAAAAAAATCGGCTCCCCAAGGCGGCGACTTTCGCCTATTCGCGATTTCAGTCGGCGTTCGAAGTAATAAAATCGCAAATATCGAATTAATCGATTTCGATTCGACAAAATTATACTTATGACACATGAAATTGGTCCATTTTTTTATGACGAATCGAATGAGCCTATTGCCGAAGCTGTAGCTCAATTAGATCAAAAGTTATCGCACTTTTAAGTTTCGATTGAATTTTGAAAAAAGAGCCGATTCGAACGTAATTTCGTTCGTACCGTACAAAGACCGCATCGAATCGTTCCGAACTCGATACAGTGACCTTGAAAATGATTGGCCCGTGACGTACACGTAAAAAAATCGGCTCCCCAAGGCGGCGACTTTCGCCTATTCGCGATTTCAGTCGGCGTTCGAAGTAATAAAATCGCAAATATCGAATTAATCGATTTCGATTCGACAAAATTATACTTATGACACATGAAATTGGTCCATTTTTTTATGACGAATCGAATGAGCCTATTGCCGAAGCTGTAGCTCAATTAGATCAAAAGTTATCGCACTTTTAAGTTTCGATTGAATTTTGAAAAAAGAGCCGATTCGAACGTAATTTCGTTCGTACCGTACAAAGACCGCATCGAATCGTTCCGAACTCGATACAGTGACCTTGAAAATGATTGGCCCGTGACGTACACGTAAAAAAATCGGCTCCCCAAGGCGGCGACTTTCGCCTATTCGCGATTTCAGTCGGCGTTCGAAGTAATAAAATCGCAAATATCGAATTAATCGATTTCGATTCGACAAAATTATACTTATGACACATGAAATTGGTCCATTTTTTTATGACGAATCGAATGAGCCTATTGCCGAAGCTGTAGCTCAATTAGATCAAAAGTTATCGCACTTTTAAGTTTCGATTGAATTTTGAAAAAAGAGCCGATTCGAACGTAATTTCGTTCGTACCGTACAAAGACCGCATCGAATCGTTCCGAACTCGATACAGTGACCTTGAAAATGATTGGCCCGTGACGTACACGTAAAAAAATCGGCTCCCCAAGGCGGCGACTTTCGCCTATTCGCGATTTCAGTCGGCGTTCGAAGTAATAAAATCGCAAATATCGAATTAATCGATTTCGATTCGACAAAATTATACTTATGACACATGAAATTGGTCCATTTTTTTATGACGAATCGAATGAGCCTATTGCCGAAGCTGTAGCTCAATTAGATCAAAAGTTATCGCACTTTTAAGTTTCGATTGAATTTTGAAAAAAGAGCCGATTCGAACGTAATTTCGTTCGTACCGTACAAAGACCGCATCGAATCGTTCCGAACTCGATACAGTGACCTTGAAAATGATTGGCCCGTGACGTACACGTAAAAAAATCGGCTCCCCAAGGCGGCGACTTTCGCCTATTCGCGATTTCAGTCGGCGTTCGAAGTAATAAAATCGCAAATATCGAATTAATCGATTTCGATTCGACAAAATTATACTTATGACACATGAAATTGGTCCATTTTTTTATGACGAATCGAATGAGCCTATTGCCGAAGCTGTAGCTCAATTAGATCAAAAGTTATCGCACTTTTAAGTTTCGATTGAATTTTGAAAAAAGAGCCGATTCGAACGTAATTTCGTTCGTACCGTACAAAGACCGCATCGAATCGTTCCGAACTCGATACAGTGACCTTGAAAATGATTGGCCCGTGACGTACACGTAAAAAAATCGGCTCCCCAAGGCGGCGACTTTCGCCTATTCGCGATTTCAGTCGGCGTTCGAAGTAATAAAATCGCAAATATCGAATTAATCGATTTCGATTCGACAAAATTATACTTATGACACATGAAATTGGTCCATTTTTTTATGACGAATCGAATGAGCCTATTGCCGAAGCTGTAGCTCAATTAGATCAAAAGTTATCGCACTTTTAAGTTTCGATTGAATTTTGAAAAAAGAGCCGATTCGAACGTAATTTCGTTCGTACCGTACAAAGACCGCATCGAATCGTTCCGAACTCGATACAGTGACCTTGAAAATGATTGGCCCGTGACGTACACGTAAAAAAATCGGCTCCCCAAGGCGGCGACTTTCGCCTATTCGCGATTTCAGTCGGCGTTCGAAGTAATAAAATCGCAAATATCGAATTAATCGATTTCGATTCGACAAAATTATACTTATGACACATGAAATTGGTCCATTTTTTTATGACGAATCGAATGAGCCTATTGCCGAAGCTGTAGCTCAATTAGATCAAAAGTTATCGCACTTTTAAGTTTCGATTGAATTTTGAAAAAAGAGCCGATTCGAACGTAATTTCGTTCGTACCGTACAAAGACCGCATCGAATCGTTCCGAACTCGATACAGTGACCTTGAAAATGATTGGCCCGTGACGTACACGTAAAAAAATCGGCTCCCCAAGGCGGCGACTTTCGCCTATTCGCGATTTCAGTCGGCGTTCGAAGTAATAAAATCGCAAATATCGAATTAATCGATTTCGATTCGACAAAATTATACTTATGACACATGAAATTGGTCCATTTTTTTATGACGAATCGAATGAGCCTATTGCCGAAGCTGTAGCTCAATTAGATCAAAAGTTATCGCACTTTTAAGTTTCGATTGAATTTTGAAAAAAGAGCCGATTCGAACGTAATTTCGTTCGTACCGTACAAAGACCGCATCGAATCGTTCCGAACTCGATACAGTGACCTTGAAAATGATTGGCCCGTGACGTACACGTAAAAAAATCGGCTCCCCAAGGCGGCGACTTTCGCCTATTCGCGATTTCAGTCGGCGTTCGAAGTAATAAAATCGCAAATATCGAATTAATCGATTTCGATTCGACAAAATTATACTTATGACACATGAAATTGGTCCATTTTTTTATGACGAATCGAATGAGCCTATTGCCGAAGCTGTAGCTCAATTAGATCAAAAGTTATCGCACTTTTAAGTTTCGATTGAATTTTGAAAAAAGAGCCGATTCGAACGTAATTTCGTTCGTACCGTACAAAGACCGCATCGAATCGTTCCGAACTCGATACAGTGACCTTGAAAATGATTGGCCCGTGACGTACACGTAAAAAAATCGGCTCCCCAAGGCGGCGACTTTCGCCTATTCGCGATTTCAGTCGGCGTTCGAAGTAATAAAATCGCAAATATCGAATTAATCGATTTCGATTCGACAAAATTATACTTATGACACATGAAATTGGTCCATTTTTTTATGACGAATCGAATGAGCCTATTGCCGAAGCTGTAGCTCAATTAGATCAAAAGTTATCGCACTTTTAAGTTTCGATTGAATTTTGAAAAAAGAGCCGATTCGAACGTAATTTCGTTCGTACCGTACAAAGACCGCATCGAATCGTTCCGAACTCGATACAGTGACCTTGAAAATGATTGGCCCGTGACGTACACGTAAAAAAATCGGCTCCCCAAGGCGGCGACTTTCGCCTATTCGCGATTTCAGTCGGCGTTCGAAGTAATAAAATCGCAAATATCGAATTAATCGATTTCGATTCGACAAAATTATACTTATGACACATGAAATTGGTCCATTTTTTTATGACGAATCGAATGAGCCTATTGCCGAAGCTGTAGCTCAATTAGATCAAAAGTTATCGCACTTTTAAGTTTCGATTGAATTTTGAAAAAAGAGCCGATTCGAACGTAATTTCGTTCGTACCGTACAAAGACCGCATCGAATCGTTCCGAACTCGATACAGTGACCTTGAAAATGATTGGCCCGTGACGTACACGTAAAAAAATCGGCTCCCCAAGGCGGCGACTTTCGCCTATTCGCGATTTCAGTCGGCGTTCGAAGTAATAAAATCGCAAATATCGAATTAATCGATTTCGATTCGACAAAATTATACTTATGACACATGAAATTGGTCCATTTTTTTATGACGAATCGAATGAGCCTATTGCCGAAGCTGTAGCTCAATTAGATCAAAAGTTATCGCACTTTTAAGTTTCGATTGAATTTTGAAAAAAGAGCCGATTCGAACGTAATTTCGTTCGTACCGTACAAAGACCGCATCGAATCGTTCCGAACTCGATACAGTGACCTTGAAAATGATTGGCCCGTGACGTACACGTAAAAAAATCGGCTCCCCAAGGCGGCGACTTTCGCCTATTCGCGATTTCAGTCGGCGTTCGAAGTAATAAAATCGCAAATATCGAATTAATCGATTTCGATTCGACAAAATTATACTTATGACACATGAAATTGGTCCATTTTTTTATGACGAATCGAATGAGCCTATTGCCGAAGCTGTAGCTCAATTAGATCAAAAGTTATCGCACTTTTAAGTTTCGATTGAATTTTGAAAAAAGAGCCGATTCGAACGTAATTTCGTTCGTACCGTACAAAGACCGCATCGAATCGTTCCGAACTCGATACAGTGACCTTGAAAATGATTGGCCCGTGACGTACACGTAAAAAAATCGGCTCCCCAAGGCGGCGACTTTCGCCTATTCGCGATTTCAGTCGGCGTTCGAAGTAATAAAATCGCAAATATCGAATTAATCGATTTCGATTCGACAAAATTATACTTATGACACATGAAATTGGTCCATTTTTTTATGACGAATCGAATGAGCCTATTGCCGAAGCTGTAGCTCAATTAGATCAAAAGTTATCGCACTTTTAAGTTTCGATTGAATTTTGAAAAAAGAGCCGATTCGAACGTAATTTCGTTCGTACCGTACAAAGACCGCATCGAATCGTTCCGAACTCGATACAGTGACCTTGAAAATGATTGGCCCGTGACGTACACGTAAAAAAATCGGCTCCCCAAGGCGGCGACTTTCGCCTATTCGCGATTTCAGTCGGCGTTCGAAGTAATAAAATCGCAAATATCGAATTAATCGATTTCGATTCGACAAAATTATACTTATGACACATGAAATTGGTCCATTTTTTTATGACGAATCGAATGAGCCTATTGCCGAAGCTGTAGCTCAATTAGATCAAAAGTTATCGCACTTTTAAGTTTCGATTGAATTTTGAAAAAAGAGCCGATTCGAACGTAATTTCGTTCGTACCGTACAAAGACCGCATCGAATCGTTCCGAACTCGATACAGTGACCTTGAAAATGATTGGCCCGTGACGTACACGTAAAAAAATCGGCTCCCCAAGGCGGCGACTTTCGCCTATTCGCGATTTCAGTCGGCGTTCGAAGTAATAAAATCGCAAATATCGAATTAATCGATTTCGATTCGACAAAATTATACTTATGACACATGAAATTGGTCCATTTTTTTATGACGAATCGAATGAGCCTATTGCCGAAGCTGTAGCTCAATTAGATCAAAAGTTATCGCACTTTTAAGTTTCGATTGAATTTTGAAAAAAGAGCCGATTCGAACGTAATTTCGTTCGTACCGTACAAAGACCGCATCGAATCGTTCCGAACTCGATACAGTGACCTTGAAAATGATTGGCCCGTGACGTACACGTAAAAAAATCGGCTCCCCAAGGCGGCGACTTTCGCCTATTCGCGATTTCAGTCGGCGTTCGAAGTAATAAAATCGCAAATATCGAATTAATCGATTTCGATTCGACAAAATTATACTTATGACACATGAAATTGGTCCATTTTTTTATGACGAATCGAATGAGCCTATTGCCGAAGCTGTAGCTCAATTAGATCAAAAGTTATCGCACTTTTAAGTTTCGATTGAATTTTGAAAAAAGAGCCGATTCGAACGTAATTTCGTTCGTACCGTACAAAGACCGCATCGAATCGTTCCGAACTCGATACAGTGACCTTGAAAATGATTGGCCCGTGACGTACACGTAAAAAAATCGGCTCCCCAAGGCGGCGACTTTCGCCTATTCGCGATTTCAGTCGGCGTTCGAAGTAATAAAATCGCAAATATCGAATTAATCGATTTCGATTCGACAAAATTATACTTATGACACATGAAATTGGTCCATTTTTTTATGACGAATCGAATGAGCCTATTGCCGAAGCTGTAGCTCAATTAGATCAAAAGTTATCGCACTTTTAAGTTTCGATTGAATTTTGAAAAAAGAGCCGATTCGAACGTAATTTCGTTCGTACCGTACAAAGACCGCATCGAATCGTTCCGAACTCGATACAGTGACCTTGAAAATGATTGGCCCGTGACGTACACGTAAAAAAATCGGCTCCCCAAGGCGGCGACTTTCGCCTATTCGCGATTTCAGTCGGCGTTCGAAGTAATAAAATCGCAAATATCGAATTAATCGATTTCGATTCGACAAAATTATACTTATGACACATGAAATTGGTCCATTTTTTTATGACGAATCGAATGAGCCTATTGCCGAAGCTGTAGCTCAATTAGATCAAAAGTTATCGCACTTTTAAGTTTCGATTGAATTTTGAAAAAAGAGCCGATTCGAACGTAATTTCGTTCGTACCGTACAAAGACCGCATCGAATCGTTCCGAACTCGATACAGTGACCTTGAAAATGATTGGCCCGTGACGTACACGTAAAAAAATCGGCTCCCCAAGGCGGCGACTTTCGCCTATTCGCGATTTCAGTCGGCGTTCGAAGTAATAAAATCGCAAATATCGAATTAATCGATTTCGATTCGACAAAATTATACTTATGACACATGAAATTGGTCCATTTTTTTATGACGAATCGAATGAGCCTATTGCCGAAGCTGTAGCTCAATTAGATCAAAAGTTATCGCACTTTTAAGTTTCGATTGAATTTTGAAAAAAGAGCCGATTCGAACGTAATTTCGTTCGTACCGTACAAAGACCGCATCGAATCGTTCCGAACTCGATACAGTGACCTTGAAAATGATTGGCCCGTGACGTACACGTAAAAAAATCGGCTCCCCAAGGCGGCGACTTTCGCCTATTCGCGATTTCAGTCGGCGTTCGAAGTAATAAAATCGCAAATATCGAATTAATCGATTTCGATTCGACAAAATTATACTTATGACACATGAAATTGGTCCATTTTTTTATGACGAATCGAATGAGCCTATTGCCGAAGCTGTAGCTCAATTAGATCAAAAGTTATCGCACTTTTAAGTTTCGATTGAATTTTGAAAAAAGAGCCGATTCGAACGTAATTTCGTTCGTACCGTACAAAGACCGCATCGAATCGTTCCGAACTCGATACAGTGACCTTGAAAATGATTGGCCCGTGACGTACACGTAAAAAAATCGGCTCCCCAAGGCGGCGACTTTCGCCTATTCGCGATTTCAGTCGGCGTTCGAAGTAATAAAATCGCAAATATCGAATTAATCGATTTCGATTCGACAAAATTATACTTATGACACATGAAATTGGTCCATTTTTTTATGACGAATCGAATGAGCCTATTGCCGAAGCTGTAGCTCAATTAGATCAAAAGTTATCGCACTTTTAAGTTTCGATTGAATTTTGAAAAAAGAGCCGATTCGAACGTAATTTCGTTCGTACCGTACAAAGACCGCATCGAATCGTTCCGAACTCGATACAGTGACCTTGAAAATGATTGGCCCGTGACGTACACGTAAAAAAATCGGCTCCCCAAGGCGGCGACTTTCGCCTATTCGCGATTTCAGTCGGCGTTCGAAGTAATAAAATCGCAAATATCGAATTAATCGATTTCGATTCGACAAAATTATACTTATGACACATGAAATTGGTCCATTTTTTTATGACGAATCGAATGAGCCTATTGCCGAAGCTGTAGCTCAATTAGATCAAAAGTTATCGCACTTTTAAGTTTCGATTGAATTTTGAAAAAAGAGCCGATTCGAACGTAATTTCGTTCGTACCGTACAAAGACCGCATCGAATCGTTCCGAACTCGATACAGTGACCTTGAAAATGATTGGCCCGTGACGTACACGTAAAAAAATCGGCTCCCCAAGGCGGCGACTTTCGCCTATTCGCGATTTCAGTCGGCGTTCGAAGTAATAAAATCGCAAATATCGAATTAATCGATTTCGATTCGACAAAATTATACTTATGACACATGAAATTGGTCCATTTTTTTATGACGAATCGAATGAGCCTATTGCCGAAGCTGTAGCTCAATTAGATCAAAAGTTATCGCACTTTTAAGTTTCGATTGAATTTTGAAAAAAGAGCCGATTCGAACGTAATTTCGTTCGTACCGTACAAAGACCGCATCGAATCGTTCCGAACTCGATACAGTGACCTTGAAAATGATTGGCCCGTGACGTACACGTAAAAAAATCGGCTCCCCAAGGCGGCGACTTTCGCCTATTCGCGATTTCAGTCGGCGTTCGAAGTAATAAAATCGCAAATATCGAATTAATCGATTTCGATTCGACAAAATTATACTTATGACACATGAAATTGGTCCATTTTTTTATGACGAATCGAATGAGCCTATTGCCGAAGCTGTAGCTCAATTAGATCAAAAGTTATCGCACTTTTAAGTTTCGATTGAATTTTGAAAAAAGAGCCGATTCGAACGTAATTTCGTTCGTACCGTACAAAGACCGCATCGAATCGTTCCGAACTCGATACAGTGACCTTGAAAATGATTGGCCCGTGACGTACACGTAAAAAAATCGGCTCCCCAAGGCGGCGACTTTCGCCTATTCGCGATTTCAGTCGGCGTTCGAAGTAATAAAATCGCAAATATCGAATTAATCGATTTCGATTCGACAAAATTATACTTATGACACATGAAATTGGTCCATTTTTTTATGACGAATCGAATGAGCCTATTGCCGAAGCTGTAGCTCAATTAGATCAAAAGTTATCGCACTTTTAAGTTTCGATTGAATTTTGAAAAAAGAGCCGATTCGAACGTAATTTCGTTCGTACCGTACAAAGACCGCATCGAATCGTTCCGAACTCGATACAGTGACCTTGAAAATGATTGGCCCGTGACGTACACGTAAAAAAATCGGCTCCCCAAGGCGGCGACTTTCGCCTATTCGCGATTTCAGTCGGCGTTCGAAGTAATAAAATCGCAAATATCGAATTAATCGATTTCGATTCGACAAAATTATACTTATGACACATGAAATTGGTCCATTTTTTTATGACGAATCGAATGAGCCTATTGCCGAAGCTGTAGCTCAATTAGATCAAAAGTTATCGCACTTTTAAGTTTCGATTGAATTTTGAAAAAAGAGCCGATTCGAACGTAATTTCGTTCGTACCGTACAAAGACCGCATCGAATCGTTCCGAACTCGATACAGTGACCTTGAAAATGATTGGCCCGTGACGTACACGTAAAAAAATCGGCTCCCCAAGGCGGCGACTTTCGCCTATTCGCGATTTCAGTCGGCGTTCGAAGTAATAAAATCGCAAATATCGAATTAATCGATTTCGATTCGACAAAATTATACTTATGACACATGAAATTGGTCCATTTTTTTATGACGAATCGAATGAGCCTATTGCCGAAGCTGTAGCTCAATTAGATCAAAAGTTATCGCACTTTTAAGTTTCGATTGAATTTTGAAAAAAGAGCCGATTCGAACGTAATTTCGTTCGTACCGTACAAAGACCGCATCGAATCGTTCCGAACTCGATACAGTGACCTTGAAAATGATTGGCCCGTGACGTACACGTAAAAAAATCGGCTCCCCAAGGCGGCGACTTTCGCCTATTCGCGATTTCAGTCGGCGTTCGAAGTAATAAAATCGCAAATATCGAATTAATCGATTTCGATTCGACAAAATTATACTTATGACACATGAAATTGGTCCATTTTTTTATGACGAATCGAATGAGCCTATTGCCGAAGCTGTAGCTCAATTAGATCAAAAGTTATCGCACTTTTAAGTTTCGATTGAATTTTGAAAAAAGAGCCGATTCGAACGTAATTTCGTTCGTACCGTACAAAGACCGCATCGAATCGTTCCGAACTCGATACAGTGACCTTGAAAATGATTGGCCCGTGACGTACACGTAAAAAAATCGGCTCCCCAAGGCGGCGACTTTCGCCTATTCGCGATTTCAGTCGGCGTTCGAAGTAATAAAATCGCAAATATCGAATTAATCGATTTCGATTCGACAAAATTATACTTATGACACATGAAATTGGTCCATTTTTTTATGACGAATCGAATGAGCCTATTGCCGAAGCTGTAGCTCAATTAGATCAAAAGTTATCGCACTTTTAAGTTTCGATTGAATTTTGAAAAAAGAGCCGATTCGAACGTAATTTCGTTCGTACCGTACAAAGACCGCATCGAATCGTTCCGAACTCGATACAGTGACCTTGAAAATGATTGGCCCGTGACGTACACGTAAAAAAATCGGCTCCCCAAGGCGGCGACTTTCGCCTATTCGCGATTTCAGTCGGCGTTCGAAGTAATAAAATCGCAAATATCGAATTAATCGATTTCGATTCGACAAAATTATACTTATGACACATGAAATTGGTCCATTTTTTTATGACGAATCGAATGAGCCTATTGCCGAAGCTGTAGCTCAATTAGATCAAAAGTTATCGCACTTTTAAGTTTCGATTGAATTTTGAAAAAAGAGCCGATTCGAACGTAATTTCGTTCGTACCGTACAAAGACCGCATCGAATCGTTCCGAACTCGATACAGTGACCTTGAAAATGATTGGCCCGTGACGTACACGTAAAAAAATCGGCTCCCCAAGGCGGCGACTTTCGCCTATTCGCGATTTCAGTCGGCGTTCGAAGTAATAAAATCGCAAATATCGAATTAATCGATTTCGATTCGACAAAATTATACTTATGACACATGAAATTGGTCCATTTTTTTATGACGAATCGAATGAGCCTATTGCCGAAGCTGTAGCTCAATTAGATCAAAAGTTATCGCACTTTTAAGTTTCGATTGAATTTTGAAAAAAGAGCCGATTCGAACGTAATTTCGTTCGTAC
This sequence comes from Ericerus pela, assembly GCA_011428145.1. Lineage (NCBI taxonomy): Eukaryota > Metazoa > Arthropoda > Insecta > Hemiptera > Coccidae > Ericerus > Ericerus pela. The sequence continues at coordinate 12,314 of WOFM01002361.1, forward strand.
CGTACAAAGACCGCATCGAATCGTTCCGAACTCGATACAGTGACCTTGAAAATGATTGGCCCGTGACGTACACGTAAAAAAATCGGCTCCCCAAGGCGGCGACTTTCGCCTATTCGCGATTTCAGTCGGCGTTCGAAGTAATAAAATCGCAAATATCGAATTAATCGATTTCGATTCGACAAAATTATACTTATGACACATGAAATTGGTCCATTTTTTTATGACGAATCGAATGAGCCTATTGCCGAAGCTGTAGCTCAATTAGATCAAAAGTTATCGCACTTTTAAGTTTCGATTGAATTTTGAAAAAAGAGCCGATTCGAACGTAATTTCGTTCGTACCGTACAAAGACCGCATCGAATCGTTCCGAACTCGATACAGTGACCTTGAAAATGATTGGCCCGTGACGTACACGTAAAAAAATCGGCTCCCCAAGGCGGCGACTTTCGCCTATTCGCGATTTCAGTCGGCGTTCGAAGTAATAAAATCGCAAATATCGAATTAATCGATTTCGATTCGACAAAATTATACTTATGACACATGAAATTGGTCCATTTTTTTAT
>WOFM01002363.1:0-29220 GCA_011428145.1 Ericerus pela
GACATAGTACGCATGCGCAGCCATGACTGATTTAATAATTTTAGTAAGTTCCAAGCTGCATATGCGCGAAATTTTACTTTTCAACATTCCGGTAAAAAAGTGACATTTCACACAAGGCAGCTTGGGATTTGATTACATTATGAAATCATTAGTGAATGAAGAGTGGATATGAAAAGTGGATACAAAAGAAAATGAATGTTTGGTAAATGAGTGTGGGTTTAGAGTGAGTTTTGAGTGAGTAAAATCAAGAGTCGGTACATGGATGGTTAAATAAATGAATGGGTCTACAAATAAGTTATGTTAAAAGTGAGTTTAGAGTCGATCAATTCAACGTTTCTGAGTTATATGGAGAATGAATTCTTGAATATGTCAATTTTTAATGAGTTTTTGCTGAAATTGAGTTGAGTTTTACAGCTGAGTTCAAAGTAAATAAATCTTGAGTAAAATAGTCAATTAGAATAGTTGATTGGGGCGTGAATTTTAGAAAAGGGTAAATTTGAGTTCGAATACGTGAGTTCCAAGTAAAAGTATTCCAAGTAAGGTTGGTCAATAAATTTGGTCAAATTAAATTCCAGGGAAGGAAAGAGTAAAATCGAAACACACTTTACAAGAGGTTTGAATTTTTCCAAGTTCTAAAAATTGAAAAGCAAAGGATTAGCTTCGTCTTATTCTAAGTTTTTATTTCATTTTCTGAAAATTTCAGCCAAGAAATTCAAAGAAGAGAGTAGCTTTAAAAAAACTTCACACTTAATTGGGATACAAACAACTTGAACTCTTAATTGTTTAAGAGAGTCTAGATTTTTGATGAAAATAAACTATTTAAATTAGGTAACCTACATTATTATCAGTTTTTAATTAAACGTAGCCTTCTTAATTTTTCAAATTCTGATACCCAGTCTGATTTTCAGTCAAGTTTCAAGTACCATTTGCAAGGGCCCATTGAAAAACTTTTGAAATTATGTTTAAAATTCTCGATAACATTATTTCAAATTGTCAATTTCTTAAGTTTAAGAAGAATCTAAATTGTCTCTACAACTGAGATTAAAAGACCTATACTTACTTGTATAATGTTTTCCTATTGTCTCCTCTTTGATGACACACTGTTAGTCAGTTCTGGAACTCCCTGTGTATATTCCGTACCTAGCCATTACCTGTAATTTTGGTGAGTAATACCAACACCAGCGTATATGGGAAATGCAAAACTAATTTTTCATTTTTGTGTGAAATATAGTTAGACTTTCGAGAACGGTATTGCATACGATGAGTAAGTCAGAGAAGACTTTTTTTCATGAAGAGTTTATTATTACGAAAGTGTATCTGCAGGTACGAAATTAGATGAGTGTTCATCAGGCATATCTAAAATTTACATCCGCCATGGAACCGTCAGTTTGCAAAATGAAATTTATTCGTTTCGAGGACCGTTTTTTTTCTTCTTGTTTTTGTTTTCTTCTCAGAACTCCTACACTGTCGTGACAAGAAATCGACTGGTCAAAGCTCGTAAGAGAAAAATAAAAAAAAATGCCACACACCATAATCGTATTCAAATGTTATTACGGTAAAATGGTTTCAATGTCTAGACCTATAGGTTTGGGTGAGTACGTGTGAAGTGTTAATCTCTTTGATACTTGATTCGATAAACTATTACCCTCGAGGTACATATTTACACATTAATAGAATGTAAATTCTTTCAATAGGTACCTATTTTTTAAATACAAGTAGATACCGCAAGTACGTAGAAAATGGCAAAAAAAAAATTATCGTTCGGTAATACGGCCATGTAATAATTTTGCTAATTCAGTGAACATCCACTGTTCTAGGCCTATCTTTATCAACATTTAAATATCTTTAGACAGCTTTAAAATTGCAGCTTCAGTTAAGTAAGGTCTATCCCATTTGAACGCATTAATGCAAGTAGGTATAAATTGGTTTAAATGCCACTCCTTTGCGTTAAAAACATTAACACTGGCGAGTTTGTTGTTTTTGTTTTCACTTTTTCTTAGAAGGGTCTAATGGATCATACACTGACCTGTTTCATTTCTGTAATGTTATTCGCAAGAACCGTGTTTACAAAATTTGCCCAATCATTTATTTATATGACGTAACATAATTTACGATGGATTACATAGCGATGCAGAATTTTTACTCGTTTAAAAACGTAGGCCCACCCTTTCTACGCCACAGTGCATTGAAAAAATATTAGATTTGAACTCATTACCTGCACTATTTAACCACTCGCTTCATTAGACTTAGTCTACGTGTAGAACAGATTTCTTTCACAAATGTGTGGATATAAAAAATTATGAGTAATTATGATTGGTAAAATCATAAAATACGAAAGAAAACGTACATTTATGGACAAAAAATTAAAAACAATGATGAATAGATAGATGTTTACATGAATGAATAAGTACGTGTACAAAGTAGGTTAAATAAAAATGAAAATAATTAGTCTACCATAAAATTTTACAATTTTGCAGCGACTAAATTTGATTGTAAGAAAAAATAATCGTAAATTTCAACAAAAATCATTGAATATGGAATTCCTATAATCTTTCATGTCTGGGCCTTGCAATAATAATTCTCAAACACTCGTCGAATCTCCATTAAATGGAGAAAAGTTCATTTTTCTAATTGATATCAGAAATTATCGTTCTCGATGAACGAATTTTACCTATTAAACGTTATTAATTTGGAAAGAGAAAAGTAGAGAAAAAGAAATACCTAGTTATAAGACAGGGGTTTTCAAACTTTTGAAACCAATGGTATCTTTTGTGAGTTAAAATTTTCCTGCAGGCAACTCCATAGAAAATTTACACGATTTACATTTCTCTCATAGTCGAAGATACATTGGAAATTATTTTTTTATTTAATTTTAATTTTATTGAATAAAGGTAAGAACACATCTCATTTTTCATAGTAGGGTAACACTGCCAAATTTGTTGAGTCGGGGAAATAACGAATTCAGTTTTGTGTTAGTATGCGTGTGTTGAATCATGTATACAATCAAGTACCCACTCACACTATCAAAAAAATCATGGATTTTCTATTTTGTTTATATTTTTCACTTTTTGTTGCACATGACGTCATACTTTTACTACGTATCTCAATTAAACAGCTCCAACGTTAAACGTACTTACCCAAACAAATTTGTACAACTGGTCGACTATTTTGTTTTTTACTATAACTAAGAAGGATTTTAAGGTTGCAACCAAACCTCAGAACTATAACTCAACCCCCCTCCAAAAAAAAGTGTAACTGGACCACATCTTACATATTAAAAATGGAATTTAGAGCTTCAATAAACATTCATATCAGAGGATGTAGGTATTACTCAATAAAATATAAACTATTCGCCTAACCAACCTCCTTTAGGGCACCGGGGCCCGGTGAGTGGTTCAAACCAAAAATGAACCATAAATTTGAAGTTAGTGCGTCACAAAACATAGGTACTCGATAATTTATCACTCAATTTTTCAAAAATAAAACCATCCTAACCCTTTTTTTGGATCATATTGGGCCCAGGGAGGGGTCCAACAAAAAAATGAATGGAAAATTTTAACTCATTGGCTCAAAAAACATATCCAGAGATGAAATGGGTCACTCAGTTTTTTAAGAAAAAATAAACAGGTTACACCAATGAAGATCTTAGTAGGTACATTGAAAATGATTATGTTTTTGCATGTGTTTTGTGCGAGTATAATCTGTACTCATTGTATGTCAGTGATAATTATGAGACATGAGTCATGCCTTTCCTCTATCTTATCCTTTTCCATATTTTAATCCTATTGAAATAGTTTCCTCTATGTTATCAACATCCATATCATAAATAAAGTAAAATAAAAATAATATCGTCAGAACTCGTATTTAATTTAAAACATTTGATTATAATTACTCATCATCGAGTACAATAAATGTGGTAAATATCAATTTGTGGTATGCGACCCTGGGTGGCTTAATCCAACCCAATACATAGCCCAACATAATTTACCCATAATCAAAATACCACTCCATTGAGTGTTCCACGAGCATCTCCACCAACAAAATAGGGGGAGTAGATTAGAAAGAAGGGAATCAGATGATGGGGGATCCCACATCAAGTATCCAGGGTTACCGGACCTTGGAGGATTTTGGGGCGCTCGTGTCGACGAGCGATGTCCATTATTTCAAGAGATCGTATGGGTTGTTGAGGAATTCGGATAAGGATTGGTGACAACAGACGTGGGGACGGTGATTGGAACGGTCGTTGTCACCTGTGATAATTTAGGTATAGTAAATTTGGGCAAGGCCACAGGGCCACAATAAAAAGGATCCGTTTTTGGGGGACAGGGGCCCATGAGAGGTGGGTCACCTGACCGACTAGTTTTTACAAAGTTGTTAATTTGATCGGGAGACAACTCTCCGTTTAAAAAACGTATGTCCCCAATAGGCGTGTCCTTCGCAGGTTGGGGTTTGAATCCTATTGCAGACTCAGGTATGGGGGCCTGTCTCACTTTTATTGTAGGGACATCCTTGGATGTCGATCCGGCTGTGGTTGAACTCGAAGTCTGAGAACCACGGTGCTTTGAGATTGGCCTAACCCAATTCTCCTGAGTCATTGAGGTCTTGGAGGACCTTGGGGCCACTTCAGAAATTCTTGTTGTGGGGTTAAGGGATAGGTCAGCGCATTCGGGGTCAGAACCAGCGAAACTCGCCATGGTTAACCCCCTTTCCCTAGGTTTTAAGGGTCTCTTGCGCTCCATCGACCCCTTCTTTTTTGTTAACTCAGACACTTGGACTGATTTCTGAGACTTGGAGGGGGCGGGTTCCTTCGGACCACTGTCAACTTTGGTCGAAGTTGCCACACCACCCTAACAAGGAGTTGTTACCTGCTCAAGACAACGAAGAACCACACGTAAATCGCCGGAGGTCGTGGTGACAGCGGGGGTTGTTACACATGTAGTGACCTGTGTCACTGTCAACACGTCACCAGCCGAGGCGGTGACGTTTACAAGGTTTCCGAGACGCGCAATGGGCGCAGAGATTGAAAAAGCTTGGGAAATGGGGGGTGGTATTTTTTGCCTCGCCCGCATTTCCTCGTCTTCGGAGATAGTCGTTGCCTGGCTGGGGTGGTCGCTGTCTTCGTCGTCTGATATGAGGATGGGGGACTCCATGGTGGTAGTTTTGGTAGATGGGGCCTTCAGGAACTTGACACCAAGTTTCTCCAATGGGATAGAAACTTTGAGACTCAGTTTCTCCTTCCCCACTGGAGTCGATACGGCGTCGATTATTCTGATGATGGTGTCCACCATGGAGTCGTGAATGACGAAACCGGGTGAATACGGCTCCACATAGGTGTCGTCGTGGTGGTGGTTCGACTGGGGGACAAAATTGCAGCCGTAAAGGCTACAAATTTTTTGGCCGCCACAGTCTCCCGGACTATGATGTCCTGCATTGCGTACGGCGTCCCAAAAGCGGCGGATGCCACGATGGAACGTGTGGTTGATGGCAGAGGTTGGGCTGACTCGTCCTGGTCCTGGTCTTTGGCAATGATGATGATGTCATTTGTATCGGTCCCCTCCTTGACGGTGGCAGTGTCAAGGGCGGAGACCAACGATGTCATCGGGGAGACCATGGCCTCGAGGGTGGTAGTGGATTGAAACAGGGGAGAGATGCCGAGAGTGGTCGAGACCAACTCAGCGCCCGAGCAACATCACATAAACAACCTGAAATACTCGGCTTGTATAACGTAAAAATCACGAGGGTGAGAGAAATACTTTTATTTTGTAAACACCCTTCTGAAAAAATATACGAAAATAATAAAAAGAAATAATTAAAACACAAAAAAAAAAAGAATTCGGTGAAGATGCGAGTTAAGAGCCCCAAGACCTGCTCAGCTAGCCAGGTGATCGATTGAACCGCTTTATACCATGCAATAGGGAAGATGAAAAAAAGGTGAATTAAAGAAATTTACCTCATAGCTGAGTGTCCGAGAAGGCGTCTTTTTCAAAAAGAGCAGCCTGAGTTTACCTCAATTGATTGCCTCGAGCGGGCCCGATGCCTGCGAATTATAAAATTAAACCATTATAAAAAAATAAAAATGTATTAAAAATTTCATCTTTACAAAAAATATTGACGAAAAATTATATCGACCTCAATGGTCGACGACAAAACGAAGGATGAATACGTACATAATTCACAGTAAAATATTAAAGTATACAGGAAAAAAATAGTTCAGAACAAAATGGCTGGGGATTTTCCGACAACCTTGGTTGTATAATGTCATTGCCACCACTAAAAATAAAATGGTGGTAATGAAAAGATCGAAAGTAAAAGAGAGGGAAAAAATGTTTAGGCTACGTAGCTAGGCTAAGAGTTTAGCCTAGCCGAAGACGCTCACGGCGTTTTAGTGTGTAATTTTGATTTTAATTTTATTTTATTATTATTATTGAGGGAAAAATACGAAAGGTTTTTTAAATTTTGAATTTAGGGGATGGCCGCATTCCACAAATTAATATTATAATGATTGTCAAATTCCAATTCAATACCTCAGGAAACGTGTTGTTGATGTATAGCACAATGAAATAAGGATGATCAAAATTTGATCCACTTTTGAAGCCTCCGAGGTTGAAGAATGGGTTGAATAAATAAATGATTGTTAGCTTTGAACTCTACACCTCAAAAAACATGCCGAACGATATATCACCAATAAAATATGAAAAGTAAAAATTTGGCCTAAAAAATGTTCCTAATGATATATCACATGATAAAGTATGAGAAGTTAAAATTTTTCTCCCTTTTGAAGTCCTTCTGGGGGAAAGAATGGGTCATAAAATTCGAAGTTAGCTCCTAAAAAAATATGCCTGATGATTTATCACACAATTAAATATGAGGAGTCAAAATTTTAATTTTCGTACAAGTACCTTTAATTTTAATTTTCTTTCTTGTATTTTTCCTGATTCTTCTTAAGTTTTTTTTTTTCTCAGAAATATTTATTTATTTAGTTTAATTACAGTTCTTACGTATTTGCACACGCACATTGTCGATGTCATTAATGATAGACCATTTTAAACTGTTTTAAAATGTACCTGATACTGTAAAGTCAAACATTTTGAATGAGAAAATCATCCTAACACTTGTTTAGGGTTAAAAGAGGCCCAGTGAGTTGTACAACCCAATAACCAATTGAAAATTCCAACTCTGCGCCTCAAAAAGTGTAATCGACGATGTATCACTCAATGTTTTTGAAAAAAAAAATCCTAACCCACTGTTTGTGAAAATTCCAAATCTCAACAAAAATTATTTAAATTTTTGAATAATAAACACTCGCTGCCAGCTTCAAATCCACATAGATTAACTTAATAAATACATAGACAGAATTTAAAACATCAAGCTTCGTCACAATACCTGGTTCAGTTTTAAATTATTATTATCTGTAAATTGTCAATAATTTTAATATGGGCATCTAAAAGCAATGGTGTCATCAGAAAGTTGTTCTGTGAGTGGGTATTTGTAAGGAAGTTTCGTTTCAATTATGAATATTGGGAAATCCAGTTCAAAAAAGACTTGCTCTGGTGGCAGAAAGTAAAGGTGCTAAAAGGGTGATAATCTATGTTTGATAACGGTTTTTAAGTACTAAACAGGTATTTATGAAAGTAAATATTTAATGCTGGAAGTGAAATTTTGAATGACTAAAACATGACTTCATTCCATTATTTTCACTTATAAGTTTCAAAATTTACAGTTATTTAAAAAATAACTCCAAAAGGAAGATGTTGGACTACCAGCTTGGGGATCTGAACAGGAATCATACATGTTATTTGCCAGGTAAAAGAGATGAACTTAAACACATAGCCATTCCATTGCGGTTGTAACTGACAAATATATTTTATCTATGGACAATATGCAGCACTCCCCCTAGATAGATTCAGTGGAGTCAAACGATATATAGTGTATCATCAGATGCTGTGGGAGGTTGGACATGAACAGTACACTACTTACACCTTACACACACAGATCTACAATACATGTATAGTCACAACTTCATAAATACAGGGCTCCATATATCGGAGACTTGCAGAAAGATGAAGATTGATGAAATCTGCCACATACTGTTAGGGTACGTGCATGTCCAGCATACATTGAGAATCACCAGATGTTGGACTGTCCCGGGGGATTCGAACCAACATCCTACATGTTATCATGTTATTTGCCAGCTAAAAGTAGTGAAATTGGCCACACAGCCAATCTACCCGCTGGCTGTAACTGAAAATTATATTTTATCAGTGAATAAGGTGCGATAGTTCTCGCAGAATATATGGATTTTTTTTACTTGTGAGAAATAGCATGTAAAAAGATGTAAATAATCTCTATGAATACCCTTTCAGTAGCGATGGCAATCGATAAGCACGTATTAGCGCTCTATCACCACTGGACATCCCAGCTAAATGAAATAAGATTCATACTTTCTTTATTTCATCAGAATAAACAGGCGATATTCTTTTTTTTTTCATTTACATTTTCACAATATGTAAGCATGAATTTTTGCTGACCATTTCGAAAAATCAGCAGGACCGTGCGGCATTCCTGGACGGCTTCCACGACATCCTACATAGTTTGAGAAACACTGTTATACAGCATAAATGTATAATCTAACAAAATTTGACAATGATTCTTTTTTAGTCGCATACCTAATGATATAGTAAGTGGCATTATAAAAAACCAAAAATGTACCGTGTCTTTCTTTTAATAATATTCCTTTTCCACTTTTTTTGCTCACTTTAATGACCAATGAAGGCTTATTAGGTACGACAAAGACAAAATATACATTTTGGAAACCAAATACCTACCTATATAATTTGATATAAGGTGAGCTTATTCACGAATTTCGTTTGACGTTCTATAATAATAATTACGTACCTACCTATATGCAAATGCAAAAACATCTTTTAACATAGATATATGCATGTGTATGCACTTAATATGGTTGATTTATTGGCATCTATTATGTAGATTCGAACAACATGTATGTATTCACAAGGTGCACATGTCACTGTACTTTTTTAGACATTTGTTAATGTGTTTTTGAACGTAGGTATATACTGCACCCAGGGACCGTTGATTGGCAAACATTTTCTAATTCGAACTAAACGACTTTTTTTTATCGACATGTTGGACAGAGTAAGTATCTACACTGCATCAAGCTGCTTATATTTCAAAATTAGCCCACGAAATGTCTTTTCGATAACGAATTAGAGCCCCGCAGCTTCGTTTCGAACCTAATTAAATGATTTATGGCGTGAATTAGCTGAAATACAACGCTCGACTTTCGAACAATGTAAATTACATTATTGTTACAGATCTATAAGCGAATGGTGACCCATAACGATGACTACATTAATCGTAACATTTACGTTTAAAAATTATTATGAAACATAAATACAATAAAAAAAAAAAAAAAAAGACTTCTACTTGACCGTTGAAATAATATGTACTTATCCATTCTATCCGTTGGCTTCGGGTAATTAAAGCCATAGATACTAAAGTATAACTTGTCATCACACACGTCTATAGTGGAAGATGGATATTGTTCGACGATTTTTCTGTATATGTATGATGGGTGGAGTTATTCAATCGGTCTTACATCCTATGATTGTTTTTTTTTATGTAGGTTTCCGAAGAAAATCGATATATTAAAATTAATCTGGTATCGAGATCCAGCGTCGAGATAAGTAATTTTTTTTTCGCCGTATGTCCCCAGGAAACTTTTGGCACTATCAGTTGAAATTCGTAGATGTGCACATTTCGATTCATTTCAGTACGCAGGTAGAAATTTTCATCGGATAGCTACGAAATTTTGTATACATATTCGGATCTAAAAGAGAATGAACCCTATTGTTTTCGGTCGTCGTTAGGTACATCCTATTATGTTGCATTTTTGGAGATTAAATGGTTCTAAAATTATTAATTTTCAACAAATTGTCACGACATTAGGTACAGACACTGAATAATTATATTATATTCCATCATTCTCCAAAGTTTAGTTTCAATTAGCTCAACTGTTCGTGCTAGAAGTGATTTGAAAAAAAAAAAATGCCCAAGTTCCAATAGGGACTCATGAAGAATTGATGTGTCAACATAATAGTGTGGTTGTGAGCATGCGTATTCCGCTCACACAAAACCACATGCCAACAGTTACGATAGTTTAACTTGTAAGACGTACGAGTTATGAGAGTTACGATCGTAATTCTCCTTTTAGCCCCTGCTAGAGTATAGACCGAGCTCCAGTATGTTTACACACCAAAAATCTTGGACTATTGCTAAGAAAAGTAGATAATTCCCGATGAAACAGAAAAGCTGTGTGGAAAGCAGGCTTGCTGTTATTTTATTTGCTAAGCAATCATTTAATAATTTGCGCACGTATTTTATAACCTCACACCACACTTCATTACACTTAATTTTTAGCCAACGTTCTGGCAAACACTTCATATTTTAATTTTTTTATTATATTTATTTACTTATTTATTTTGATTTTTTTAGTCAGTAAAACCTACATTTTATAGCATGGCTTGCTGGGCCAATTTTTTAATGCGTAAACATTCTTGCTCTCTAGTCCGCTTCCTCCTGGGTGTAAAAAAATATTAGATACAAAAAAGTTGAGATTGCATAAAAAAACTGCACGACGCACTGTCCAGTTTCAAATTCTGTTTGTCACATAATACATACACACACACACACACACACACTCACAAGCAACATATCCTTGGCAAGCTAGCAGCGCCCAGCTGAATGTTTACATATTAAATATGTGAGGGGGACCCTCGTACGCCTTTTTTTTTATTCCAATTTTGTAATGATGTAATTTATGCAGCATCTGTAAATTATTTATGCAATGGTTTTTACTTTACGCATTCGTTAATTTATTCATTTGTTTTTACACACATTTAACACTTTATTCATCGTCATATTGTTTTCAATTTTCTTTTGTTTGGTTAGGGATGTTACAAAAAGTAATGTGTTACAGCATGTGTCACAAATAACTATTGAAAAACATGGGAGTTAAAATTGGTGAGGTGCTACCATATTCTATGGGTAAAAATGTACAAACATGGACGTTTTGTTTGCATTCTTTTAGAATCAATCTGTAGCCTATCTACTGTACATGGTGTCTAGATGTTGAACAACATATTTTTCACGGATCAATTTCTTGGTTTAAAAGCTTGTAAAAGTACTTTTTACAAAATTCCAAGAATTAATGCTTCAATATTAGGTACACGTAATCAAGGCCAGTATTTATAGTCAACGTCAACTCCGAGCTAACTGTTCACTAACCTAATATCTTTTCTTTAAACTACAATGAAGCCACAAAAAAAAAGTAGTTTAGTTAAAGATTGTAGCTTTGATGAGAAAAACTACAGCAAAGATATGAAAAAACTAGTTTCACTGAGAAATATAGTGGAGAGCTGCATGTTTGAAACTGACCCTTAGGTTAGTGAATACTTAGCTCAGGGATAGTGTCAACTATGAATACCAGACTAAGACTGATATGGTTTATGACAATGAGGTGATTATGTTGAAACATGTAACATTATTCTTCCCAAAAAACCATTTAAAAAAATATTATTGGTCTAACCAATATAATATTTGAGATTAATATTGTCCTCGATTATAAGTAGATAAATATAGGCACGTGTGAGGAATGTTGACATGACAAAGATTGTGATATATACCTAGGTATGATTTATATATCCACATGAAATCATCCAGGTGAATAATTATCAATGGAGTGTAATGATATATAATTATAAGTAATAAGGAGTAAAAATATACCGATACATCTTCCTAAATAAAATGGTAGTACTTATTTTTTGACGCAATGGACAATTAAAAAAGATATGACCTCTTGGAAAGAGGTACCACGATAAAAGTAAAACTTTAAAACCTGCTGTGGGAACCGGGCGAGTTACCACACTTCAGAAGGAAAAGTCGTGTCCCAATAAGTCCACGTCGTTTGGTGTGTAGGCAGCCAACCTGTGTAGCGTACAGTGCCGGGAAACTGCGAGTACTGTAGGGCAAACGTAGCTCGTATGGCGCAGGTATATGCGGGCCGCGCCTGGCTACGTATAAGCGAGTGGCTATGTATATTTACGTAGCCCGCTTCGTATTTATTATTGATACGTCGATCTTACGATCGACGTATCGCCTATCGGCGGAGGCCGAGCCTCACAGCGGGACGAATCCCCACAGCACTCCCCCCAATTTTTGCGCCGCAAAAATGACACCTTGCGCAGCAATTGGGGGAATTCTATCGCTGTGTACATAACTATGGTCCCTATCTCCTACTGTCTCGTTGTTCCATCTCCCAACTGTGGATGGTGGAGGCTAATGCCGCGCCCAAGCTTTTGTATTGGTTGGTGAGGGCGGCTTGTCGGGCTTTAAATGATTTCCGACTGTTTCTACCCCTATGGGGGGGAGCACCACGTCCACAATCAGAGTTGCCTCGGGGGTAGGGGGTAAAACGAGCAGACGAGTTATTTTGTTCTCGTATAGGAGGTATATAAGGAGGGGGTGATACCATAGCCACAGGAACAGGAATTGGTCTAGGTTCTGGTATGTGGAATACTGGAACTTCAACCACCTGTGGAGGAGGGGGAACAATGGGTTCCACTGCCTCTACCAAGGGGACAACCTCCATTGGGATTGCCAATGGCTGTTGTTCTAGCGGTACATTGTCCGGGATAGGGTCTAGGTGAGGGGTATCTCGACCCATTTCTCGCAAGATACCACAGACAGTGCTTGGAGGGGGAGAGTAGCCAATTAGGGCATCTTCCTCAGCCTCTTGGAGTTGAGCTAGTTCTCGGGTATGATCGACATTGCAGCGTCGTCGCATCTCATTGGACAAGCACTCTTCAGACAATTCAACATACCTGAGGTTTGAAGGATTATCAGACATTTTCGAGAGTTCGGGTTGAAATAAATTTGAAACAAGGGAGACAGGATAGTACAATAAGTACAAGGCTGGAAAATTGCAGCACCAAATATAGTGTAAGCAAGAAATACGAAAATTTTTAGAAGGCAAGTAAGACGTTGTCAATCAGAGTGCAAAGACACGAGTGAAGCTTTACAAAATATACTTGATCGACTATGGTCATTTTTTCTCTCACCTTATCTATCCGTTTAGCATTCACAAAGATGATCGTCTTGTCAAGACTAGTAAAATGATACCAAACTCGATGTATTTCGGTATTGTAGTTTTGGCAGAATCGTCAAGTACAGATTTGCAATAATTTGAATAGAATTCATATTATTTTTGTTATGTGCGTGAGATTACACAAACAGGTAAAAACTGTATTTTATTTTATTTTTTTTTGTTTTGTCGTGCCAACTAACTTTGTTTACGCACACAAGCACATGAGTGTGTTAACATGTATGGTAGTGTGTTTTTGCGAATTCCTTTTTGCACTTTGCTACGTAGGAATTTCGTCTAAGTTCGTTTGTTTCCGTATTTTGTTATTTACAAGTGATTTTTCATGCGCTGAATTATTTTGTTCGGAAACTCGCGAGATGAGTTCAAACCCAGAGTCAGGCGGAAGTCAATTTTTGATTTTTCACGAATTTATTTGTTTTTGTTGGTACATGGGTAATTATTTTAATTTACCCTTAGTTGTTTTAGGAGTGTTTTTTACCAATTTCTACCATAGTTTCTCTTTTTTGTTATTTCTTTGTGCAATATGGGCAGACTTGCGAGTAGGAAGCATGTTTTTAATTTTGTATGAACCTCTAGGCCTACCTTTTTTTCTAGGGATAATAGGCTTTGAAGGATCAAATTCAATATCCAAAATGTTGTCGTCAAATTTGACGGATTTTTTATTTTTATTTAACTTCGGAGTAACCAATCCTAACACTTGTGAATTGGACTCGGAATTTTGTTCCATTTTATTTTCGTATTGTGAATTATTTTTGATTTCACTTTTTGTCTGTCCACTATTTGTTTCAACTAACTCGTTATCAATTTGTTGTGAGTCAGTCTTATCAGGCCATGTGGGGTATGGGTCATTATTATGCTTGACCTCTAATTCCTTTAGTCTGATGGTTGCTGTCAGCCTTTCCTTGTCATTGGTAACCAGGAATGCAGGTTTCAGTCTGTCAATTGAGACTTTTTTATGTTCACCTGCTATCATTATGACGAAATTTTTCTTGTCTCGTGATATAACCTGGTATGGGCCGGCATATGGCTTTTCAAATGCACATTTGAGTCTGTCATCTCGCACCCACACATGAGTTGTGGTGGCCAAGTGCTTTGAGACATAGACTTTAGGCTGGCCATGTCGAGCTGCTTGAGTTATGACGCTGTTTGCATCATCTCTGATGTTTTGAATCATCAATTTGGGATTTACATCTTGAGATGTTGTAAAAAAGTCCCCGGGTAAGCGTAGCTCTTCACCGAGTGCAAGTTGCGCAGCAGAAAATCCTGTATCTGACTGTAGTGCAGATCTGAGTCATAATAAGATGGTGGGTAAAATATCAGCACATCTTTTTGTGTCTGATGCCATGATTGAGGCTTTCAGAGCACGATGCCACCTTTCCACTGCACAATTGGCTTGGGGGTGGTATGCTGTTGTGCGATTATGTTTTGCACCCTGCTTGGACGCAAGTTCATTGAAAAGTGAACTTTCAAATTGGGGACCTTGATCTGTAACAATGACTTCAGGTACACCAAAACGGGCGATCCATATTTCATAGAGTTTTTCAACCACTGTTGGGGCTGACATCTCTTTTAATGGGATAGCCTCTTTCCATTTAGTTGCTCGATCTATCATAGTCAATAGGTATCTGTTCCCTCAAGATGGTGGTAATGGACCAACCAAATCGATGTGTATTATTTTGAATCGCTCTGTATTTTTATATTTCTTGAGTAGCAACTTTGTGTGCCTTCCGACCTTAGACTGTTGAAAGTTCAGACATTGTCTAGCCCAATGATTACAGTCGGCTTTCACTCGTGGCCAAACAAATCTTGATGTTACTAAATTAGCAGTACTTTTGGGTCCTGTGTGTGACAAATTGTGCACACTATCAAACGCCATTTTACAATATTGTTTCGGCAGGAATGGCCTATCCTTGCCTGTACTGATATTGCATGTTACCAAGATATCTGTACCGGGAATTTTATGTTGCCGCAGCTTCAGATTGGTTTTCTCATTGGTTAAATATTCCTCGAGTTCCAAATCTGTTAACTGATCTCTTGCGATTTCAGCATAAGGCAGCTGGGCAGGGGCAGAGACAGCATTTATTCGGCTCAGACAGTCGGCAGGGATACTTAATTCTCCCTTGACGTACCAAATATCAGTTGTGAATTGACTTATTAGGTCTAGCGGTCTCAACCATCTAGGAGAGATGGGGTCAATTTTCTGCATGAAGCCATGTGTGATGGGAAGATGATCGGTATATACAGTGAACGATCGACCCTCAACATGGTGTCTGAAGTGCCTTATTGCAGCATAGACCGCCAGTAATTCCCTATCGTAGGTACTGTAATTTTTTTTAGCTTTGGAAAGCTTTGTAGAGAAGAATGCGAGCGGTTGATTTAAGTCATTTTTTATTTGGTACTATGTCGCACCAATCGCAATGTCAGAAGCATCGGTTGATATGCATAACAGCAGACTGTCGTCTGGGTGAGCCAATAATGTCGCATTTGCTATCAGATTTTTCACACTTTCAAAGGCTTTTTCAGCTTCGGTGTCCCAAACAATAGGAGTTTTATCCCGTTTTTTGTTTGTGGTGCACAATGCAAATAGTTTGCTTTGTTCAGCAGCTGCATTGGGCATGCAACGTCGATAGAAGTTTGCCATGCCCAAAAATTGTCGCATGTCTGCAATTGTTTAGGTTTTGGGAACTCTAAGATTGACTGCACTCTTGTCTTCGTTGGAGAAATACCTTCGGTTGAGATTGTATACCCGAGAAAATCAATAGTTGCTTGTGCATATTCGCACTTTGCAGGGTTGACAGTAAGGCCGGCAGTGTGTATATGCTGTAATATGGCTCTTACATGTTTCTCGTGTTCCTCCTCACCGCCTTCTGAGCATATGCATATATCATCCAGATATGCATATACAAATGGTAAATCTCTGAACAATCCATTGATCAATCGCTGGAAAGCTTGCGCCAAATTGTTAAGTCCAAATGGCATTCGAAGATATTCGAATAATCCAAACGGGGTGTTAACTGCGGTTTTATGGATATCCTGTGTGGCCATAGGTATTTGGTGGAATGCCCAATATATGTCCATTTTAGTGAACAATGTCTTTCCCCTCATATTCACGTTAAAGTACATTATATTTGGAACAGGGTAACGGTCAGGGATTGTCTGGGCATTTAAGGCACGGTAGTCCCCTACAATTCTCCATTTGCCATTCGCCTTTTTCGTCATGTGAATCGGCGAGCTCCAAGAACTATTTGATGGTCAGACTATTCCTTCCTTGATCATTTGATCATATAGTTCTTTAGCTGTATTGAGCCTATCAGGAGCAAGTCTCCGGGCTCTTGCAGTACATGGTTGTCCTTTTGTTTCAATTACATGGACTGTGTCATGTTTATAAGGAGCGTCTCGTTTGAAACATGGCTGGTTTATGCCAGGGAAATGAGAAAAGATTTTCATCAATTTCTCATTGAGTTTGCTGCAGCTATCTATCGCTTCGTCAATTTTGTACATTAGCGATTTGCCTTCCACAAATAAACCAGTAGTTGATTCGATAAGCCTAGAATTTTTCAAATTGACCAACAAGCCAAATTGTGCTAGAAAGTCAGCACCAAGGATCTCATTTGGGACATCTGCAATTGTGAAGGACCACGTCATGTCACGTCTCAAACCAATGTTCACTTCGCTAGTCTCTAAGCTGTAAGCAGAAATGTTCAGGTCATTTGCTGTACGGAGATAGTATTTTGGAGTTTGTACTTTTTGTGTTTTGCTAGCTGGTATGATACTTAGGTCTGCACCTGTATCTACCAAGTACCTTCTCCTGGTTGTCCTGTCCTTTATGAACAGGCGACGTGAATATTTTTCTGAGGGGGCGTCAGCCGCAGAGAGGGCCCCTCGTTCTAGTTTGATGACTCAGGCCTTTTTACCGCCCACCAGGCACATTCTGGTGTGCATTTAGTGGCTTTCTCATCAAATAGATTGTGGTAGTAGCACCACTTATTGTTATATGGTTTTCGGTTGGTACTTTTAGATTTTGGGCGAGGGGGAGTTCCTCTTGGGCTACAACCCCTTTTTTCCTAATTATTGTTAGGCTTTCGGTCTCTGGACCTAGATTGCTATTATTATTTCTATAATCACGTTTTTTCGAGTTATTATTTTTCTGATTAGAATTCATTTTCCTTAAGCTTCTATTTTAATTTTTTATTTCGCGAAAATTTTTGTTTAGCTGGGCTATTTGTGCTCTAAGCTCATTAGTCTCAACCTCTGATGATAAGGCAGCTACAGAAGGTTGGTTGACACTGGCCTGTAGGGCATCATCAGCAATCTTGGCTAGATATTCCAGTCTTTCTACATTTTCTGCACAATTTGCATCAAGTGTTATATTAGTTGTGAGACACTGGTGGGTAATTGCTTACAAAATTGATTTGCAATTACCATTGGTGTAACCATTTTGCCACCAGTCTTGATTAATTTGGCCATGAATACTGAAGGTTTTTCATCTCCAAGTTTCATGCCACCCATGACTTGGTTGATGGCTTCATCATCGGTTTTACCATAAATGTTTCGGATTTTATTACAGAACCACTCATATTTATTAACTACATCATTTGGACATTCCATTATATTTGGAACAGTCCTCATTATTTCAGCTGGCATATCTCCACAGATGTGTTCATATCTGAGTTCATCTGGGAGTTTTTCTTTTTTGAATTTGCCTTCGAGTAATGATAACCAGACATCTACTTTTCTTAGGAGGAAATCTGGTACTTTTATTTTAATTCTTCTTGCATCGAAATTTGCATTCGGAGCTCTGTTCTGCTCTCGAATTTCCATGAATCGCATGAACTGGTTGAAAGTGTCTAAATTTTCTCGACCAATGGGATGACCAGCAGGTAGCTGAACCAGAGGTTGTTCATGCTGTATTCTGAGTTGTTCTAACTCTTGATGTAGCCTTTCATTTTCAGCTTGCGTCTGTTGTTGTAGGCGCAAGGCTTCTGCAGCTTGTTGGGCTGCTAACCTAGCTCTATCCTCAAGAGATTCCATCCTATTTTGCAGATTTGCAGATTTTATTGTCTGACCAAGAGTATTTTTGTTGCAACCCAAGATTTGTGGTTCAGCAACAAAACTAGAAGTTTCAGCTAAAAAGGAATCTGCAGGAAGTATTTTACCACTTCTTAATTTTCGAACTGCTATTTCCTCTTGTGAGATATTAATTTCTAACAATTGTGCTTGATTTCTTCTAGCTTTCCTATCTGTATCAGATGTGGATACAGTACGTTGGAGGTTAGCTGCAGAGGCAGGAGGGGTGAGAGGATGATTCTCACTTGGGTCCTCCAGTGCTGTTTATCCCTGCCCAGTCCTTAATAGACTGGCAAATATATTTATCAGGAGGGTAAAATTCCACTAACAGACTTTAATTTGGGAGTGATCACTAGCAATTGCATAAACTAGATCACTACCAATAACATAAAACAACTCCAGATAATGGTTGTAAAAATTTTTCAACCACCACAATAGTAATATTTATGTTTAGCGTCACCTCATTTAAAGCGCTGCTAGCGCCAGCGCTTCTAGCGCCCGGAGGGAGTAATAGCACTGCTAGCGTCTTAAGGGGTCCAAAGACCTCTTATACCTCAAGACTTACTAAAGTCGAGACTTACCTATTACGTCGGGGTCACCAGCGTGTGGGAACCGGGCGAGTTACCACACTTCAGATGGAAAAGTCGTGTCCCAATAAGTCTACGTCATTTGGTGTGTAGGCAGCCAACCTGTGTAGCGTACAGTGCCAGGAAACTGCGGGTACTGTAGGGCAAACGTAGCTCGTATGGCGCGGGTATATGCGGGCCGCGCCTGGCTACGTATAAGCGAGTGGCTACGTATATTTACGTAGCCCGCTTCGTATGCAACCACACATCGTCTATATAGACGATGTGCGAGTTCGTAGTTTTATTTATTATTGATACGTCGATCTTACGATCGACGTATCGCCTATTGGCGAAGGCCGAGCCTCACGGCGGGACGAATCCCCACACCTGCCTGAAAATAAACATGAATACTCACCCCTAACACTAAATTTTGTTGATGTTTGCCCACTTTTGGGAACTTTTTATCAGTTTTTCAATTTTTTTCTTTCCTCTTTTAGGATCTATGAATTTTAGTATAGGTAAGCTTACCCACACCTGGTTCTAGGAACCGAATAATTTGTTTTGCGTTTTCGGCAACCAAATCGTTTCTCGGTATTGATAGCCAGCCGGATTAATAACTATGTCACAAATCACAAATAGCATAGGTACTGGGGAAAATAAATGAGACTCAGCAATAGCGTTATACGCACCACAACTCGCACTTCATCAGCAGGTGCATGAATACATACATACTCTTCTTCCCTGACAGATGTACACATAGGAGCAGCTTCATATTGACCGTATGCACTCATATAGATGATGAATATTTGTTTTAAATGCACTTCACTAACTAGTAGGGCCATGAACTAAACCCAAGATCGGTCTGTTGACACAGGCAAAAACGCTGAAAAGAGGAGTAATTAGAATAATGCCCCTGCAGGGTCAGTAATTTGGAAGAGAAGCATTTACTTGGCATTTTGGAAGAAGAACTATTTTGTTGTTTGACCCCAAAAATCGATCATAAATATTATGATGTTCGCTTGCAGACACCTTCGAACCCATTTGATGTCAAATATTTATCATAAAATTGATCAAATCTTCGCACGTAATCCTTGCGTTTTGGTGACGACATTTTCGCTCTCATAATAAATTTAAATACCTATAATGAGAACATCGCATTCTTTTACATATGAATTTCGAGATCAAGAATAATTGAATATAAGCAAGACCAACACAGGACCAAAACCAAAACCATGATTTCCCTGTGCAAGGTCAACTCCCAACACTAATTCCAAAAATGGAATTTTCTTGCTTTCGTTAATCACCAAATATGGCTACTGCTGGGACAAAATGTTTGAAATATTATTAATCTAAAGTGTAGAGTATATTGGGGATGACTCATATGTACAGAAGGCTGCTATTAAATATTTAGAAAGGGCGCTTCAAACAACGAAAGCGTAAGCAGGTGTAACTAATTTATTTTCAGCTTCTTCCTGACAAACCCAACAGCAAGATTGAAGAGAACAAAAAATTACAACACAACGTAACAAAGGCGAATCATTACGTCCATTTTGAAATTCAACAATGGGTCTGCTTACGACAATTCTATTTTTACCAAAGTTACGTAGATTGCATTTTTACGTTGAAAAAAATTTCAACGAAATTTAATATGTCGTTCAACGATATCCTAGATGACATATATCACTTTGTTGTTAAATTCCCCTTATTTTACAATTTTGCAAAATTGCTGTTACACAATAATTCGTATATAACCATAAATGGATTTAATTACTCTCAGTACCTTCCTAACGACATGAATAAAATAAAAAAAAATTAATGAAAAATATGTCCGGAAAATTCGATACACTGGTTTCAATTTTCGCAGTTGAAATTTTCGCATTACCGTACACCTTTAGTGAGTAATAAAATTTCACTTTGTTAGATGGTTGCCTGCAAGCATAAAAATACGGCGGTTTTTTCGTTTTGTTGTATTTTTTTTTTTTTTTGTATCATTATTTGAACTTTGAAAAGAATCGTGCAGTGAGAGGAGGTCATCTACGTTCTCAATAACACGATCTCTAAACGCATCGATAATTTTTCATTGTTTTTTGTTTTCATCTTCCTCGTATATACCATCCGATTCTTATGAGAATTATAATCTGTTTTCCATAAATGAAAACCAAAAGGCAATACATGTACACGTTAGGTAGGTAGTTAGGTACTAATGAAATAAAAGTTCAGAAAATGTCCAAAAATAACAACAGCAACCATAATAATATACGACACTAAAAGTACTACAACTAGTTGTTTTCAATGAGAAACAATTCGTTAGAAAGTCACATTAAAAAAATATCATAAAGGGCGTGTGGGGACATTACTCGCATGAGGTTTTAGGGGCTCGCACCCCTCGACGACAGTCGCCGCCCAAAGGCTGGCAATATTCGTCTCTATGACGTTAAACCAATACACACAAATGCGTTTGTATGTTCGTACCTGTACGTACGTACAGGTAAGATACATCGTACGAGTCGAGATCAATTACCTGATAACGATCTCGGTAATGTCACGACTCGGTACCAAACGCACTGCGTCGTTTCTTATCATCTCAACGGAGACAGGAAACGACGCAATGTATGACATAATTACGTATACATACGTACGTATGTGTGTCCGTGTGCGTGTGCCAAATTCGGTATATAAACTCTCAGAACCGGCTCAAAGATCGCCAGTGTTCGCCGAGGATTTGGCTCTCCCATACTTATTCGTATGAAGTGGCAGAACACGCAAATACTGTTGAAGACCTTCTAGTGTGAATATCTCTCACGACAAGGTATTCCACAGTGGTGACCTCGACGTGATTTTTGGCTACGTCGTGGGTGTCTAGAGGCGCGTTGCGCTATTACTAAAAAGAGGCGCGGTGCGCTGGCGAGTTACTCGCTTGTAATACAAATAATTTTTACAAGACCTAGACACCTTTGGCTGTCAAAGCAGAGGTCTTAACTTCGAAAGCGGGAAATTACACCCCCCCTTCCAAATATATTTGCCGGAAGGGAACCAAGACAAGTAGACCTGGAGGAACAAAGTTGCCCTCATCCGCCAACTCCTCCAGCTTCGACCAGAGACTCAGAAGTCTTTGAAACTCCGGAAAAACAAAAACGAATCCCGAGGCCAGAAGCCTTGCGTTTGGGAGCTGTAGTAAACCCGAATGAAACTACAGCTCGAACACTAAGAAGTGGTCGTCTATTGAGCCAAGACTCCGACCCTTCAACCCCAGACCGACAAACCACGGAGTCTGGAAGACTCTTCGCAGAAAACACAAGTAAAGAAGTCCAGCACACGATGCCCAACGGAAACACAAACCCGAACCCATCATCAAACCAACCAGGAGCAGGCGGAAGTGGTCAGCCACAGCTGACCCCCGAAGTACTTGCACAGCTCTTACAGCTGTTGCAACTGCAAACATTGCAGAATCCTGCTATCCAAAGACGGAGGATAGAGATTCCGGAGTTCCTACCCAATGAAGTTGAATTATGGTTAACTCTCCTCGAGGGTCGTTTTAAGACAGAGAATCTGCAAAACGACCAAAAATATTCACACATTTGCAGCGGCATGCCCGCAGAAATCATACGCCGCATTCCGGATATCATGGAATGCCCTCCGGCGGAAGCAGATAAATACAGTTGGTTCTGCAGAAAAATGAGAAATGTGTTTGGTAAAACTCAGAACCAAATTATTGATGATGTGATGGGCGGAATGAAGATTGGAGACGACAAACCCTCCACCTTCATGGCCAAACTCAGACAAAAGGCCGATAACATAGTGTCACCGTCAGTTATTGGAAACCAGTTCTGCAAGCAACTTCCCCAACATGTTGTGCAGTGTCTGGCAGCCATAGGTACCACGGTAATCAACAATTCCGAGGACCTAGACTTCCTAGCGAAGAGTGCAGATAGTGCACTGGAACATTCGAGATCAACATCCTCGATCAGTGCAGTATCAACCGAGACCGGAGAACTAGCTCAGCTTCGAGCCCAGATAGCTCAGCTGACTAGTGAAATCAAGAAGAAAAGTAATAATAATCCAAGAAATGGTAGAAACAACAACCGCTCGAAAAGCAGGAGCAACAATAGAAGTAACGACAGAAAATCCAGATCCAGAGACCGCAAGAGCAATTCTACCAGGGGTTAGAGTCCAACTCCCCCAAGAAGAACATCGTCCCCCAAACCCCAGTCTCAAAACTGGGACGATAAATCCTGCTTCTTTCATAATCGGTTTGGCGCAGAGGCCACCAATTGCAACAACAGATGCCAATGGTGGGGTAAATCATACAATAAGTCGTCAAACTAGAAAGAGGGGTCGTCTATGCGGCTGAAGATCCCTCGAAAAAATACTCACGCCGCCTGTTCATCAAGGACAGGACAAACAGGAGACGTTACCTAATAGACTCAGGTGCTGACTTGAGCATTTTGCCAGTAAGTAAAAACCAAAAGGCATTTCCTCCGAAATACTACCTCCAAACTGTGAATGGTCAAAACCTTCCAGCTTACGGAATAGAATCCAGCAAAGTAAGCATCGGTTTGCGAAGAGACATGACGTGGTCCTTCACAATTGCGGACGTTCCAACTCCGATCCTGGGTGCAGATTTCCTCGCGCACTACGGTCTGGTCATTGACCTCAAAAACGGAAAAATCATAGACAACAATACTGGTCTATGGGTGGAAGGCAAAACGCTAGCGTACCAACTGGACACCAATATATCCAGTTGCACAAAAGTCGACGAACAATTCCTACGGATTCTGTCAGACTATCCTGGAGTTACACAACCATCGATTCGCAGGCATCCGACCTATAAACATGATACCATTCATTATATAGAAACTAAAGGACCGCCTTGCCATGCTAGAGCCCGCAGGTTACTGCCTGATAAACTCAAAGCAGCACGGGAATACTATGATCGCATAATAGGAGAAGGCATATGCCGCCCCTCAAAAAGTTCATGGAGTTCCCCGATCCACATGACAAAAAAAGCCAGTGGAGAGTGGCGAATCGTTGGAGACTACAGGGCCTTAAATGCCAAAACAGTTCCTGATCGCTATCCAGTCCCAAACATAATGGACTTCAATGCGAATATGAAGGGTAAAACGATGTTCACAAAAATCGACATCAACTGGGCATTCCACCAAATTCCAATGGCCGAACAGGACATCCCAAAGACAGCGGTCATAACCCCCTTTGGGTTATTCGAATACCTTCGAATGCCATTTGGACTCCGTAATTCTGCACAAACTTTCCAAAGATTCATCAATGGACTGTTTATGGATTTGCCGTTTGCCTATGCATATTTGGATGACATATGCATTTGCTCAGAAGGCGGTGAGCAACAGCATGAGAAGAATGTAAGAACCATCGTACAACATATACACGCTGCTGGACTTACTATCAATGTTGGAAAAAGTTTATACAAACAATCCAGGATTGACTTTCTCGGCTATCAAGTCTCGACCGAAGGCATTTCCCCCCTGAAGACCAAGGTAGAGCCCATATTGAAATTCCCGAAACCCTCCAACGTAGCAGAACTCAGACGCTTCTTGGGGATGGTGAATTTCTACAGACGTTGCATTAAAAATGCTGCAGCCGAACAAAGTAAGCTGTTTGCATTGATAAAAACAAACAAGAAGAAAGATAAAACTCCACTCGACTGGACTGAAGAAGCTGAAAAAGCCTTCGAAAATATAAAAGAAACACTGGCAAATGCAACTCTACTAGCTCACCCAGACGAAAGTCTGCCGTTATGTGTCGCAACTGATGCGTCCGACTTTGCTATTGGTGCAACACTGTACCAAAAGGACAATGACAAGAAGTTACCGCTCGCTTTCTTCTCCAGAAAGCTATCAAAAACCGAGAAGAACTACAGCACATACGACAGGGAGTTACTGGGAATATTCGCTGCGCTGAAGCATTTCAGGCACCAATTAGAGGGTAGATGTTTCACTGAGTATACAGATCATAAACCCCTAACACATTCCTTCACGCAAAAGACATAACCAGCTTCCCCGAGAAGAGCTCGACAATTGGACTACATAGGACAGTTGACTACGGACATCCAGTATATAAGTGGAGAACTCAACACTCCAGCTGATGCTCTCAGTAGGATCGAAGCTATCTCGGCACCGTCTCAATTACCTTACGCTGAAATAGCTAAAGAACAGTTAAGGGATGCAGAATTGCAAGAACTGTTGTCGAACGATGACACAGCTCTCAAATTGAGACAAAGGAAAATCCCTGGTACTAATGTTTTACTCACATGCGACATTAGTACAGGCAAGAATAGGCCATTCCTGCCGACAAAGTATCGCAAATTGGCATTCAGTAGCGTGCACAATCTATCGCACCCTGGACCAAGATGCACTGCTGGACTAGTATCATCAAGATTTGTTTGGCCTCGGATGAAGTCCGACTGCAACAAATGGGCTCGCAGTTGCCTGAATTGCCAAGAGTCCAAAGTAGGAAAACATACTAGGTCGCCTCTCAAATCTTTTAAACAAACGGAGTGGTTCAAAACAATACATATAGATTTGGTGGGTCCATTACCCCCATCCCAAGGACACAGATACCTGTTAACGATGATCGATAGAGCAACTCGATGGCCAGAGGCAGTTCCTCTCCATGAGATGACAGCTCCCACGGTAGCTGCCAGGTTATACGACACCTGGATTGCCCGCTATGGCGTACCTGAAGTCATCATCACGGACCAGGGTCGTCAATTCGAAAGCTCGCTCTTTCAAGAGCTGTCTAAGAAGCTTGGTGTACAACACAATCACACCACAGCTTACCATCCTCAAGCAAATGGAAAAGTTGAGCGATGGCACAGAGCTTTGAAAGCCTCCATTATGGCTTGCGACACCAAGAGATGGGTTGACATATTACCAACCATCCTCTTGGGCCTTTGATCTGCTCTTCAAACGGACATGGGTCACTCTGCAGCGCAGTTAGCGCTCGGCGAAGAGCTACGCCTACCAGGGGACTTTTTCACCCATTCGAAAGAAATTAGCCCCGAAACGCTCGTCCAAGACATACGGACTGACGCCAACAACTTTCTGAACCAGGCTGCTCGTCATGGCCAACCAAAGATTTATGTCTCCAAACACTTGGCCACAACATCTCATGTGTTTGTTAGAGACGAAAAAATAAGATCTTCGTTGGAGAAACCATACGCCGGTCCTTATAAGGTTGTATCACGAGATGACAAGAATTTCGTGATACTAATCGCAGGTGAACAAAAAACGATTTCAATTGACAGATTGAAACCTGCGTACCTTATAAACGACGACAAGAAAATGCTCCAAAGAGCAACAAGGAAGACGACACACAAGGAAATAATAAAGGAAGAACAGACTGAACAGTCCGAAACAACACAGCCATGAAAAGTTGAGGACAACCCAGTCAAAAAAGGTGATAAATCACAAAAATCACCAGAAAAAAAATAAAAATAAAGAAAACGGTGAAGTTCAATGACGAGATCGTCAAAATACAATACGATCCGTCGGCCCCCTTGTGCCCACGAAAAAGAGGCAGGCCCCTTGGCAGCAGAAAGCAGAAAAACCAAATTCCAACTCGAAAATCCGAGAGACTGGTACGGAGAAACTAAAAATATTCACGAAAAGTTAATATCCGTGGCGGAAAAATAAACCCGCATAAAAAGACGTACGAGAATATGGGAATATTCGTAACAAAAGAAATTCTTCAGATAAGCAGAGAAAAGTGCGTACAATAAAAATACGACACGAATAAACAAATCCACGTGCAATACGGAAGAAAAACATTGCAACGTGTTTCTATTGACAAACAATACCGATAACAAAATAGTCAATAGATCGTGACGTCACAAACAAAGAGTGCATTCCTTTGTGAAATACAAAATTCGAAGTACGAAAATTCAAACACGCTTAACTCAGCTTGTACTTAACCAAATTTAACTGGAAAACTTTTAAGCTAAAGAATATTGAATGCACTATCCCCTCCGAACAAGTCCGAAAAAAGATAACGACTTGGAATAAAGCTGCGATCGAAATTATTCTCGCAAAGTTTTTCATACGCCTTTCGACTGTCGACCAGAGCACGCCGAAAAGTCTTCATAATTTTTTCTCTTTTTCTTTTTCTTTATTTTCTTGTACCTTGTTTCCTTCCTCATGTCGTCCTCATCCAGCACCCCGTCCTCGAACCAGCCTTTCCAATTCGTAGTCCCGCCTGTACCCCAGCCTATCAAGACGAAGGAACAGACGGAACGCGAAAAGGAATTGGAGCAAATCGAGAACGAGTTGCTCATGGATACGACTTCCGCGGCGGATATTGTCAAAATAATGTCCGCCCCCCTTCCCCCATTGATTTCGCCACCAAAGACGCCGGAAAAGACACCGGGAGTGGCAAACCCACCCCCGGAGTCCTTAACCATAGCGAAACTGGAGACGAAGCAACCTCAGGTGGAAGAGGTGCGAATTCCACGCCCTCCCCTCACCGCTAGCCTGGCCTACAAGCCATCGGGGAGCTCAAACTCCCCGATGTATCGAAGGCCAAGGCCCTTGACATTAGTCGATCCCTGTCCAACCGTTCCCGACCTTATGACCGCCCGGCTCCACATCAACGACCGCCGAGAAGAAGGGGACAAACAAGCAGGGACGCCTACCAGGCCCGATTAGACGCTAGGAAACAGTCCTACAAATGCGTCGGGGCTGCGGTGGGGTCTGCCCTCGCTAAATGGGAGCGGGACCAAAGACAGTAGACTCGATAAGTCCCCCCAGGCACGCAACTTATCATTTTCGCGGCGCGAAAACTGGGGGGGAGTAGCTGTGGGGACATTACTCGCATGAGGTTTTAGGGGCTCGCACCCCTCGACAACAGTCGCCACCCAAAGGCTGGCAATATTCGTCTCTATGACGTTAAACCAATACACACGAATGCGTTTGTATGTTCGTACCTGTACGTATGTACAGGTAAGATACATCGTACGAGTCAAGATCAATTACCTGATAACGATCTCGGTAATGTCACGACTCGGTACCAAACGCACTGCGTCGTTTCTTATCATCTCAACGGAGACAGGAAACGACGCAACGTATGACATAATTACGTATACATACGTACGTATGTGTGTCCGTGTGCGTGTGCCAAATTCGGTATATAAACTCTCAGAACCGGCTCAAAAATTGCCAGTGTTCGCCGAGGATTTGGCTCTCCCATACTTATTCGTATGAAGTGGCAGAACACGCAAATACTGTTGAAGACCTTCTAGTGTGAATATCTCTCACGACAAGGTATTCCACAGGGCGTCTTATTAATATCAACTCATTTATATTGTTTTCGAAAATATTAAGTATAAATGGAAAAAAGCAAAAATATGACGGTGTCTCTCAATTTTAAAAAACCTATAGACTGAGATGAGTATATGAATTTTTTTGTAAATCATTCACAATATGCACAGTGCACACTAACTTAGGTATTTCTAATTATAAGATATATTTTCTATTGCAAACGAGCTGTTATCCGCAGCTTCACTTGCGTAGTATCTAATAATTGTTTTAACACCTTTTTTGTAGACATAAATGAAACCTGATAAAGAAAAAAATAACGAAACAGAGTCAGACAAAGAGAATCGTATTTACCTCACCAACCAGTAGTCATTAGACGATGAAAAAAGTGAGAGGAAGAAGTTTATTTTTAATTCTCTTTTTTACTCCTTTTCATTAGGTTCAAGAAATGTTTCGTCTGTTTTCTGTTTTCACAGATGGTACAAATTGGTAACTCCTCGATGGCAATAAACGTTCCTTGGAATAATATAATTTTTTCTGGAAAGTCTCATGCAAATTCCTCCAGTGGTTCTGGAGTGATAGTGTTTCCAACAGTTTTTAGCTCGTAAAATTTTATAATGTGTAAAGATACGTATTCCACCCGATCACTATAATAAACGTACAAGATGTTAATAATTATATTATTTGCAGATATTATTTTACCAATTATTCCCTTGATGTGGATGTGCCACTACCCACACAGCCCCACACCGACATGAAGAAAAAAAAGAGTTTGTTGTCTCCTCCGAAACAACAAATTCTACAGTGTTACCACCAGAAAAAATCTAGAGTTGGTAAAAGGCAAAGCGCTGCTGAGTGCCCTTCAAGGCTTGTATTCTATAAATTGATGACTTTTTAAAAATTATGACACTACGTTTTCTTATTTATTTTTTCTCGATACATATTACTTTCTCAACTATTTTTGAAAAAATACGGTAGGGTCGTTGTTATAATTGGACACCTAATATAGTATCAAAAATAAATTACAAAGTAACCATACAAAAAATTACTAAAAAATTTTTTATGTTGGCCAAGTAAGTACTTACCGTTTCAGTATTATAATATATTAGGAATTAGATAT
>WOFM01002364.1:2500-15251 GCA_011428145.1 Ericerus pela
TATATAGGAAATTTGAAATAAATATTTATTATAACTTATTTTTGCATTCTGCCAGTTTTGGTGCAGATTGACCAGAAGGTACTTCCCATACCACTATTTTTCCCTTTTTTTTCAATTTGCGTGAACTTTTGTTTTTATAAAAATTAACCACTTGCTCATGTTATCTTTTTTTTATTTCGTAACTTTATTATAATTCTTTAGTTTTATTTTAAATTATATGCTGATGTACCTTATTTTATCATCTTAACTTATTTTTTCAAGAGAAAATGCTTTTATATTTCATATTGTCTAATATTTTGGAGCAGCTATCACATTTCATACATACCGTTAACGTATATAAACTTGCAAACAATTAATGTGACCATCCAAATTCATAATTCTCTCTCTCTAAAACCTACTTTTTCTAGCGAGGCTTACTGCGCTAGAGTTTTTTGTATATTTATCCGCATTTTTTGTAACATTCCCAGCATTTTGATTTTCAAAAAAACTGCTCTTCTCTCACTTTACAATTTCTCAACTACTATTTAAACTACAAAGCTGAAGTTTGTACCATTGAAAAGAGGAAAAAATTTGTAGAATTCTCTTACAAAATTTGTTTTTTTATCACCATTAGTTTTTCACAAATTGGCCTTAAAAAAAGTGAAAACTCATGAGAAATTTTTCTTTTTTTAATTTGTCATTTATTTCAAAAACTAATGACGGCAGAATAAACCCCTACTTTTTAATGACAAATTCATTTCCAGTATCAGATTTCACCTAAAACGAATTAATTACGAGATAAAGGCGAGAGAAAATATTAGTATAAAGCTGGGCACTTGGCGTATTATATACTGTATTGTGTAAGTATACAAAATGAAGTACCCATCTAACAGCCGGGCTGAACAATGGTACCACAAAATATCACTAAATATCTGACTTATTTTCTAAATTTTATTAATTGAGTAAGAAACTATTCTGTAATTCAAGATTTCAGTTTTTTAACTATATTATTTCTTCAAAAGTTATGACCTTATAAATATATTTGTTGATGATGTATTTGTACTTTATTGTCAATACGTGATAATTTCTATGAATTGATTGTATTTCTGGCTTTTAAAATGTCAAAATAAGATTGAAAAAAGACTTCAAGAAGAGGTTAAATGAGGCACTTTTATTTAATATTTTTCTTTACATGACTTAATTGGCAGTATCCTTAATTATTCCATCTAATGATTTCATAATTTGAAGGCCACGGATCATTATTGTCATTTAATATAGATTTTAATGGGCAACAATGAGGTGCTGAAGGTTTTATTTTTGGTTGGGGAGAAAATCACAAATTCCCAACTGAAAACGTTAAAATTCCAAACTAAAAACTTTTAAGTTTCTCTTTATAATTTTTTAGTTTGCAAATCTTCCGGTATGGCAATTTTTGTTTTTGTTTTGGCTATAAAATTTTTAATTTTTTACCAATAACTACAAAATTAAAAAAATATATTTATTATGATATATTACCTATATAACTTGTTATAAATTTTGGTGCGGATAGGCTATATGGTATTTCCAGTATGGCTTTTTCAATTTATTTTGGTTATAAAATTATCAATTTTTGATCAATAGTTACAAAATTTGTAACAAATATTATAAGTTATAAATTTTGGGATAGATCTGTCACATGGTACTTCCAGTAACACTATTTTTGTTTTTATTTTGCCCATAAAAAACCTAATTTTGGACCAACAGGAACAAGAATCTATTATGATCTATTAATAACTTTTTAGTGACTACTTAATTTTACATTTTTTGAAGACCTACTTTTTCTTATAGAGCTGCTGCTATGTTAAAGTTATTTTTATCTTATTCCTTTCAATACCAAAAAAAGGAATGGACTGAATTTGCTGACATTAACATAAATAAAGTCACCAGTAAGCGGATGTATAGATTCGCCTCTAGTGGGGTTATTAATTTAATAAGTTATTTTCAATAGCACTCACACATAGACATTTATGCAAGACAACTTTAAACCTTCATTTCTGCAGTTTGGCTGAACGGATTTCACTTTTTGTGGTCTATAAACCATCTGTAAGATATTCTTCATGCATGGTATGAATTTTAAAACATTTTGTTCAGTACACTGGGAGAACATTGGTGACAAAGTATGCCAACTTGTCTTTATATATTAAGAAGAAGAAGAAGATACATAGATATACTGTATACTGAGGGCTTTCTGAATAATATTTTGCTAACAATCGTACATTTGGACATTGGATGTACATGCACATGCGTAGGATTTTTGTAACTGGAGCGAGTGGAGAGGGTGCGTAGACTCCTCCTCAAAGCTAGTTATTGTATAAAATTCTGAAAACCTGTGATGAATGCAACCCGCCATACACAAAATTTGACTTGGGAAAGGTAGATTTCGCCTAGAATGGACAGAATTTCGAATTATATGGGCGGGTATTACAATCACAGCTTAAACCAATGCTCAACTGAACTCATACCAAGTGAGGAGCTATTCTTCCATTGTTTACATCATTTTAAAATACGTTACGTTTTAAACATTGGTGAAATAACTAAATAGGTCTGAACAGTTATCCACTTGTGCTAAGTTCAGTTGAACAATTGTTTATGCTGTGATTGTAATATGCGCCCTAAGTGTTGCAGGTTGCGTTCATTATAGGTTCTAAGTATTTTGTACGGCAATGAAAACTTCAAATGTTGTAATTTGGAAACATAGAGGCTGATTTAGCTCATCTTTGAACTTGACCGAGATATCGACTCAAAGTACACACATGCCAGATTTTGAAATTTTGCCCTGAGCCGTAAAGAATTACGCTTTGCCCCATCGTTTTCAAATTTAAATTTCAGAACCCGTTCCGGCCTAACACCTAAAACCTCCCTCGTTCACCATCACAAAAGGCAGGACCGTACTCACTCGGCCACGGTGCCGAGTAACAGTGTTTGAGGAAGTAAGTACTATTATGTGCCGACGTAGTGTGGCAGCCACCACACCACTCCCCCAGTATAGTGGAGCGTAAATACGGCTTCCTATACGGAGGCGCCTAGGTAGGGACGTACACTGGAACGTGGTGATGCCCTTCCCTCCATCACCACTCCGTGGCATACGCCCACCAGCGCTGTCACGCACAGAAATGGCGGTGTGACGCACCACAGTTACAGTCGGTTCAACTAGTGTCCGAGAGATGGCGTGAATAACCATCCCTCGGATCACGTCGGGGTCACCACTTGTGGATGTGTGTATAAGTAAGTACACGACACCACACAAACACCAATGCTGGTCGGATGCGTGTATACGGACTAGTATGTGTGCGGGCTGTGCCCAGTAAACAAGTTTACTGCACAGACAAAATGTACAGCCGTGAGCGCAAAAACAGAGTTTGTGGGTTTTACCCCACTGGCCCGCTAGGTGGTCGACGAGTGTGTAATACACACTCGTTCGTCAATGACCACCTGTTGCCACAAAATTAATGAGCGAATTCGGCCGAACTTCAAACTTGACCGAGTTATTGACCTAAAGTGTAGGCATATGCCAAATTTCGCTCAATCTGTAAAGAAACACGCCCCACCTGTAATTGTTGACAAATTTTATTATACTTTGCGTACATATAAACATATGTAAAATTTTGAGGGGGCTGTTTTTAGCATTTGTGGACCATGATTAGAAAAACCATAGTGAAATTTTTACAAAGTGGTGACACGTAATCCTCCGCAATAAGTATATTAACAAAAAAGTGATGTCATTTGCTTTTAGGGTTAGATAATAACCCAAGAAGTTGATATACCAGCAAACGTGTACAGTGAGTAGGTATATTTGTAATATTATCTTCTCCAATAAAATAAGAAAATTTGCGAAAAACAATTCTTTACAAAATTTTAATTTTGCCATTCTCTCGTTAACTCAAGTTCTAACTTACGTGTACCTGTAGTTGAAGTGAAAATTTTGTATTAATTACCTTTTTCCAATGCATTATCTAATAATGTTTGATGCGACCACTCAAAACATGTACATATTATGGCCAAAATAAATAACTGGCTTGATTTAACGCACCACACACCATTTAAACAGATAACTGCCATTTCTGGCACTGAAACAGCCTGTGAAAAATTACATAAAATTCAGGAAAAAAACGTTTGAAAATTATGAGCGATCACACTCGGCAAGAAGATGTGTTAAACTGATCATGTCGCTTTCATTTTGCATAAATAAAAATTGGCTTACCAAGAAGATCAGAACTGTTTTTTTTTTTTTGCTTTTTTTTAACCGAAGCGTGAATGATTTTGCCATTATTAATACTTCAGCTGTACGATGTTCGGCGAGCATTGGTTTATTTACTAGGTATATAAAGACGAAACTCGAAAACGCCTATCGGGAAAACTTTGTTATTATTGGACCAAATGAGTTGACGTTGGTCTCAAATTGTGGATTTCATCCGTGGAAAGGTTTTTTAAGCTAAAAGGATGTCTGAAAAATATTCTGAAAAAAAGGATCTTAATCATTATTGGTCCAAATGCGATAATGTAGGTTTCAAATTGAAGGCCTGATCCGTGCGAAGGTTATAGGCTTTAAACAAAGTTTGCATCAAAAGTCTGAAAAACATGTGATGATTCAAACACGATGACTGCGGTCTCAAATTGTAGGCCTGATACGTGCAAATGTTTTAGAAGTGAAGAAAGTGTAATAAAAAAGTTTGGAAAAAAAGTATCTGTTATAATTGTATCCTACAAAGATCATCAACAAATTATAAACCTGATCCGTGTGAAAGTTTTAGACTGAAAAAAGAAAAGTTTGGAAAAATAATTCTTGATCAGCAGTAGAGATGGGAATTTTAGTTCAGTTTTCGGATTTAGTTCATTGAGTCTGCTTCACCAAAGTGAACTAGTTCACTGAACTGGTTCAATTAGTTCAGTAGTTCAGTAAATTTTTCAACTCGATCACTTCAGACTTCAATCAGCTGATTCATGATTGGCTCATATCATTTAAATCAACTAATTTATTATATGATATTATGATCGACTCGTATTCATAAATTCATTCTAGAACTATTGGTTAATTGTTTGACTCACTCATCGACTGCTACTTACTTCAATTTCAGTTCCATCAACGGATCGAGTATAGTAGACTGATAAGAACTAAGAACTATCAAAAAAAAAAGAACTAATGAACTAGTTCATTTGGAAGTGAACTAAATGATCGATTAGTTCACTTCTAGGATTAGTTCAAAAGAACTAACTCGTGAACGAACTACCCATCACTAATCAGCAGATATTAAATTTTGTTTCCTAACGACGTTTGTAAAAAGTCATTCTTTTCCTAACCACATTTATTGGTTTTTTTTTTACGTAGTTTGCTCGCAAAACGGGTTATTAAAACTGATCTCACGGAAAGGTTAGGAATGGAGATGATGAAAATTATCCGGAGAAAATAAAACATTTTCCCATTTTTACATAACCTTTATAATGTACTTACATATTATGTACTTATCTATAATACATAAACATATGTACGTTGGAAACAACTGCCAAAAATGACCGTTGGCTAAAAAAAGAGCTCCTGTAGCGTAAGATGCCATAAGCTACAAGTTTAGAAATAAAAAGTAAGACATTCCTTTTCACATCAAGACGTTTATTTAACAAATGATCAATAAACAAAATGAAGTAAAATACGAAATACGAACGAAACAAGTAATATTAATTAATAACTGTAATTTATTACTAGTGAGATTTGAGAATGTTCTTCTAACAGAGAGAGAGTCTAAGAGATGATGCAATAATCATCAAGAGGCGAGTGGAACTAAGGCAGAGTTACCACTCCCTACACTTCAAATGCGTTTTAGGAAAAACCATGTGATTATGAAAATGTTGCATTTTTTATATGCTCTTATTACTGTAATTAACTCAACAAAATGTGACAGCTAGTCCTTGTACTAACATCTACGTGTGCTTAAGTCAGATTTTGTTTTTATCAATTATCCTTTATCAACATGCTTGCTTATTCAACACTAGTTTCATCATATATCCACAACAATCACTATGTGTTTCTGGTGATGATGTGTTCTTACTCGCGAAGTATCCTGTGTTCAAGTTCTCTTAGATTTGGAAATTTTCGTGTTCTTTTTTTTTTTTTTTAAATTATAAAAGTCTATTTTTATAAACTCGTTTCTAATCTAAACTTATTGCGCTATTATTTTTGGTGAAGATATGTGAGTTTTAAAGAGTAGTAGAGCTCAAGTTTTAGTCGAACATGAACCAATATGTTATAGGGTTCTTCTACCTACCATAACAGACGTGAATGTGAGTGAGTTTATTTTGAAAAATGAGGAAAATGAACTTTTTAAAGCACAATTATAACATGTTGGTCAAAATTCTGTTTAACATTTTGTCACATATATATTTTAAATTTAGCATGCGCTATTGAGAAAAAATTGAATGCATTTCCAGATTTACCTGCAATGACGAGAGAAGAAAAAAATCTATGGTATTAATTCGTGTGATGAATGTGTAATTTTGTGATGGGAACTTTAGACATAAATTGATTGATTAAAAGACTCAATTTGACAAAATTACTGTTTACATTTAATGGACTTCACGTAATATTTAATTATCACAAATTGATTTACATTACAGACTTATATTATTGAGCCCCTTAACATTGGCTGGTTACAGGAGAAGTGATCATCCAATAAATTATGATTAACAATATTAACGAGGAATTTGCGAGTTGATGAATATAATTGAGGAATTCGGTGTGGTGTGATCTAAATACTTACAATAGGGTGATTTGCAACAAATAATTCTTCTAAAACATCATCGAGCTATAAATTTTCATATTTATAACGATATTGCACATGCTGAGGAATTCGATAGTGGTGAAATGAGATTAACATTTTAATATTCCTAAGTGGTGTCAGACTTATATCCACAGGAATGTGTTTATATATGATTAAAAATATACATACAGGGTGTAACAAATGATTGTAATGAATTACCTACAGTTAATGAAATTATTCAATACAGATTTGTAGAAAGGATTTTGAATTATATAAAGAAAAATGTATTAATTTTGTCATTTGACAGGTTTCATTGTAGGTAGCGCTCATATGTTTTAAATTATTTGAAGAAAAAGACCAAGAAATTTACTCGTATTTTTCTATAATGACAGTATGTATGATTTTTATATGATTAGGTATTGTAAGCGTATTTTCAGAATGTGATATTACTGTAACTATTATACCAAGTGCTGAGAAAAATTACTTTAGTTTTTCAGTAAAAGTTAACAAATATTTTGATATAAAAATTTGTGGATTCATGCAAGTTTTTTATTGCAAGTTTTTGACTGCAAGTTTATATAATTTAGTGGCTTTATTGAAACTGATATGTTTTTTTTTTTTTTTTTTACTGATGGGTGTTTTCCCAATCCTCTGCGAAAAATAAATTAATGGAACAAAAGGGTTTATTTCCCTATGATTATGTCAAAAATTTAGGTGTGTTACATAAAGCAGTATTACCACCTAAAGAAGATTTTATAGACACGATAAGTAGTATAAAAAAGAATAGGACGAACAGTAAGCATTTACTGAAAATGTGTGTAGAATGTTCAAGTATAAAAAGTTAGCAAATTATTTGCAACAGTACTGCATTATTGACTTATTATTATTAGCCAATGTACCTACTCACATCTTTATGAAAAATGTGTCTGAGACAATCTAAATTAGATCCAACTTGCACATTACCTGAATACTATGATGGTATGAAGAAAATATTGGACCATATGAGGTAGATTTGGTGCAATATTTTAAACAAGGTATCGATACTATTGATATCAAAGTGCTGAAATGTTACATACAAGATGGAGAATTTCACTTCACATGTCTATCTATACACTGTGTATAAAATTATTGGCAAACAGAACTCATATACTATAATTATTATACTTCTACAAAAAAGGAACGCAAACCACCACCTTCAATACATGGAGAATGAGGAGATTGTGAAGGGTGGAAATGTTACGGATTCACACTTGACATGAAAGAAAATACGTCTGTTCGTTAAAATTTTTAATTTTGCCTAGCAAATTTAATTCAATTTTGATAACATTTGTGCGAAGCCATTTGTTTGTGCCTTCAAAAATCAAGAATTCTTGCGTTACTTTTTTGTAACAGAGTATAGCATACATATATGCATTACACTGCATATGCTTACTGTGTTAAATAGGCATTAATAGAAAAATAGGTATTTTCTATTGTGATTTATGCAAAAACTATGCACCTGACCAAAAACACGGTGTAATGTTTCTTTTTATAAATTCTTTAATCTTATTTCAATTTTTTTTAAATAATTTTTCGCTCAAATAAAAATTAAGGACCGGTTTTTCATTAGTTAGCTAAGAAATATATCAGTCAGCTAGTACAATAATCCTATTTAACTCTTACTGCAATCTATCAGTTAAACTAACTGAACTCTTAACAGATGATGGAAAAGCCAGTTCTAAGTGATATAAACTTGAAAAATGACTTTTGAACACTATTTGAATCCCCTAGGGGTAGGCCAAAGTCCTTCACATTAGGACTTGCAAGAACTTTGACCATTATATGCCAGGAGGCTGGCTAAGAACGTTTCCCAATAGCAAAAATATTTATTTACTCAAATTTTTATTTTTTAGTGGGAGAGGGTGTTGCAAAATAGTGTGTGACACACGTGTATATAGCAGGTGATTTTGATCCAAGTGTGATTTTTGCAGCATATGAGCAGAATGCGAGTGATGCAAATCACACAACCTACTTTATACACTTGTATCACAACTACCTATTTTGGTATAATTATTAGGTATGATGTAATGAACTGAATGAATAATGTATGTACAGATCCATTATATTATTAGAGAGTATCACATGTGATTAAAAAGTAACTTGAGTTGAATTTAAAAAATTGATAAAATGTCAATGGAGGTGAGCAAAAAAAAGTGAAAAAGTCGATTTGAAACTAATTTCATTTGGAAAAAATCTATCTTAAAATATTTTTTGTCCATATTATCAGGAAATGTGTCCTGATTAAGTTGCAAAACATGCATGGGAAAAGATACATTTGATCTGTTCATAGCTCTTTTGGCCGAAATAAGCCGTGGTCTGGAATATTCGGTAGACCAATTAAGCGGCACTCACCGCAATTAATTTTGTTTTTCATGCATTAACTATAAGGAATTCATGGATAATCAGTTTGTATCGTAAGCCTAATCATTAATGTATTTTATATTCAACCTGAATTTTATACTTTTCCTATTGGCTGTCTGTTAATTCATGAAATAACTTGTTAAAATGTATAACTAGCGAATTTTATACACTTTAATAGATCATAATAAGTATTAAGTAGATAATTTCATGGTGACGGCAATTTATATAAAATAAGTACTGAGGCAGATTTATACTAATGCTGTATATATATAAATCTATATTATTATAAACTAATAACGATTGTAACTCTCCTTGGTGAGTCTGCGATCTAATTTTGACAAACAATTTTTGATCATTTTTGACATTTACAATATCTATTATCTATTTTTCTAGTACATTATAATTAAATTAAATCGAAAATTTGTATATAAGTTATCCACGATTTTTGCAACATTCACATTTTAATTTTGAAAAAAACTGTTTCTCTCTTATTTCACAATTTTTCAGATGGTGTTTGAGATTCAAAGCTGCAGGGGTTGGTAGTATTGAAAAGATGAAAAAATTTTCTCAGATTCTTTACTAAAAATTATTTTTTGTCATTACTTTTTTAATAAGCCATTGAATAACTGCGAATTAATGAGACATTTGACTTTCGCCCAGTTTCTTTGCAAACGGGGTATTACGATTGACTTCATGGCGATAATTAGGGGGGGGTTGATGAAAATTTTCCGTTTCAGGACAAAAGAATACAAATGACGCCATTTTCCCATTTTGACCTATTATTTTTTATTATGTACCTATAATTATAATATAATCGTTTTCCTTTCTCATAAAACGGATAATTTTCATCATCCCCACTCTTAACTCTTTTGTAAGATCAATTTTAATGCCTCGTTTGCAAGCAAACTAGGTAAAAAGATAAAGTATGAAACATATATTACTTACGGTGAAAAGATTGCACCCTATTGTAATTTTTTACTACTGTGCAGCACCTTGAAAATTTTGACCCACAAATGAGAAAGTAATCAAACAATAGTAGTTTTCCTTATGCCCATAATTATTATCGTTATCAGTAAAAACCTAATGAAAATAGGCAAAATAGCAGTAAGTATCCTCTGTTCCTCCTCACCAAATACCTACCTCTAATATGTCCTGAATTTAATGTTTTGTTAAATGGTAACTTTTGTGTCTATTTTCCACATAAATGTGAACGAAGGCGCAGGTTAAAGCCAGTTATATTGTAAAATTAAATGAAAATCTAATTTATTTATAATTCAAAAACGTTGTATCTACTACAGTAGTAAAAATATCACACGAAGTTTCAACTCCGATACAATTTCAATTCACGGAGCAGCGTCACCAATTCTTGTTTT
Organism: Ericerus pela; assembly: GCA_011428145.1. Lineage (NCBI taxonomy): Eukaryota > Metazoa > Arthropoda > Insecta > Hemiptera > Coccidae > Ericerus > Ericerus pela. The sequence continues at coordinate 13,041 of WOFM01002364.1, forward strand.
TATCCAGTTTAAGTAATGTCTGACATTGGTGTAAACTCCTGGTAAATATTCACCACAGTTAAGTCCCCACGATACGATACCAGCGGCCATCCAACGTTTTTCATCATCCGTTTCTTGGATAACCAATGGCCCACCAGAGTCGCCCTGTTTTTGAATCATATCAGTTTGGAAAATGTTCTCATTTAGTTATATCTACATCATCGAAAAATCTTGGAAAAATCACGTTTATGAGGAAAGTAATGCACATTACCACGCAGGAATCTTTGCCTAGTTCTCCACCAGCACAGATATTTCCATCTTTATCAATACTGTTGCTCACTCCGAACATCTCTTTACATTCGTCATGGGCTACGACAGGAACTGCCACGTTTAGTAAAATGCTACTATGCTCTCCACCTGTTTCCTTGGATCCCCAGCCTGTACAGTTTTAGTCAATTTTATTAATGAGTCAATAAGTAAGTATAATAACGATGATGGAGTATTATCGAAGAGTGAAAAGTTTTGTAATTTTGTTTAAGCCCAGAAATTTTCTTCTGTGGAAATTTGCACATTAATTTTAATTTCGAGGAAAAACCTAGAAGTGGGAGTTTGCAGTTTTTTATTTCACAACCTAACGAAAATGTTGGCATTAAAAGCTCAAATTCATACGAATACATAGTGATTCATATTTCGACGCGTCATCGGAAAATAACATTCGGTACATTGAAATTTGAATCACTCATTTACATGTTGAGAGCGAATGACAGTTTTTTGCACCATCTTTAGAATTTTTTGTTCGAACAAATAAAATTTGATTTTAAAGTTATTTTCTTGTTTGAAAACTTATTTTTTGTTGTCACACTTGTTATCAAAGAATGAAAGGGAGTGGGGCAAGTTTTTCCTAATCCAACTTGAGTGGAGAAAAGACAAAGAATCTTATGAATAAACGAGCATGATGAACTTCTATGTTAATTGAAAGAAAAGAAATGAAAATGACAGTATGAAAGTTAAGAAGATCAATCAAAGGTTATAAATCCAAGAGTGATTGAAGATGAAATAGTAAGTGTAGGTAGCGGCAGTTAGCGCATGCGCACGTCTACAAATCAACCTCGTGTGTGTGAGCCTAGCTCAGTAATAAAATTAGACTAGTGGTGTTGTATCAATAGCCCGTGAACCAAAAGTTTGTTTGTCCTACATGATGTAGGGACAGGCCACACAATCTACCAGCATGTGTGGTAATACACCCATCACCACTGGTAGGAAGTTGCCAGGTAAAATTAGGGGTGAGTAGGTTTAAATCAAAACAAAGAGTGAAAAGCTAAAATGAAAATAAAAATTGTTGTAATAATTATGAGTTTAAGCAATCATAAAAATTAAAAACAAAGTCGATATATGTAAATGTCTACTATCTGTATTATGTATAAGATTTCAGTCCTCAACAAATGTGCCAGGAAGCAAAATGTAAGCAATATTGTAACTTGTAAGTCAACTAGAAGAGCTCTTAATACATACAACGATAATTGGCTAGTAAGAGAATAACTTGAGAGATCTAAAGATATTTCAATTTTTTTTTTTTTTTTTTTTTTTTTTTGAAGAATAAACACATTCTTGAGGTATCAAGGTGGGATTAAATACGACAACTGACATCTTTCGCCCAGACAAAAATTTTTTCCCCTATTCAATAGTAGGGTAAGGTAGGGTTTCTAACCAAGACATTTTTGGGGTTATTGGTTACTGGGAACCAATAAAAATCTATATTGGTTTCTGGTTACTGGTTATTTGTTAAAAATGTAATTATTTGGTTACTGGTTATTGTTTTGGTTAACCAAAACAACTTTTCTGGTTATTGGTTGTGGTTACTGGTTATTGGTTAAAACCAAATTTGGGGTAAAATAGACAAAAACATTTTTTTACAGTTCAAATTAACTGTAATTAATAATTTTCCAAGAAGTGATTAGTAATTTTTGAAAAACAATAAAAACTGATTCTTTCTGGTTATTATTCTGATTAATGAATACTGCATTTTATGGGAATTGATTATTGGTTTTTGGTTAAAGGAAATGTTTTTGTTTTGGTTATCAGTTCACAAATCAGTGTTGTCAATTTGTTTCGGTTTTTAGTGGTTATTGTTCTGGTTATGGTTGTGGTTGTGGTTACAAGCCCTATGGTAACGTTGCTAAAATTGTACCATTTCCTAAATCGTACCACTGCTAATATTTAAAAAATGGGAGG
>WOFM01002366.1:0-25905 GCA_011428145.1 Ericerus pela
CAGCGAGTAAACAAGCAGCGAGTAAACTAGCGTGATGGTAGAAAATTAATAAAAATATAACTGTACTTTTTTGTTTTCATTAAAAGCTGCTAGTAAACTAGCAGCGAGTAAACAAGCAGCGAGTAACCTAGCGTGAGAGTGGAAAATTAAAATTTTTGTTTTTTTAAAATTTGTAAATTCTGTTTTCAAAATAAAAATTGAAAATGAATTTATGTTAAATATATTTAAATAGTAGAATATTAATAGAAAATTAACTGGACTTTTTCATTTTCTTTAAAAGAAGCTAGTAAACAAGCAGCGAGTAAACTAGCGGGATGGTAAAAATTAATAAAAATATAACTGTACTTTTTCGTTTTCATTAAAAGCTAGTAAATGCAGCGAGTAAACTAGCGTGATGGTAAAAATTAATAAAATATAACTGGTTTTTTTGTTTTCTTAGAAGAAGCTAGTAAACTAGCAGCGAGTATACAAGCAGCGAGTAAACTAGCGTGATGGTAGAAAATTAATAAAATATAACTGTACTTTTTCATTTTCATTTTCATTAAAAGCTGCTAGTAAACTAGCAGCGAGTAAACAAGCAGCGAGTAAACAAGCAGCGAGTAAACTAGCGTGAAAGTGGAAAATTAAAATTTTTGTTTTTTAAAAATTAGTAAATTCTGGTTTTCAAAATAAAAATTGAAAATGAATTTATGTTAAATATTTAAATAGTAGAATATTAATAGAAAATTAACTGGACTTTTTCATTTTCTTTAAAAGAAGCTAGTAAACAAGCAGCGAGTAAACTAGCGGGATGGTAAAAAATTAATAAAATATAACTGTACTTTTTCATTTTCATTAGAAGAAGTTAGTAAACTAGCAGGAAGTAAACAAGCATCGAGTGTACTAGCGTGATGGTAGAAAATTAATAAAATTATAACTGGACTTTTGCATTTTCAATAAAGAAGCTAGTTAAATAGCAGCGAGTAAAAAGCAGCGAGTAAACTAGCAGCTAGTAACTAGTGTGATGGTAGAAAATTAATAAAAATATAACTGTACTTTTTCATTTTCTTTAAAAGAAGCTAGTAAACAAGCAGCGAGTAAACTAGCGGGATGGTAAAAAATTAATAAAATAAACTGTACTTTTTCATTTTCATTAGAAGAAGTTAGTAAACTAGCAGGAGTAAACAAGCATCGAGTTACTAGCGTGATGGTAGAAAATTAATAAAATTATAACTGGACTTTTGCATTTTCAATATAAGAAGCTAGTTAAATAGCAGCGATAAAAAGCAGCGAGTAAACTAGCAGCTAGTAAACTAGTGTGATGGTAGAAAATTAATAAAAATATAACTGTACTTTTTCAGTTTCTTTAAAAGAAGCTAGTAAACAAGTAGCGAGTAAACTAGTGTGATGGTAGAAAATTAATAAAAATATAACTGTACTTTTCATTTTCATTAGAAGAAGCTAGTAAACTAGCAGCAAGTAAACAAGCAGCGAGTAAACTAGCGTGACGGTAGAAAATTAATAAAATTATAACTGTACTTTATCATTTTCATTAGAAGAAGCTAGTAAACTAGCAGCAAGTAAACAAGCAGCGAGTAAACTAACGTGATGGTAGAAAATTAATAAATTATAACTGTACTTTTTCATTTTCATTAAAAGAAGCTAGTAAACTAGCAGCGAGTAAACAAGCAGCGAGTAAACTAGCATGATGATAGAAAATTAAAATTTTTATTTTCAAAAATTTGTAAATTCTCGTTTTCAAAATAAAATTTAAAATTAATTAATTTTAAATATTTTTAAATAGTAGAATATTAGAAATATAACTGGAGTTTTTAGTTTTCCTTGAAAGAAGCTAGTAAACTAGCAGCGAGTAAACAAGCAGCGAGTAAACTAGCGTGATGGTAGAAAAATTAATGAAATTAAACTGTTTTTTTTCATTTTTAAAAAGCAGCTAGTAAACTAGCAGCGAGTAAACCAGCGTGATGGTAGAAAATTAATAAAAATATAACTGTACTTTTCGTTTTCATTAAAAGAAGCTAGTAAACTAGCAGCAAGTAAACAAGCAGCGAGTAAACTAGGGTGATGGTAGAAAATTAATAAAATTATAACTGTACTGTTTCATTTTCATTAGAAGAAGCTAGTAAACTAGCAGTGAGTAAACAAGCAGCGAGTGAACTAGCGTGATGGTAGAAAATCAATAAAATTATAACTGGACTTTTGCATTTTCAAGAAAAGAAGATAGTCAACTAGCAGCGAGTAAACTAGCATGATGATAGAAATTAAAATTTTTGTTTTTCAAAAATTCATAAATTCTGGTTTCAAAATAAATTTAAAAATTAATTAATGTTAAATTTTTAAATAGTAAATATTAATAGATATACTAACTGGACTTTTTGGTTTTCATAGCAGAAGCTAGTAAACAAGCAGCGAGTAAACTAGCATCGGTAACTAGCGTGATGGTAGAAAATTAATAAAAATATAACTGGATTTTTCGTTTTCATTAGAAAAGCTAGTAAACTAGCAGCGAGTAAACAAGCAGCGAGTAAACTAGCGTGATGGTAGAAAATTAATAAAAATATAACTGTACTTTTGTTTTCATAAAAGCTGCTAGTAAACTAGCAGCGAGTAAACAAGCAGCGAGTAACCTAGCGTGAGAGTGGAAAATTAAAATTTTTGTTTTTTAAAATTTGTAAATTCTGGTTTTCAAAATAAAATTGAAAATGAATTATGTTAAATATATTTAAATAGTAGAATATTAATAGAAAATTAACTGACTTTTTCATTTTCTTTAAAGAAGCTAGTAAACAAGCATCGAGTAAACTAGCATCGAGTAAACTAGCGTGATGGTAGAAAATTAATAAAAATATAACTGTACTTTTTCGTTTTCATTAAAAGAAGCTAGTAAATTAGCAGCGAGTAAACTAGCGTGATGGTAAAAAATTAATAAAAATATAACTGGATTTTTTCGTTTTCATTAGAAGAAGCTAGTAAACTAGCAGCGAGTATACAAGCAGCGAGTAAACTAGCGTGATGGTAGAAAATTAATAAAAATATAACTGTACTTTTTCATTTTCATTAAAAGCTGCTAGTAAACTAGCAGCGAGTAAACAAGCAGCGAGTAAACAGCAGCGAGTAAACTAGCGTGAAAGTGGAAAATTAAAATTTTTGTTTTTTAAAATTGTAAATTCTGGTTTTCAAAATAAAAATTGAAAATGAATTTATGTTAAATATATTAAATAGTAGAATATTAATAGAAAATTAACTGAGACTTTTTCATTTTCTTTAAAAGAAGCTAGTAAACAAGCAGCGAGTAAACTAGCGGGATGGTAAAAAATTAATAAAAATATAACTGTACTTTTTCATTTTCATTAGAAGAAGTTAGTAAACTAGCAGGAAGTAAAACAAGCATCGAGTGTACTAGCGTGATGGTAGAAAATTAATAAAATTATAACTGGACTTGTTGCATTTTCAATATACGAAGCTAGTTAAATAGCAGCGAGTAAAAAAGCAGCGAGTAAACTAGCAGCTAGTAAACTAGTGTGATGGTAGAAAATTAATAAAAATATAACTGTACTTTTTCAGTTTCTTTAAAAGAAGCTAGTAAACAAGTAGCGAGTAAACTAGTGTGATGGGTAGAAAATTATAAAAATATAACTGTACTTTTTCATTTTCATTAGAAGAAGCTAGTAAACTAGCAGCAAGTAAACAAGCATCGAGTAACTAGCGTGACGGTAGAAATTTAAAAATTATAACTGTACTTTTTCATTTTCATAGAAGAAGCTAGTACCTAGCAGCAAGTAAACAAGCAGCGAGTAAAACTAACGTGATGGTAGAAAATTAATAAAATTATAACTGTACTTTTTCATTTTCATTAAAGAAGCTAGTAACTAGCCAGCGAGTAACAAGCAAGCGAGTAACTAGCATGATGATAGAAAATTAAAATTTTTATTTTTCAAAAATTTGTAAATTCTCGTTTTCAAAATAAAATTTAAAAATTAATTAATTTTAAATATTTTTAATAGTAGAATATTAATAGAAATATAACTGGAAGTTTTTAGTTTTTCCTTGAAAGAAGCTAGTAAACACTAGCAGCGAGTAAACAAGCAGCGAGTAAACTAGCGTGATGGTAGGAAAATTATGAAATTAAACTGTTTTTTTTTCATTTTTATTAAAAGCAGCTAGTAAACTAGCAGCGAGGTAAACCAGCGTGATGGTAGAAAATTAATAAAAATATAACTGTACTTTTTTCGGTTTTCATTAAAGAAGCTAGTAAACTAGCAGCAAGTAAACAGCAGCGAGTAAACTAGGGTGATGGTAGAAAATTAATAAAATTATAACTGTACTTTTTCATTTTCATTAGAAGAAGCTAGTAAACTAGCAGTGAGTAAACAAGCAGCGAGTGAAACTAGCGTGATTGTAGAAAATTAATAAAATTATAACTGGACTTTGCATTTTCAAGAAAAGAGATAGTCAACTAGCAGCGAGTAAACTAGCATGATGATAGAAATTAAAATTTTTGTTTTCAAATTCATAAATTCTGGTTTTCAAAATAAAATTTAAAAATTAATTAATGTTAAATATTTTTTAAATAGTAGAATATTAATAGATATATAACTGGACTTTTTGGTTTTCATTAGCAGAAGCTAGTAAACAAGCAGCGAGTAAACTAGCATCGAGTAAACTAGCGTGATGGTAGAAAATTAATAAAAATATAACTGGATTTTTTCGTTTTCATTAGAATAAGCTAGTAAACTAGCAGCGAGTAAACAAGCAGCGAGTAAACTAGCGTGATGGTAGAAAATTAATAAAAATATAACTGTACTTTTTTGTTTTCATTAAAAGCTGCTAGTAAACTAGCAGCGAGTAAACAAGCAGTGAGTAACCTAGCGTGAGAGTGGAAAATTAAAATTTTTGTTTTTTTAAAATTTGTAAATTCTGGTTTTCAAAATAAAAATTGAAAATGAATTTATGTTAAATATATTTAAATAGTAGAATATTAATAGAAAATTAACTGGACTTTTTCATTTTCTTTAAAAGAAGCTAGTAAACAAGCATCGAGTAAACTAGCATCGAGTAAACTAGCGTGATGGTAGAAAATTAATAAAAATATAACTGTACTTTTTCGTTTTCATTAAAAGAAGCTAGTAAATTAGCAGCGAGTAAACTAGCGTGATGGTAAAAATTAATAAAAATATAACTGGATTTTTTCGTTTTCATTAGAAGAAGCTAGTAAACTAGCAGCGAGTATACAAGCAGCGAGTAAACTAGCGTGATGGTAGAAAATTAATAAAAATATAACTGTACTTTTTCATTTTCATTAAAAGCTGCTAGTAAACTAGCAGCGAGTAAAACAAGCAGCGAGTAAACAAGCAGCGAGTAACTAGCGTGAAAGTGGAAAATTAAAATTTTTGTTTTTTAAAAATTAGTAAATTCTGGTTTTCAAAATAAAAATTGAAAATGAATTTATGTTAAATATATTTAAATAGTAGAATATTAATAGAAAATTAACTGGACTTTTTCATTTTCTTTAAAAGAAGCTAGTAAACAAGCAGCGAGTAAACTAGCGGGATGGTAAAAAATTAATAAAAATATAACTGTACTTTTTCATTTTCATTAGAAGAAGTTAGTAAACTAGCAGGAAGTAAACAAGCATCGAGTGTACTAGCGTGATGGTAGAAAATTAATAAAATTATAACTGGACTTTTGCATTTTCAATATAAGAAGCTAGTTAAATAGCAGCGAGTAAAAAAGCAGCGAGTAAACTAGCAGCTAGTAAACTAGTGTGATGGTAGAAAATTAATAAAAATAGAACTGTACTTTTTCAGTTTCTTTAAAAGAAGCTAGTAAACAAGTAGCGAGTAAACAAGCAGCGAGTAAACTAGCGTGAAAGTGGAAATTAAAATTTTTGTTTTTTAAAAATTAGTAAATTCTGGTTTTCAAAATAAAAATTGAAAATGAATTTATGTTAAATATATTTAAATAGTAGAATATTAATAGAAAAATTAACTGGACTTTTTCATTTTCTTTAAAAGAAGCTAGTAACAAGCAGCGAGTAAACTAGCGGGATGGTAAAAAATTAATAAAAATATAACTGTACTTTTTCATTTTTATTAGAAGAAGTTAGTAAACTAGCAGGAAGTAAACAAGCAGCGAGTGAACTAGCGTGATGGTAGAAAATTAATAAAATTATACCTGGACTATTGCATTTTCAATAACAGAAGCTAGTAAACTAGCAGCAAGTAAACAAGCAGCGAGTAAACTAGCGTGACGGTAGAAAATTAATAAAATTATAACTGTACTTTTTCATTTTCATTAGAAGAAGCTAGTAAACTAGCAGCAAGTAAACAAGCAGCGAGTGAACTAGCGTGATGGTAGAAAATTAATAAAATTATAAATGGACTTTTGCATTTTCAATAAAAGAAGCTAGTTAACTAGCAGCGAGTAAACAAGCAGCGAGTAAACTAGCATGATGATAGAAAATTAAAATTTTTGTTTTTCAAAAATTTGTAAATTCTGGTTTTCAAAATAAAATTTAAAAATTAATTAATGTTAAATATTTTTAAATAGTAGAATATTAATAGAAATATAACTGGACTTTTTGGTTTTTAATAGGAGAAGCTAGTAAACAAGCATCGAGTAAACTAGCATCGAGTAAACTAGCGTGATGGTAGAAAATTAATAAAAATATAACTGTACTTTTTCGTTTTCATTAAAAGAAGCTAGTAATTAGCAGCGAGTAAACTAGCGTGATGGTAAAAATTAATAAAAATATAACTGGATTTTTTCGTTTTCATTAGAAGAAGCTAGTAAACTAGCAGCGAGTATACAAGCAGCGAGTAAACTAGCGTGATGGTAGAAAATTAATAAAAATATAACTGTACTTTTTCATTTCATTAAAAGCTGCTAGTAAACTAGCAGCGAGTAAACAAGCAGCGAGTAAACTAGCGTGAAAGTGGAAAATTAAAATTTTTGTTTTTTAAAAATTTGTAAATTCTGGTTTTCAAAATAAAATTGAAAATGAATTTATGTTAAATATATTTAAATAGTAGAATATTAATAGAAAATTAACTGGACTTTTTCATTTTCTTTAAAAGAAGCTAGTAAACAAGCAGCGATTAAACTAGCGGGATGGTAAAAAATTAATAAAAATATAACTGTACTTTTTCATTTCATTAGAAGAAGTTAGTAAACTAGCAGGAAGTAAACAAGCATCGTGTACTAGCGTGATGGTAGAAAATTACTAAAATTATAAATGGACTTTTGCATTTTCAATATAAGAAGCTAGTTAAATAGCATCGAGTAAAAAAGCAGCGAGTAACTAGCAGCTAGTAAACTAGTGTGATGTAGAAAAATTAATAAAAATATAACTGTACTTTTTCAGTTTCTTTAAAAGAAGCTAGTAAAACAAGTAGCGAGTAAACTAGCGTGACGGTAGAAAATTAATAAATTATAACTGTACTTTTTCATTTTCATTAGAAGAAGCTAGTAAACTAGCAGCAAGTAAACAAGCAGCGAGTATACTAACGTGATGGTAGAAAATTAATAAAATTATAACTGTACTTTTTTCATTTCATTAAAAGAAGCTAGTAAACTAGCAGCGAGTAAAACAAGCAGCGAGTAAAACTAGCATGATGATAGAAAATTAAAATTTTATTTTTCAAAAATTTTGTAAATTTCGTTTTCAAAATAAAATTTAAAAATTAATTAATTTTAAATATTTTTAAATAGTAGAATATTAATAGAAATATAACTGGAGTTTTAGTTTTCCTTGAAAGAAGCTAGTAAACTAGCAGCGAGTAAACAAGCAGCGAGGTAAAACTAGCGTGATGGTAGAAAATTAATAAAATTATAACTGTTACTTCTTTCATTTTCAATCAAAGACGCTAGTCAACTAGCAGCGAGTAAACTAGCATGATGATAGAAAATTAAAATTTTTGTTTTTCAAAAAATTCATAAATTCTGGTTTTCAAAATAAATTTACAAAATTAATTAATGTTAAATATTTTGAAATAGTAGAATATTAATAGATATATAACTGGACTTTTTGGTTTTCATAGCAGAAGCTAGTAAACAAGCAGCGAGTAAACTAGCATCGAGTAAACTAGCGTGATGGTAGAAAATTAATAAAAATATAACTGGATTTTTTTCGTTTTCATTAGAATAAGCTAGTAAACTAGCAGCGAGTAAACAAGCAGCGAGTAAACTAGCGTGATGGTAGAAAATTAATAAAAATATAACTGTACTTTTTTGTTTTCATTAAAAGCTGCTAGTAAACTAGCAGCGAGTAAACAAGCAGCGAGTAACCTAGCGTGAGAGTGGAAAATTAAAATTTTTGTTTTTTTAAAATTTGTAAATTCTTGTTTTCAAAATAAAAATTGAAAATGAATTTATGTTAAATATATTTAAATAGTAGATATTAATAGAAAATTAACTGGACTTTTTCATTTTCTTTAAAAGAAGCTAGTAAACAAGCATCGAGTAAAGTAGCATCGAGTAAACTAGCGTGATGGTAGAAAATTAATAAAAATATAACTGTACTTTTTCGTTTCATTAAAAGAAGCTAGTAATTAGCAGCGAGTAAACTAGCGTGATGGTAAAAATTAATAAAAATATAACTGGATTTTTTTGTTTTCATTAGAAGAAGCTAGTAAACTAGCAGCGAGTATACAAGCAGCGAGTAAACTAGCGTGATGGTAGAAAATTAATAAAAATATAACTGTACTTTTTCATTTTCATTAAAAGCTGCTAGTAAACTAGCAGCGAGTAAACAAGCAGCGAGTAAACTAGCGTGAAAGTGGAAAATTAAAATTTTTGTTTTTTTAAATTTGTAAATTCTGGTTTTCAAAATAAAAATTGAAAATGAATTTATGTTAAATATATTTAAATAGTAGAATATTAATAGAAAATTAACTGGACTTTTTCATTTTCTTTAAAAGAAGCTAGTAAACAAGCAGCGAGTAAACTACCGGGATGGTAAAAAATTAATAAAAATATAACTGTACTTTTTCATTTTCATTAGAAGAAGTTAGTAAACTAGCAGGAAGTAAACAAGCATCGAGTGTACTAGCGTGATGGTAGAAAATTAATAAAATTATAACTGGACTTTTGCATTTTCAATATAAGAAGCTAGTTAAATAGCAGCGAGTAAAAAAGCAGCGAGTAAACTAGCAGCTAGTAAACTAGTGTGATGGTAGAAAATTATTAAAAATATAACTGTACTTTTTCAGTTTCTTTAAAAGAAGCTAGTAAACAAGTAGCGAGTAAACTAGCGTGATGGTAGAAAATTAATAAAAATATAACTGTACTTTTTCATTTTCATTAAAAGAAGCTAGTAAACTAGCAGCGAGTAAACAAGCAGCGAGTAAACTAGCGTTATGGTAGAAAATTTATGAAATTATAACTGTACTTTTTCATTTTCATTAAAGCAGCTAGTAAACTAGCAGCGAGTAAACTAGCGTGATGGATAGAAAATGTATAAAATATAACTGTACTTATTCATTTTCATTAAAAGAAGCTAGTAAACTAGCAGCGAGTAAACAAGCAGCGAGTAAACAAGCAGCGAGTAAACTAGCGTGATGATGGAAAATTAAAATTTTGTTTTTCAAAAATTTGTAAATTCTGGTTTTCAAAATGAAATTTAAAAATTAATTAATGTTAAAATATTTTTAAATAGTAGAATATTAATAGAAATATAACTGGACTTTTTGGTTATTATTAGGAGAAGCTAGTAAACAAGCATCGAGTAAACTAGCATCGAGTAAACTAGCGTGATGGTAGAAAATTAATAAAAATATAACTGTACTTTTTCGTTTTCATTAAAAGAAGCTAGTAAATTAGCAGCGAGTAAACTAGTGTGATGGTAAAAAATTAATAAAAATATAACTGGATTTTTTCGTTTTCATTAGAAGAAGCTAGTAAACTAGCAGCGAGTATACAAGCAGCGAGTAAACTAGCGTGATGGTAGAAAATTAATAAAAATATAACTGTACTTTTTCATTTTCATTAAAAGCTGCTAGTAAACTAGCAGCGAGTAAACAAGCAGCGAGTAAACTAGCGTGAAAGTGGAAAATTAAAATTTTTGTTTTTTAAAAATTAGTAAATTCTGGTTTTCAAAATAAAAATTGAAAATGAATTTATGTTAAATATATTTAAATAGTAGAATATTAATAGAAAATTAACTGGACTTTTTCATTTTCTTTAAAAGAAGCTAGTAAACAAGCAGCGAGTAAACTAGCGGGATGGTAAAAATTAATAAAAATATAACTGTACTTTTTCATTTTTATTAGAAGAAGTTAGTAAACTAGCAGGAAGTAAACAAGCAGCGAGTGAACTAGCGTGATGGTAGAAAATTAATAAAATTATACCTGGACTATTGCATTTTCAATAACAGAAGGTAGTAAACTAGCAGCAAGTAAACAAGCAGCGAGTAAACTAGCGTGACGGTAGAAAATTAATAAAATTATAACTGTACTTTTTCATTTTCATTAGAAGAAGCTAGTAAACTAGCAGCAAGTAAACAAGCAGCGAGTGAACTAGCGTGATGGTAGAAAAATTAATAAAATTATAAATGGACTTTTGCATTTTCAATAAAAGAAGCTAGTTAACTAGCAGCGAGTAAACAAGCAGCGAGTAAACTAGCATGATGATAGAAAATTAAAATTTTTGTTTTTCAAAATTTGTAAATTCTGGATTTCAAAATAAAATTTAAAAATTAATTAATGTTAAATATTTTTAAATAGTAGAATATTAATAGAAATATAACTGGACTTTTGGTTTTTAATAGGAGAAGCTAGTAAACAAGCATCGAGTAAACTAGCATCGAGTAAACTAGCGTGATGGTAGAAAATTAATAAAAATATAACTGTACTTTTTCGTTTTCATTAAAGAAGCTAGTAAATTAGCAGCGAGTAAACTAGCGTGATGGTAAAAATTAATAAAATATAACTGGATTTTTTCGTTTTCATTAGAAGAAGCTAGTAAACTAGCAGCGAGTATACAAGCAGCGAGTAAACTAGCGTGATGGTAGAAAATTAATAAAAATATAACTGTACTTTTTCATTTTCATTAAAGCTGCTAGTAAACTAGCAGCGAGTAAACAAGCAGCGAGTAAACTAGCGTGAAGTGGAAAATTAAAATTTTTGTTTTTTTAAATTTGTAAATTCTGGTTTTCAAAATAAAAATTGAAAATGAATTTATGTTAAATATATTTAAATAGTAGAATATTAATAGAAAATTAACTGGACTTTTTCATTTTCTTTAAAAGAAGCTAGTAAACAAGCAGCGAGTAAACTAGCGGGATGGTAAAAAATTAATAAAAATATAACTGTACTTTTTCATTTTCATTAGAAGAAGTTAGTAAACTAGCAGGAAGTAAACAAGCATCGAGTGTACTAGCGTGATGGTAGAAAATTAATAAAATTATAACTGGACTTTTGCATTTCAATATAAGAAGCTAGTTAAATAGCAGCGAGTAAAAAAGCAGCGAGTAAACTAGCAGCTAGTAAACTAGTGTGATGGTAGAAAATTAATAAAAATATAACTGTACTTTTTCAGTTTCTTTAAAAGAAGCTAGTAAACAAGTAGCGAGTAAACTAGTGTGATGGTAGAAAATTAATAAAAATATAACTGTACTTTTTCATTTTCATTAGAAGAAGCTAGTAAACTAGCAGCAAGTAAACAAGCAGCGAGTAAACTAGCGTGACGGTAGAAAATTAATAAAATTATAACTGTACTTTTTCATTTTCATTAGAAGAAGCTAGTAAACTAGCAGCAAGTAAACAAGCAGCGAGTAAACTAACGTGATGGTAGAAAATTAATAAAATTATAACTGTACTTTTTCATTTTCATTAAAAGAAGCTAGTAAACTAGCAGCGAGTAAACAAGCAGCGAGTAAACTAGCATGATGATAGAAAATTAAAATTTTATTTTTCAAAAATTTGTAAATTCTCGTTTTCAAAATAAAATTTAAAAATTAATTAATTTTAAATATTTTTAAATAGTAGAATATTAATAGAAATATAACTGGAGTTTTTAGTTTTCCTTGAAAGAAGCTAGTAAACTAGCAGCGAGTAAACAAGCAGCGAGTAACTAGCGTGATGGTAGAAAATTAATGAAACTAAAACTGTACTTTTTCATTTTTATTAAAAGCAGCTAGTAAACTAGCAGCGAGTAAACCAGCGTGATGGTAGAAAATTAATAAAAATATAACTGTACTTTTTCGTTTTCATTAAAAGAAGCTAGTAAACTAGCAGCAAGTAAACAAGCAGCGAGTAAACTAGCATGATGATAGAAAATTAAAATTTTTGTTTTTCAAAAATTTTTAAATTCTGGTTTTCAAATAAATTTAAAAATTAATTAATGTTAAATATTTTTAAATAGTAGAATATTAATAGAAATATAACTGGACTTTTTGGTTTTTTAATAGGAGAAGCTAGTAAACAAGCTTCGAGTAAACTATCATCGAGTAAACTAGCGTGATGGTAGAAAATTAATAAAAATATAACTGTACTTTTTCGTTTTCATTAAAAGAAGCTAGTAAATTAGCAGCGAGTAAACTAGCGTGATGGTAAAAAATTAATAAAAATATAACTGGATTTTTCGTTTTCATTAGAAGAAGCTAGTAACTAGCAGCGAGTATACAAGCAGCGAGTAAACTAGCGTGATTGTAGAAAATTAATAAAAATATAACTGTACTTTTTCATTTTCATTAAAGCTGCTAGTAAACTAGCAGCGAGTAAACTAACGTGAAAGTGGAAAATTAAAATTTTTGTTTTTTAAAAATTTGTAAATTCTGGTTTTCAAAATAAAATTGAAAATGAATTTATGTTAAATATATTTAAATAGTAGAATATTAATAGAAAATTAACTGGACTTTTTCATTTTCTTTAAAAGAAGCTAGTAAACAAGCAGCGAGTAAACTAGCGGGATGGTAAAAAATTAATAAAAATATAACTGTACATTTTCATTTTCATTAGAAGAAGTTAGTAAACTAGCAGGAAGTAAACAAGCAGCTAGTGAACTAGCGTGATGGATAGAAAATGTATAAAAATATAACTGTACTTTTTCATTTTCATTAAAAGAAGCTAGTAAACTAGCAGCAAGTAAACAAGCAGCGAGTAAACAAGCAGCGAGTAAACTAGCGTGATGATGGAAAATTAAAATTTTTGTTTTTCAAAAATTGTAAATTCTGGTTTTCAAAATAAAATTTAAAAATTAATTAATGTTAAAATATTTTTAAATAGTAGAATATTAATAGAAATATAACTGGACTTTTTGGTTATTATCAGGAGAAGCTAGTAAACAAGCATCGAGTAAACTAGCATCGAGTAAACTAGCGTGATGGTAGAAAATTAATAAAAATATAACTGTACTTTTTCGTTTTCATTAAAAGAAGCTATTAAATTAGCAGCGAGTAAACTAGCGTGATGGTAAAAATTAATAAAATATAACTGGATTTTTTCGTTTTCATTAGAAGAAGCTAGTAAACTAGCAGCGAGTATACAAGCAGCGAGTAAACTAGCGTGATGGTAGAAAATTAATAAAAATATAACTGTACTTTTTTATTTTCATTAAAAGCTGCTAGTAAACTAGCAGCGAGTAAACAAGCAGCGAGTAAACTAGCGTGAAGGTAGAAAATTAATAAAATTATAACTGTACTTTTTCATTTTCATTAGAAGAAGCTAGTAAACTAGCAGCAAGTAAACAAGCAGCGAGTAAACTAACGTGATGGTAGAAAATTAATAAAATTATAACTGTACTTTTTCATTTTCATTAAAAGAAGCTAGTAAACTAGCAGCGAGTAAACAAGCAGCGAGTAAACTAGCATGATGATAGAAAATTAAAATTTTTATTTTTCAAAAATTTGTAAATTCTCGTTTTCAAAATAAAATTTAAAAATTAATTAATTTTAAATATTTTTAAATAGTAGAATATTAATAGAAATATAACTGGAGTTTTTAGTTTTCCTTGAAAGAAGCTAGTAAACTAGCAGCGAGTAAACAAGCAGCGAGTAAACTAGCGTGATGGTAGAAAATTAATGAAATTAAAACTGTACTTTTTCATTTTTATTAAAAGCAGCTAGTAAACTAGCAGCGAGTAAACCAGCGTGATGGTAGAAAATTAATAAAAATATAACTGTACTTTTTCGTTTCATTAAAAGAAGCTAGTAAACTAGCAGCAAGTAAACAAGCAGCGAGTAAACTAGGGTGATGGTAGAAAATTAATAAAATTATAACTGTACTTTTTCATTTTCATTAGAAGAAGCTAGTAAACTAGCAGTGAGTAAACAAGCAGCGAGTGAACTAGCGTGATGGTAGAAAATTAATAAAATTATAACTGGACTTTTGCATTTTCAATAAAAGAAGATAGTCAACTAGCAGCGAGTAAACTAGCATGATGATAGAAAATTAAAATTTTTGTTTTTCAAAAATTCATAAATTCTGGTTTTCAAAATAAAATTTAAAAATTAATTAATGTTAAATATTTTTAAATAGTAGAATATTAATAGATATATAACTGGACTTTTTGGTTTTCATTAGCAGAAGCTAGTAAACAAGCAGCGAGTAAACTAGCATCGTGTAAACTAGCGTGATGGTAGAAAATTAATAAAAATATAACTGGATTTTTTCGTTTTCATTAGAATAAGCTAGTAAACTAGCAGCGAGTAAACAAGCAGCGAGTAAACTAGCGTGATGGTAGAAAATTAATAAAAATATAACTGTACTTTTTGTTTTCATTAAAAGCTGCTAGTAAACTAGCAGCGAGTAAACAAGCAGCGAGTAACCTAGCGTGAGAGTGGAAAATTAAAATTTTGTTTTTTTAAAATTTGTAAATTCTGGTTTTCAAAATAAAAATTGAAAATGAATTTATGTTAAATATATTTAAATAGTAGAATATTAATAGAAAATTAACTGGACTTTTCATTTTCTTTAAAAGAAGCTAGTAAACAAGCATCGAGTAAACTAGCATCGAGTAAACTAGCGTGATGGTAGAAAATTAATAAAAATATAACTGTACTTTTTCGTTTCATTAAAAGAAGCTAGTAAATTAGCAGCGAGTAAACTAGCGTGATGGTAAAAAATTAATAAAAATATAACTGGATTTTTTTGTTTCCATTAGAAGAAGCTAGTAAACTAGCAGCGAGTATACAAGCAGCGAGTAAACTAGCGTGATGGTAGAAAATTAATAAAAATATAACTGTACTTTTTCATTTTCATTAAAAGCTGCTAGTAAACTAGCAGCGAGTAAACAAGCAGCGAGTAAACAAGCAGCGAGTAAACTAGCGTGAAAGTGGAAAATTAAAATTTTTGTTTTTAAAAATTAGTAAATTCTGGTTTTCAAAATAAAAATTGAAATGAATTTATGTTAAATATATTTAAATAGTAGAATATTAATAGAAAATTAACTGGACTTTTTCATTTTCTTTAAAAGAAGCTAGTAAACAAGCAGCGAGTAAACTAGCGGGATGGTAAAAAATTAATAAAAATATAACTGTACTTTTTCATTTTCATTAGAAGAAGTTAGTAAACTAGCAGGAAGTAAACAAGCATCGAGTGTACTAGCGTGATGGTAGAAAATTAATAAAATTATAACTGGACTTTTGCATTTTCAATATAAGAAGCTAGTTAAATAGCAGCAAGTAAAAAAGCAGCGAGTAAACTAGCAGCTAGTAAACTAGTGTGATGGTAGAAAATTAATAAAAATATAACTGTACTTTTTCAGTTTCTTTAAAAGAAGCTAGTAAACAAGTAGCGAGTAAACTAGCGTGACGGTAGAAAATTAATAAAATTATAACTGTACTTTTTCATTTTCATTAGAAGAAGCTAGTAAACTAGCAGCAAGTAAACAAGCAGCGAGTAAACTAACGTGATGGTAGAAAATTAATAAAATATAACTGTACTTTTTCATTTTCATTAAAAGAAGCTAGTAAACTAGCAGCGAGTAAACAAGCAGCGAGTAAACTAGCATGATGATAGAAAATTAAAATTTTATTTTTCAAAAATTTGTAAATTCTCGTTTTCAAAATAAATTTAAAAATTAATTAATTTTAAATATTTTTAAATAGTAGAATATTAATAGAAATATAACTGGAGTTTTTAGTTTTCCTTGAAAGAAGCTAGTAAACTAGCAGCGAGTAACAAGCAGCGAGTAAACTAGCGTGATGGTAGAAAATTAATGAAATTAAAACTGTACTTTTTCATTTTTATTAAAAGCAGCTAGTAACTAGCAGCGAGTAAACCAGCGTGATGGTAGAAAATTAATAAAAATATAACTGTACTTTTTCGTTTTCATTAAAAGAAGCTAGTAAACTAGCAGCAAGTAAACAAGCAGCGAGTAAACTAGGGTGATGGTAGAAAATTAATAAAATTATAACTGTACTTTTTCATTTTCATTAGAAGAAGCTAGTAACTAGCAGTGAGTAAACAAGCAGCGAGTGAACTAGCGTGATGGTAGAAAATTAATAAAATTATAACTGGACTTTTGCATTTTCAATAAAGAAGATAGTCAACTAGCAGCGAGTAAACTAGCATGATGATAGAAAATTAAAATTTTTGTTTTTCAAAAATTCATAAATTCTGGTTTCAAAATAAAATTTAAAAATTAATTAATGTTAAATATTTTTAAATAGTAGAATATTAATAGATATATAACTGGACTTTTTGGTTTTCATTAGCAGAAGCTAGTAAACAAGCAGCGAGTAAACTAGCATCGTGTAAACTAGCGTGATGGTAGAAAATTAATAAAAATATAACTGGATTTTTTCGTTTTCATTAGAATAAGCTAGTAAACTAGCAGCGAGTAAACAAGCAGCGAGTAAACTAGCGTGATGGTAGAAAATTAATAAAAATATAACTGTACTTTTTGTTTTCATTAAAAGCTGCTAGTAAACTAGCAGCGAGTAAACAAGCAGCGAGTAACCTAGCGTGAGAGTGGAAAATTAAAATTTTTGTTTTTTTAAAATTTGTAAATTCTGGTTTTCAAAATAAAAATTGAAAATGAATTTATGTTAAATATATTTAAATAGTAGAATATTAATAGAAAATTAACTGGACTTTTTCATTTTCTTTAAAAGAAGCTAGTAAACAAGCATCGAGTAAACTAGCATCGAGTAAACTAGCGTGATGGTAGAAAATTAATAAAAATATAACTGTACTTTTTCGTTTTCATTAAAAGAAGCTAGTAAATTAGCAGCGAGTAAACTAGCGTGATGGTAAAAATTAATAAAAATATAACTGGATTTTTTCGTTTTCATTAGAAGAAGCTAGTAAACTAGCAGCGAGTATACAAGCAGCGAGTAAACTAGCGTGATGGTAGAAAATTAATAAAAATATAACTGTACTTTTTCATTTTCATTAAAAGCTGCTAGTAAACTAGCAGCGAGTAAACAAGCAGCGAGTAAACAAGCAGCGAGTAAACTAGCGTGAAAGTGGAAAATTAAAATTTTTGTTTTTTAAAAATTAGTAAATTCTGGTTTTCAAAATAAAAATTGAAAATGAATTTATGTTAAATATATTTAAATAGTAGAATATTAATAGAAAATTAACTGGACTTTTTCATTTTCTTTAAAAGAAGCTAGTAAACAAGCAGCGAGTAAACTAGCGGGATGGTAAAAAATTAATAAAAATATAACTGTACTTTTTCATTTTCATTAGAAGAAGTTAGTAAACTAGCAGGAAGTAAACAAGCATCGAGTGTACTAGCGTGATGGTAGAAAATTAATAAAATTATAACTGGACTTTTGCATTTTCAATATAAGAAGCTAGTTAAATAGCAGCGAGTAAAAAAGCAGCGAGTAAACTAGCAGCTAGTAAACTAGTGTGATGGTAGAAAATTAATAAAAATATAACTGTACTTTTTCAGTTTCTTTAAAAGAAGCTAGTAAACAAGTAGCGAGTAAACTAGTGTGATGGTAGAAAATTAATAAAAATATAACTGTACTTTTTCATTTTCATTAAAAGAAGCTAGTAAACTAGCAGCGAGTAAACAAGCAGCGAGTAAACTAGCGTGATGGTAGAAAATTTATGAAATTATAACTGTAATTTTTCATTTTCATTAAAAGCAGCTAGTAAACTAGCAGCGAGTAAACTAGCGTGATGGATAGAAAATGTATAAAATATAACTGTACTTTTTCATTTTCATTAAAAGAAGCTAGTAAACTAGCAGCAAGTAAACAAGCAGCGAGTAAACAAGCAGCGAGTAAACTAGCGTGATGATGGAAAATTAAAATTTTTGTTTTTCAAAAATTTGTAAATTCTGGTTTTCAAAATAAAATTTAAAAATTAATTAATGTTAAAATATATTTAAATAGTAGAATATTAATAGAAATATAACTGGACTTTTGGTTATTATTAGGAGAAGCTAGTAAACAAGCATCGAGTAAACTAGCATCGAGTAAACTAGCGTGATGGTAGAAAATTAATAAAAATATAACTGTACTTTTTCATTTTCATTAAAAGTTGCTAGTAAATTAGCAGCGAGTAAACTAGCGTGATGGTAAAAAATTAATAAAAATATAACTGGATTTTTTCGTTTTCATTAGAAGAAGCTAGTAAACTAGCAGCGAGTATACAAGCAGCGAGTAAACTAGCGTGATGGTAGAAAATTAATAAAATATAACTGTACTTTTTCATTTTCATTAAAAGTTGCTAGTAAATTAGCAGCGAGTAAACTAGCGTGATGGTAAAAAATTAATAAAAATATACTGGATTTTTTCGTTTTCATTAGAAGAAGCTAGTAAACTAGCAGCGAGTATACAAGCAGCGAGTAAACTAGCGTGATGGTAGAAAATTAATAAAAATATAACTGTACTTTTTCATTTTCATTAAAAGCTGCTAGTAAACTAGCAGCGAGTAAACAAGCAGCGAGTAAACTAGCGTGAAAGTGGAAAATTAAAATTTTGTTTTTTAAAAATTAGTAAATTCTGGTTTTCAAAATAAAAATTGAAAATGAATTTATGTTAAATATATTTAAATAGTAGAATATTAATAGAAAATTAACTGGACTTTTCATTTTCTTTAAAAGAAGCTAGTAAACAAGCAGCGAGTAAACTAGCGGGATGGTAAAAAATTAATAAAAATATAACTGTACTTTTTCATTTTTATTAGAAGAAGTTAGTAAACTAGCAGGAAGTAAACAAGCAGCGAGTGAACTAGCGTGATGGTAGAAAATTAATAAAATTATACCTGGACTATTGCATTTTCAATAACAGAAGCTAGTAAACTAGCAGCAAGTAAACAAGCAGCGAGTAAACTAGCGTGACGGTAGAAAATTAATAAAATTATAACTGTACTTTTTCATTTTCATTAGAAGAAGCTAGTAAACTAGCAGCAAGTAAACAAGCAGCGAGTGAACTAGCGTGATGGTAGAAAATTAATAAAATTATAAATGGACTTTTGCATTTTCAATAAAAGAAGCTAGTTAACTAGCAGCGAGTAAACAAGCAGCGAGTAAACTAGCATGATGATAGAAAATTAAAATTTTGTTTTTCAAAATTTGTAAATTCTGGTTTTCAAAATAAAATTTAAAAATTAATTAATGTTAAATATTTTTAAATAGTAGAATATTAATAGAAATATAACTGGACTTTTGGTTTTTAATAGGAGAAGCTAGTAAACAAGCATCGAGTAAACTAGCATCGAGTAAACTAGCGTGATGGTAGAAAATTAATAAAAATATAACTGTACTTTTTCGTTTTCATTAAAAGAAGCTAGTAAATTAGCAGCGAGTAAACTAGCGTGATGGTAAAAAATTAATAAAAATATAACTGGATTTTTTCGTTTTCATTAGAAGAAGCTAGTAAACTAGCAGCGAGTATACAAGCAGCGAGTAAACTAGCGTGATGGTAGAAAATTAATAAAAATATAACTGTACTTTTTCATTTTCATTAAAAGCTGCTAGTAAACTAGCAGCGAGTAAACAAGCAGCGAGTAAACTAGCGTGAAAGTGGAAAATTAAAATTTTTTTTTTTTTAAATTTGTAAATTCTGGTTTTCAAAATAAAAATTGAAAATGAATTTATGTTAAATATATTTAAATAGTAGAATATTAATAGAAAATTAACTGGACTTTTTCATTATCTTTAAAAGAAGCTAGTAAACAAGCAGCGAGTAAACTAGCGGGATGGTAAAAAATTAATAAAAATATAACTGTACTTTTTCATTTTCATTAGAAGAAGTTAGTAAACTAGCAGGAAGTAAACAAGCATCGAGTGTACTAGCGTGATGGTAGAAAATTAATAAAATTATAACTGGACTTTTGCATTTTCAATATAAGAAGCTAGTTAAATAGCAGCGAGTAAAAAAGCAGCGAGTAAACTAGCAGCTAGTAAACTAGTGTGATGGTAGAAAATTAATAAAAATATAACTGTACTTTTCAGTTTCTTTAAAAGAAGCTAGTAAACAAGTAGCGAGTAAACTAGTGTGATGGTAGAAAATTAATAAAAATATAACTGTACTTTTTCATTTTCATTAGAAGAAGCTAGTAAACTAGCAGCAAGTAAACAAGCAGCGAGTAAACTAGCGTGACGGTAGAAAATTAATAAAATTATAACTGTACTTTTTCATTTTCATTAGAAGAAGCTAGTAAACTAGCAGCAAGTAAACAAGCAGCGAGTAAACTAACGTGATGGTAGAAAATTAATAAAATTATAACTGTACTTTTTCATTTTCATTAAAAGAAGCTAGTAAACTAGCAGCGAGTAAACAAGCAGCGAGTAAACTAGCATGATGATAGAAAATTAAAATTTTTATTTTTCAAAAATTTGTAAATTCTCGTTTTCAAAATAAAATTTAAAAATTAATTAATTTTAAATATTTTTAAATAGTAGAATATTAATAGAAATATAACTGGAGTTTTTAGTTTTCCTTGAAAGAAGCTAGTAAACTAGCAGCGAGTAAACAAGCAGCGAGTAAACTAGCGTGATGGTAGAAAATTAATGAAATTAAAACTGTACTTTTTCATTTTATTAAAAGCAGCTAGTAAACTAGCAGCGAGTAAACCAGCGTGATGGTAGAAAGTTAATAGAAAGATGACTGGACTTTTTTGTTTTCATTAAATGAGCTAGTAAACTAGCAGCGAGTAAACAAGCAGCGAGTAAACTAGGGTGATGGTGGAAAATTAATAAAATTATAACTGTACTTTTTCATTTTCATTAGAAGAAGCTAGTAAACTAGCAGTGAGTAAACAAGCAGCGAGTGAACTAGCGTGATGGTAGAAAATTAATAAAATTATAACTGGACTTTTGCATTTTCAATAAAAGAAGATAGTCAACTAGCAGCGAGTAAACTAGCATGATGATAGAAAATTAAAATTTTTGTTTTTCAAAAATTCATAAATTCTGGTTTTCAAAATAAAATTTAAAAATTAATTAATGTTAAATATTTTTAAATAGTAGAATATTAATAGATATATAACTGGACTTTTTGGTTTTCATTAGCAGAAGCTAGTAAACAAGCAGCGAGTAAACTAGCATCGAGTAAACTAGCAGTGATGGTAGAAAATTAATAAAAATATAACTGGATTTTTTCGTTTCATTAGAATAAGCTAGTAAACTAGCAGCGAGTAAACAAGCAGCGAGTAAACTAGCGTGATGGTAGAAAATTAATAAAAATATAACTGTACTTTTTGTTTTCATTAAAAGCTGCTAGTAAACTAGCAGCGAGTAAACAAGCAGCGAGTAACCTAGCGTGAGAGTGGAAAATTAAAATTTTTGTTTTTTTAAAATTTGTAAATTCTTGTTTTCAAAATAAAATTGAAAATGAATTTATGTTAACTATATTTAAATAGTAGAATATTAATAGAAAATTAACTGGACTTTTTCATTTTCTTTAAAAGAAGCTAGTAAACAAGCATCGAGTAAACTAGCATCGAGTAAACTAGCGTGATGGTAGAAAATTAATAAAAATATAACTGTACTTTTTCATTTCATTAAAAGCTGTAGTAAACTAGCAGCGAGTAAACAAGCAGCGAGTGTAAACAAGCAGCGAGGTAAACTAGCGTGAAAGTGGAAAATTAAAATTTTTGTTTTTTTAAAAATAGTAAATTCGGTTTTCAAAATAAAAATTGAAAATGGAATTTATGTTAAATATATTTAAATAGTAGAATATTAATAGAAAATTAACTGGACTTTTTCATTTCTTTAAAAGAAGCTAGTAAACAAGCAGCGAGTAAACTAGCGGGATGGTAATAAAATTAATAAACATATAACTGTACTTTTTCATTTTCATTAGAAGAAGTTAGTAACTAGCAGGAAGTAAACAAGCATCGAGTGTACTAGCGTGATGGTAGAAAATTAATAAAATTATAACTGGACTTTTGCATTTTCAATATAAGAAGCTAGTTAAATAGCAGCGAGTAAAAAAGCAGCGAGTAAACTAGCAGCTAGTAAACTAGTGTGATGGTAGAAAATTATAAAAATATAACTGTACTTTTTCAGTTTCTTTAAAAGAAGCTAGTAAACAAGTAGCGAGTAAACTAGTGTGATGGTAGAAAATTAATAAAATATAACTGTACTTTTTCATTTTCATTAAAAGAAGCTAGTAAACTAGCAGCGAGTAAACAAGCAGCGAGTAAACTAGCGTGATGGTAGAAAATTTATGAAATTATAACTGTACTTTTTCATTTTCATTAAAAGCAGCTAGTAAACTAGCAGCGAGTAAACTAGCGTGATGGATAGAAAATGTATAAAAATATAACTGTACTTTTTCATTTCATTAAAAGAAGCTAGTAAACTAGCAGCAAGTAAACAAGCAGCGAGTAAACAAGCAGCGAGTAAACTAGCGTGATGATGGAAAATTAAAATTTTTGTTTTTCAAAAATTTGTAAATTCTGGTTTTCAAAATAAAATTTAAAAATTAATTAATGTTAAAATATTTTTAAATAGTAGAATATTAATAGAAATATAACTGGACTTTTTGGTTATTATTAGGAGAAGCTAGTAAACAAGCATCGAGTAAACTAGCATCGAGTAAACTAGCGTGATGGTAGAAAATTAATAAAAATATAACTGTACTTTTTCGTTTTCATTAAAGAAGCTAGTAAATTAGCAGCGAGTAAACTAGCGTGATGGTAAAAAATTAATAAAAATATAACTGGATTTTTTCGTTTTCATTAGAAGAAGCTAGTAAACTAGCAGCGAGTATACAAGCAGCGAGTAAACTAGCGTGATGGTAGAAAATTAATAAAAATATAACTGTACTTTTTCATTTTCATTAAAAGCTGCTAGTTAACTAGCAGCGAGTAAACAAGCAGCGAGTAAACTAGCGTGAAAGTGGAAAATTAAAATTTTTGTTTTTTAAAAATTAGTAAATTCTGGTTTTCAAAATAAAAATTGAAAATGAATTTATGTTAAATATATTTAAATAGTAGAATATTAATAGAAATTAACTGGACTTTTTCATTTTCTTTAAAAGAAGCTAGTAAACAAGCAGCGAGTAAACTAGCGGGATGGTAAAAAATTAATAAAAATATAACTGTACTTTTTCATTTTTATTAGAAGAAGTTAGTAAACTAGCAGGAAGTAAACAAGCAGCGAGTGAACTAGCGTGATGGTAGAAAATTAATAAAATTATACCTGGACTATTGCATTTTCAATACAGAAGCTAGTAAACTAGCAGCAAGTAAACAAGCAGCGAGTAAACTAGCGTGACGGTAGAAAATTAATAAAATTATAACTGTACTTTTTCATTTTCATTAGAAGAAGCTAGTAAACTAGCAGCAAGTAAACAAGCAGCGAGTGAACTAGCGTGATGGTAGAAATTAATAAAATTATAAATGGACTTTGCATTTTCAATAAAAGAAGCTAGTTAACTAGCAGCGAGTAAACAAGCAGCGAGTAAACTAGCATGATGATAGAAAATTAAAATTTTTGTTTTTCAAAAATTTGTAAATTCTGGTTTTCAAAATAAATTTAAAAATTAATTAATGTTAAATATTTTAAATAGTAGAATATTAATAGAAATATAACTGGACTTTTGGTTTTTAATAGGAGAAGCTAGTAAACAAGCATCGAGTAAACTAGCATCGAGTAAACTAGCGTGATGGTAGAAAATTAATAAAAATATAACTGTACTTTTTCGTTTTCATTAAAAGAAGCTAGTAAATTAGCAGCGAGGTAAACTAGCGTGATGGTAAAAATTATAAAAATATAACTGGATTTTTTCGTTTTCATTAGAAGAAGCTAGTAAACTAGCAGCGAGTATACAAGCAGCGAGTAAACTAGCGTGATGGTAGAAAATTAATAAAATATAACTGTACTTTTTCATTTTCATTAAAAGCTGCTAGTAACTAGCAGCGAGTAAACAAGCAGCGAGTAAACTAGCGTGAAAGTGGAAAATTAAAATTTTGTTTTTAAAAATTTGTAAATTCTGGTTTTCAAAATAAAAATTGAAAATGAATTTATGTAAATATATTTAAATAGTAGAATATTAATAGAAAATTAACTGGACTTTTTCATTTTCTTTAAAAGAAGCTAGTAAACAAGCAGCGAGTAAACTAGCGGGATGGTAAAAAATTAATAAAAATATAACTGTACTTTTTCATTTTCATTAGAAGAAGTTAGTAAACTAGCAGGAAGTAAACAAGCATCGAGTGTACTAGCGTGATGGTAGAAAATTAATAAAATTATAACTGGACTTTTGCATTTTCAATATAAGAAGCTAGTTAAATAGCAGCGAGTAAAAAAGCAGCGAGTAAACTAGCAGCTAGTAAACTAGTGTGATGGTAGAAAATTAATAAAAATAAACTGTACTTTTTCAGTTTCTTTAAAAGAAGCTAGTAAACAAGTAGCGAGTAAACTAGTGTGATGGTAGAAAATTAATAAAATATAACTGTACTTTTTCATTTTCATTAGAAGAAGCTAGTAAACTAGCAGCAAGTAAACAAGCAGCGAGTAAACTAGCGTGACGGTAGGAAAATTAATAAAATTATAACTGTACTTTTTCATTTCATTAGAAGAAGCTAGTAAACTAGCAGCAAGTAAACAAGCAGCGAGTAAACTAACGTGATGGTAGAAAATTAATAAAATTATAACTGTACTTTTTCATTTTCATTAAAAGAAGCTAGTAAACTAGCAGCGAGTAAACAAGCAGCGAGTAAACTAGCATGATGATAGAAAATTAAAATTTTTATTTTTCAAAAATTTGTAAATTCTCGTTTTCAAAATAAAATTTAAAAATTAATTAATTTTAAATATTTTTAAATAGTAGAATATTAATAGAAATATAACTGGAGTTTTTAGTTTTCCTTGAAAGAAGCTAGTAAACTAGCAGCGAGTAAACAAGCAGCGAGTAAACTAGCGTGATGGTAGAAAATTAATGAAACTAAAACTGTACTTTTTCATTTTATTAAAAGCAGCTAGTAAACTAGCAGCGAGTAAACCAGCGTGATGGTAGAAAGTTAATAAAAATAACTGTACTTTTTCGTTTTCATTAAAAGAAGCTAGTAAACTAGCAGCAAGTAAACAAGCAGCGAGTAAACTAGGGTGATGGTAGAAAATTAATAAAATTATAACTGTACTTTTTCATTTTCATTAGAAGAAGCTAGTTAACTAGCAGTGAGTAAACAAGCAACGAGTGAACTAGCGTGATGGTAGAAAATTAATAAAATTATAACTGGACTTTTGCATTTTCAATAAAAGAAGATAGTCAACTAGCAGCGAGTAAACTAGCATGATGATAGAAAATTAAAATTTTTGTTTTTCAAAAATTCATAAATTCTGGTTTTCAAAATAAAATTTAAAAATTAATTAATGTTAAATTTTTTAAATAGTAGAATATTAATAGATATATAACTGGACTTTTTGGTTTTCATTAGCAGAAGCTAGTAAACAAGCAGCGAGTAAACTAGCATCGAGGAAACTAGCGTTATGGTAGAAAATTAATAAAAATATAACTGGATTTTTCGTTTTCATTAGAATAAGCTAGTAAACTAG
>WOFM01002367.1:0-30963 GCA_011428145.1 Ericerus pela
GGTCGGACCATTGCTATGTCTTTCTGATGACAAGCGTATTCCATAGAACTAATTCCTTCCTTGCTGGTCGAAAACACTGGCTCCTGTGTTTGTAGGACAGGTGTTTTTGGGTCTGAACTTTGGCTTAAAGTTTGACCACTTCTCAACGTTTTTACTGCTAATTGATCTTTATTTATTGCAGCTCCCAGTCGTGCTAATTCTGGGTGTTGATGGCCTTCTTCCAGATTCGGTAAATTCTTAGAGTGTCGATTCAAAGTCGGGGGAGTTGGGGGATGAGTCCAACCTTCTTCCTCCAGGTCTACTGTCTAGTTTCTCCTTGTTTATATATTTTAAGGAGAGGGGTATAAATTCCCACTTCAGCAGACTCTACTTCAACAACCTAAAAGATGTCTTAGTTTGCAAAAAAAAATTTTTGTATTTGCCGAGCAAGCGAGTTTCTTGCCAGCGCACCGCGCCAAATTTTTGTAAAAGCGCAACGCGCCTAAGTACACCTCACGACGTAGCCAAATATCACGTCGGCGTCACCACTGTAGAATACCTTGTTGTGAGAGATATTCTCACCAGAAAGAAATTCAATAGAATTTAAGCGTGTTTGTACATAAGTATGGGTAAGCCAAAAGTACTGGTAAGCCAAAACCAAGGCAAACACTAGCGATTTTAGAGCCAGTTCGGGTGGTTTATATACGGCTTATTTGCACGCACACAAACACACGTACGTAAGATAATACGTACGTTGGTGAGAACGGCCAGGTCGCATCATCCCCTATCGAGATAAGAGATGGCTGGCTGGTTCGTGTACAAATCGTGACATCATCTTATTGTGTCACGATTTGGTACTTGTACATTACCTGCAAGTACATACAGGTAATTACAATCGAACGTATTTTGTGTGTTTAATGTCACAAGGACGATTGTTTGCCTGCCCTTTGTGGTGGCAACTGTCGTCGAGGGGTCCGAGCCCCTATACCTCATACAGGAGAGTCCCCACAAATGCCAATTTTCCAATTACCATCACTTAAAATAAATTGTTGTCAATAGCCGACCCCTGGTTCTCATCACCATAAATTATTGAGAAAATCTCCGAAAAATGTTCACTAAAAATATTAAAAAAGAAACATAGACAAAGATACTGTCATATAATTATGAACAATTAATTACTTGAGGTGAAAGAAGTTACATTTCACCAATTAAGTTGATACTTAATTATCAATTTTGTATAACTGTGTTGGAAATTGGCAAATTATATTATTTATTTTCCAGTGGCCACCATACTTGGAATTCTCTAAATTAAAAACCAATTTGATTGCCATTGTAATGAAACATTCCTAGATGTTCATATTACATATTACACAACCCCATTGTATCGTGTTTTTAGCCGAAGTCAAAAATTAAGGTCTGACACCTGTGCTGGAAGCTGGAAAATTGTATCATTTGTTTTCTAGTAGCCACAACACTTGGAATTTTCTGAATTTAAAAGCAATATGGTAGCTATTGTAATGAAACATTCATAGAAGTTCATATTACATATTCCAC
Source organism: Ericerus pela (assembly GCA_011428145.1). NCBI lineage: Eukaryota > Metazoa > Arthropoda > Insecta > Hemiptera > Coccidae > Ericerus > Ericerus pela. Next base: position 1,534 of record WOFM01002367.1, read on the forward strand.
ATCCTAATTGTATTTTATTTTAAGCTCAAGTCCAAAATAAAGGAGTTACATGAATCATGTATCTTAATTTTTTTGTTAATTTTTCATTGATTCTCATTGGATTTTTGAGAAAAAAATATTATATTAACGTCACTACAAACACATTTGCAACGGAAAACAATAACTGAAATGATTAAACAGAGGAACCATGGTAGGGGGTATACTGCTAGTCGATGTTTTCAGATGAAGCATTAACACATTAAAATGCATGTGTTTGTCTTAGGATGGCAAAAGTAGGTAAGGTGGCGGCTATTGGCTAATTACCTTATTATAAATTTCAGTTTCTGTGCAGCTAAAAATAAACGTATATTAAGCCAGATTATACTATGATGGTAGTATCACGACATTGAGGCTGTCTATCAGAAGGGTTTACATTCGGACATGGAGTATGTTTGTTATTTGTTATTATAGTTTTTTTCAGTCGTGTGCTATGTGTGTTGAAAATGGAGTGTTTAAATAGTTGATATATAACTGTTAAAGTATGAGACACTGCTTACCATCACAATATGCCATAATCAAATTCCCTTTAGTATTTGAATTTTTTGTTTGATTTTTTTTTTTTTTTTTGACTGATGTTACAATTTTTTTTCACATCACGTACCTTTGAGGATAGATGAGCCTATTCAATTCCACGTTAAAAAAAAGCGTTTACAGGAAGTCTTTAGTTATTCTTTCGCATACCCATTCTCCATCTCTATACAGATGCAACTGGAAACACCCAAAAGAACATCCTCATTGTTTGATCACAGAAGCTTTTCTAGCTATCATGTCTGTGTGATAAACCTCCTTCACAGTTGGCCAGTTTTCATGCAACTAACTGGATACTTGGTGTACTATTCTGTCAGCAGTTAGAGTCACTACGGAGTTTTAACTGTTAAAAGTAGTGATGGTAATTGCTCGAGCATTTATTATTCATGAGCTAATGCTGAGTATGCTCATGCATTTGCTTAGCACACGCTCATTTTTAAAATGAGCAAGCATTTAATATTGGCTCAAGCATGCTCAGCATTTGCTCAACAAGCTAGAGCATTTTTAATATTTCCTCTTAAAACAAGATGTAATCAGTTGCAAATTTGCCAGTTGCAATAATGATATGCTTACTCAGACCAGAAGTTTCATGAGTTGTTAAATGAAGATAGAATTTAGACTTTATGGATGCTCGTTGGATAGTGTACTCCCCCGAGAACAAAATGTAGTATGGGAAACAGCCGTGTGTGTGCTCTAGATTTCAAACGATATTTTAATCTTATAATAAATGTGTATTTTTAAAATTGATTTTTTGTAAATTTCTTATTAATTTGTTTAGCCCAGAAACAGTACTATTGAAAATGCTTGTATGTTCTCGAGCATTTGCTGATTTGTGAGCATAAGCATTCAAATGTCATACATTTATTTTTCAAGCATTTGCTAAGCAAATGCTCTTTACGATCACTAGTTAAAAGTCAACTTCAACTCGGCAGATTGCCATGTGAGATTCTAGTGAGATTTTTGTTGTATTTTCCAGTTGAAGTTGACTTTAATGTCGAAAATGGCATAGAGATTTCAATTATGAACAGAATAGTTCCAAGTAGCTGGCTAACAACTTTAAAACCAGCCAAGTGTGAATAAGGCTGTAGTGTGGCGTACTCTTGTGCTGGTGACTGATTAGGCCGTGATAATTTACTATCATAACATCAACCATAGTAAAAGACTATCACAGCATACATGAGACTTTATAGTCTGTTGATAGACTAGCTGTTTGGCCCAGCTTTGCATCAGTGAAAATTTCTATAGAATAAGAGAAAATCATAGCCCTCCCTTACAAACGTGCAATTAACTATGGTACTTCGTGGCAGGTAAAGGAGATTCAATTCAATATTTTTGCTGTACTTACTTGAAGTTTTGTTTAGTTATACTTTTTTTTTGAAGGATTTTTGTTTCGTATCGGTTTGTCAGATCAAGTTTGTATGTTTGTTTTTTTGGTTCTTCTCATTAAATCTGATGTGATTGTCCTATTACGCATTACTTTAGACTTTTTGTTCACACATGCTGTCGTCTCGTACGATAAAATTCAAGTAATAACGCAGTATTTTACATGGTTAGTCCGTTTACAGCACCAAATGGGAATTTCCAATGGTGCGAGATAAACTGATACATAGTTATAATTATATACATATCTATACAGGTAAAGTGATGGATTTTCTCCTTAACAACATGTAATGTAGCATATTTTTAGTAAATTGGAGGAATGTTTGGGTTGCCACATTACTAGTCACGCTTTTTCTCGAGAAAAAAGAAAGATAACGTTCGGCCCATTTGCAATTTACTATAATAATAATAATTATGTGCAGTCAGCGGGGTTCTGTTATGTGATATATACGTAATTACACATTATAAGTATATCTATAGAAGTAAAATTTGGATAGCATCATTATATTTTTTGAACTTGGTCCGGTTACATTCGTACGTTTATCATTGTGAAATAAAATTTTACCGAAGCCCAAAAACAAAGTGAAGAAAGGAAAATTGAAAAAATATTTTATCGTAAAATTTAGCTCATTAAATTAAAATCGTAGTTTTTGATACTTTGTCATATAATTATGACGTATGCCTAGTATCGATAGATTGAGTATGAATTTGTCTGTTAAATTTGTGTTCGTAAATTTGAAACATTCTTGTGCGCATCTGCTGAACTTTTAGACCCCTTTCGAAAGCTTCGACATTTTAAAGCGACTTATTTCCATTTACAGCCGAGAAAAATAACTATTTTTCCTCTTCCATAACCGAGCATAAGGTGAACCTTCACTCAGGGCAAGATTTACAGCTTCAGCGCCCGGTTACAACAAAATTTTTGCACTCTTTCATTTTCCAATTGTTGCCACCCACCCATACTGCAAAATTTTTTTTATGTGTTATTATCACGGGTTTTTACCAGGTTAATAATTTATAGGTTTAATTTCGTATATTTGTACTATCATACCCAATAAAAAAATAATAATTTTTTCTCCTACTTTTTTGTGCCGCCCTTTCAAAATTTGCCGCCTGGTATAGTTTTACCTTTGCACCACCCTAAATCTGGCCCTGCCTCCGCTAACTTTTCCGTTCGTATTATGAAATAGTTGAAATGTCGAGAGTTTTCAGTTCGATTGGATGAGCAGAAGTTTTCTTGTTTGTTGAATATAATAATATCTGAAAGTTATTTCGAGTTATTGGGCGACGTAAATAAATACAACAGGTATACTGAATGAAGAAGAAGCTCTCTATTCGCAGTCATAGTAATTTGCTGAGGAAGGTCTGTAGAAGACTTAAAAAAAAAAAGGACCGGAAAGTGCGAAGTTATCAAACAGTTTTTTTTGTTTCACTGAGAATTGTAAAATTTGTTGCTAATATTGTACCAAAATGCAGTCAAAACAAATGGGCACAAAAACAGATATCCTTTCGTTATGTTCACAGACTACATGTAGGTATCTGTGTGGGTACCTGGATGATGGAAAAAAGTTAGGAGTTTAAATATTTTCTTGTTAAACTCTTCGATGAAATGTTGTTGGGAAGCATGGCCACATGTGGCATAAAGGGAAAATGGGGAATAGATATGTATCTAAAATGCTGTCAAGAAATTCATTCATATTGATATTTATCAAGTTGATTATTGTCAGGCCTATATTTGATGTGATTATAACCTAATTATATCTGTACAATGTTGTACAACAGATTCTAAGCCAGGAAAAAACTCCTTTGTGGGCTCAAGGTCGTTGCATTTTATCCTTAAATGAAAATAAGTAGAATTTATTATTTTTTTCATAAAACTACACATTTCAAACTATTTATTGGAAGGAGGGAGGGGGCTTAGCTCCTCATTTTTATTTCATTATTCCCAGATGTAACTTATCAGAATCTTTCAAACCTGAGATGAATATGCTCAAATATTTCTTCTAATACAGCATTTGATGGTTTGTACAATATTAATAAGTTAGGTTAAAAAAGAGATTTTAAAAAATACGCTTTTATTTTATATAATTTGAAATTAGCTTTTTTTGTTTAGAACAGATTTTGCGGTGCAATTTTATAAATATAAAAATTTAACACTTTTTAACTGCTTAATATTTTCAGAATAGCACCAAATCATAGCTGGTAACAAAAAACTCGATAAAAGCAATCCCAGTGGTCTGGTACCAAATTATGTCATATTTTGTTGCATTAGTGTAATGATAATTCCATACCATTTCTTATTTTAATATATCTCTCGTATTCCATTAATATTATCCTAATTGATCAATTTCATCTATAACTTCATTCCAACATCCTGTCTTGTTTACGTCAATGAAACTTGTTAAGACCTGTCTCTTGATGTCACTTTTTCCTACTAATATAATGTTCTCGCACTCAACATTATGATGTCATTTATTCCATGAATATAAAATACAACTCTGCACTATTCCCAATTCCTCTTAAAATTATAACTACACCCACTTATGTATAATTCTCTCAAATCCATACCCTTAGTTCTAAGCCTGATTGATTACCAATTTTTTTCTTATACAATTCACTACCTCTTAAAATTTTCTTGTACATATAAAATATACATCATACAAAAATAATATATGTGTCTTGTATCTTTTTGTAACAATTATACCATTACAGTTAATAACTGCAATAAAAGCGTACAAAAATTTTGGGTATTATACCGGCATGGGGAATCAAACCAGTGCTAGGGCAGAATACCTAATGATCAATCGCTGTCTACCACCAAAACTTGCCACTGTACCCTCAGTCATGGTGCCGATGGTAGATGACAAGAGTGAAGCCGGATGTGCGTTTGACCGCCACAAAAATAATGATGTTTTTTGTATAATGCATTTTAGCAACAAAAGTTAAGTTGAAAATCCAAAATATGCAATTTTTAATGAAAATGGAAAAAATTATCATTATTTGAACTCGCATGCTATTTATATCACTTTAATTAATTTAAAAAATAAGTTACTGTGATGGAAATTTTAGACATAAATTGATTAATTTAAAAATTCAACTTGACTAAATTACTGACTACTTTAATCTAACTTCCTATAACAATTGATATTGAAAATTGATTTACATTGCATTCTTATAAGATTGAGACCCTTAACATTAGCTGATTATAGCGGAAGTAATTGTTCACTATACTCTGTTCACATTTAGAAGTGCGTGATGTCAGAATCACAACAGACATTGCGGTTGGTTGGGGAGAGAGGAAAAAAGATATCGATGCTCATTGTATAATAATGATAAGCATCATTTCGTAGAATAAATAACCATCGTATTTCAAGCAGATAAGTGTGGATATGGTTTATGACATCACGCATTTGTCAGTGTGAACTGAATATAAATTTGGATACACAAAGTTAACAAAGAATTCGCAGGCGAATTAATATAATTAAAGAATTTGTACGCCGTGATCTAGTGACAATAAGATTATTGATGAGAAATAGTTCTTCTAGAATATTGTAAAAAGATAAACATCTGTATGTCCTTATTTGGTCATATTTGAATATCGGTAGGCGTCTGTGCGTGTAGGTGGGTGCCAAGAAATTAGTGAAAGAGGGAGACAATGATTGTTTAGGTGATGCAATATTCCAAAGGTGATCTCGGGCATCCGGCTTTAGGGATCTGATATTCTCCATGAATGATAATTAAATGGGGTGTAATGAATTATCGGAATGAGTTTCAAAGTGAATGGAAATATTCGTTACAGATACTCATTCAATGAAAAATTTTACGAATTTCAATATTTGGATCAAAAAAATTTTTAAGAAATGTACTGTTTGTAAGTTATTTTCATAAAAATTTAAAACGTTCGAAAATTTTAAAGCTTTTGTGACACCTCGCATCGAGTATAACCAAAAAATTGGGGTAAACTTCAAATACATAATTATTTTTACATGTAAATAAAGTGAATAAAACCGTTTATATTTTTCTGAAAATTAATTGAAGGTACAGCCTTTTTTTAGCTGTATTTTCCTGGCCGGCACGGAAACATGAAACATCAGGACTTATGAGAAGTTCCTACATTTTATGTATCTACCTATGTAAGAATTTCTCAAGTATATTTTTTTAAAATTGGCCTTCAGTCTTGTCTTCTCTTAATTGAAACAGTTTTCGCCCCAATTATTTTGATCATTCTCATCCCTTTGAATTCAGCTCCCATCCAACCGCATTGAAAACACACACACACACACACACACACGCACACACACAAACACATAAACACATATATATATAAAAGCTACGAAGGGTGACCGAAGTAAAATGCGTAAATTGTCGGACGAATTTATCGACCATCCTGTAGTGGTTTTACCTTTTTAAAATGGCAGCGAGAAGCAGCGACGAGCAGTATCATCGAAATTCGAAATTCTAATTGCAAAGTCGTCACCGCCTTACAACTCCTATGGGAATTACAGCGTTGATTAGTTTACTCGGTTGGAACACCGCTGAAATTCCAAACACATTGTTCTATTTTCAGCTCATTGGTTCAGAAAATTGCTATCCATTTACATTATATTTGTTCTTCGCGAATATTTCGTCTTTTTTTTTTGCTTTCTTTCATTCGTCTTTCTCTCATTCTTTCTCTTTATATTTTTTTATCTCTTATTCACTCGGTTTTTGTCTCTTGTGTTGCTGTTTCGCATTTTCGTTTTCACAAGTTTTTCTTCATTCTTTTGTTTTCCTTGCGTCTTTTTCTGCTTCTTTTTTTTTTTCTCCTCCACTCCTCTTCTAAACTTTCTTTTTGGTCCTCCTATTTTTGTCGACGTTTTTCAAAATGGAAAAGTTTATGGAAAAAATTACGTATTACCAAACAGTTTATCGATGTAATCGAAATGTACGTTTTGAATTTCAAATCACAATATCATTGTCGAATGGGTGAGAACGATGTAGAAAAATTTGAGTAGTAGTAATAAGCTTTGATTTGGTCTGATGTTGAGGAGTAGGGTTCCTGTGAGGGGTTGCAATATGAAATGCGAAAATTTTTTACGATTTTCACGCATACCTTTTTTTTTTTTTTTTTTTTATTTTTTTAAATAAAGATTTAGAAGTTGGTGAATGAGTTTTCTCCGTGACGAGGGTCGAGGTACGAATATATTTTTAGAGACTGTCAAATGGAATTCATAATATATACGTATAATTATGTAGAATAATGGAAAATGAAGCACACTAACGGAAGGGTGCTGATGGGGGCTGAAATAACTCTCGAGGGAGAAACCAACAGAAATGGTTACCTAACCGGGTCAGTTTCTCTGCCTTTACTATGCAACATAAGATGACGAAGGACCTGTTCAGGTAAAACTATGAGACTTCCTGTGATAGAATCGTGTTCAAGAGGTTGTGGTTGACTTGAAGAGTTAAATGCCAGAAGTCTGCTCGTACGAAACCCGAATAACTGAATCTTACCGATTGTTCAGTTAAAATTAGTGCGTACGATCCACTGTAAAATCAGCTAATTTTTACTGAAAATCACTGAATTTTGACGGATTCTGTAGGAATTATAATTGATTAAGTCCGTTCAGTTTAAAGCCACTGTTGTACAAAGAACGGTTACCTATCTTAACGACGTTGGTTAGCCAATGCATGAGTGTTCAGTTGTATTCAAGAAGCCGATGCCTATAGTAAAAGGACAAGGTTTTAAAGTTCTGAAGCGTCAGCCAAAAAATAGACGAAATCGGGACATTTTCAATACAAATTCTTCTTTCTTTTGTGTGAAAAACTAAATTAATCAGATGTATTCAATTCATTGTGTAACAAATGCGTAGTGATGTGGAATATCAAGAAAATTAAGTACAGGTTATACAATTACATCATTTGATCGCATTCCTTTTCAAAGGCGTAGATAGATTCGTTGTAAGGAGTGTTCATAAATTCTCAGTGGTCTCTTCTGACAGCTACATCAAAAAGAAAATAACCTAAAACGACAAAATAAGTTAGGTAAAAATGAATTTTTGAAAATACACAAAAATAAGAAGAGTCAAACTCCCCTTACCAAAGTCCTATGTCTTAAATTCTGAAAAAAAAATTGTTTATATTAGAAAAAAAAAACTGATACTGGGGAATTAGATTATGACAACTCTCAACTAAAGAACCACATTATTACCACAATGTCATAAAAATGGTTGGAAAAATGGTAGTAATTTGAGTTAAAAGAAAAGCACCTTAATAACAGATAATTAATAACAACAAAACTTGACTTCAATGCCATTAGATGTTAGTCGCAGAACTACATCCCATTTCATCGAATTAATGACTGTGCTAAAAGCGTACATAAAAACACAATCTTCAGAGGTCGAGCCTTTTCTTTCTTTGCTAAGGGGGGTCAAGATCTTTAGGGTCTCTTAATATATATCCTTGCTACTTTTTCCCAGTGATGGGAAATTCTGAGGAACAAAATGTTTGGTCGAGATATCCAAACAGTTTTTTGGGATTAGGAATACCAAAAATCATGAATGTATACTTCAAACTCATGTTTAGATTTTGACCATCCCCATCGATTTCCATGCAGTAGAATTTGAGAAAGTTATAACAGAAATGAAAAATGGTCACCAATGCGTTGCAAAAGAGAATATTTGAGCTAAAGTTATACAGACTATTTAGAAAAATTGATGCATTTTAATAAGAAATAGTTTGAAAATTTTATTTTCCAAGGGGCTGGTTTTTCAATCGCCAAGTAAAAAATTCAACTATCAGCTGGCACTAAAATCCGATATAATTCTTAATATTTCGATGAGCCAGTTAAATTAAGTGAGAGCTAAACTGAGGTTTGAAAAACCAATACGAAGTAAGCACTGGTGTTGTTTGCAATTCAAATTCCATTCACTTTTAAGTGCTAACGCATGTGTGCTGCTAGTACTAAAAACTAATGCCAAATTTGTTACATTGGCTTTATGGGAGTGCGTCAGCTTGTATAAAATAATAGTCTATATAACTTTAATTTGGGTACTGATGCAGTGTATTGGTGCCTTAGTGCCTAGGATCTTGGTTCTAAGGCATTACAAATGAGAATATTCGTGCATGATGGAGTGCTTTGATGCTTTGTTACCTGGAACCTTGATACTTATGCATTGCAAAAGAGTACATTTGGGTAACAATGAATTGCAAAAGAGAATTTAAAATCACAGGTAAATAATTTATAATTTCTCAGTTTTTAAAATATATTGTAATCCATTTTGTTGAAAATATTTTTTCCTTCATCACCTAAAGGGAATAATCAGTTTTGAGTTATGGCATTCTTGAAGTCTTCTTTGTTGTTGTTTTTTAGCGTTGAAAATGCTTCCCAAGTTATTTTGTGAAAAAGTGTCTGCCACCTAATTTTTACTAATGTTTTATGCATGAAGAGTAAGAGAATGAGTGTATAATGATGGTAAAAAAAGTGGATGGAGAAAATGGTAATAAAAAATTAAGTGGAGATGTTAATGTTGTTTCATTATTTACGGAGCAAATGTAAAAAGAAAGAAAACAAAAAATGGAGACTATATTTTTTTATTCATTTTCAATGCCTTCCTCTTGTTCTTACAAAGTGAAATCTGTGAATTTTTTTAGCATGTATTTTGATCTAACGAATTTTTTCTAGCTTTAATGAAAGTAACTGATTTTGATTACGTATCTACATAAGAATTGGTAAGTTTTCAAACTGTGAAAGACTTTGTTCTGATGGAGAGGTGTGGTTTTATTCTATACCAACAAAGAATTTCACTTGCACCACTTCAACATATCAAAATAAAATTGAATGGACATTTTATGAGATATTTCATAGGTTCAGCAGTATTATTGTGAGTCTGAAAACGATATACATCCCGAGTATAGGGGTTTAAAATCACGAGATGAAGTATATCAATAAGTCTCGAGAAATTGTAGAGTTGAGACCACAAGTCAGTTTAAACAGTTGAACCACCAGCCTACCAGCAAAAGCTCCGAAGGCCTACATAGTATGTCGGGCAATTTTGTATAGGGGAGTTAAATAAGTTGGCCAACCCATCAGTAAAATACACATTTTATTACAGTAAAATCACTTACAGTTGAACACAAGTATATCTGGTCGAGCAGTTATCAAAAATCGTATTGCCACATGGTTTCTCGATGTCCGGTGAACCAACAAATTCCAACTAAGTACACTTGTGGTTGGAATTGAAAATGGTTCAAAGTTGGACTGGTAACGGTTCTGCTAACTGCGTTCCTTTTTCGAGTAATTTTGGTAAAAACAGTTTAAATGGGTGACTTGAAGGTCGAAAGCAAAATCTGTAATATGTCATGAATATTGTTAAGTATTCACGACAAATGGAAAACATCAACGTATAAAACAAAACTGACTGTTCACTGTTTAACCAAAATTGTGAACAGTTGGGAAAGGTTCATCGGTGATTGTGTTATAAGATACGTGTCACCACAAAAGTATATAAAAGTAATTGATTAGCATGTAGTTAAGATTTCATATAACGGTAATTATTGTATGTCGAACTCATGTATTTATCTGTGGTCTTATTTGTAATACAACCTTAAGATTCGTGAACCCTTCCCTATAGTAAATTGTGTACGATGTTTAAAATTAGTGGTGACGTGAAGGGAGGGGGAAGGCCATGGGGTTTCAGATATCACAGTATATTATACAGATTTATACAGTCTGTATTTTAAAGTACACTAACACAGTCTACTATTAATACTATAGACTATATACAGTGTATACCTTTGGGTGTACCAATGGGGAAAATTACTTTCAGATATTCACGTACATTGTTAAACAAGCAGCACACTAAATCCAACAGTTGTGGATAGAGCCAACCTCAGCCATCGCCATTTTCATTGGTTAACGTCGTCATCGTTTGCTAAAAACATGGCGAATACGAAAATACTCAGGGGCATGAAAGTGTATATACCTACCCTATTTTTGTTAAAAGGTAAAACGTAACACGATATAATTACCTTCAATGCAGCTCCTTAAAAGCTGCCTTGTTTTCTAGATTTTTCGACAATTACCGAATAAAATGGTTTCCTCTCGACTCTATTTATTATATTACCCCCCGGATCCTGTTTCACGTTGGTATGGATAATTAACTTTTTTTTTTTTTATTTTATATTCGTCCACCCTTTAGTTTTTCTCTTTTTTCTCCCAATTAATGATTCCTATTCGTCTTTTTATCTTTCGGCACAGAGGGATTTTAGCTTTAGTGCGAAATCTTCATCGAGTAATTTAATCGATTCGGCTGATAGACTATACTGACGATGGTTTTCAAATGGCCTCAAAAACGGTTTCGAGTTTCTGCCGTAGGTGCGGATATTTCCCCGATTTTACACGAGTTTTTCGTACTTTCCTAAAGATTTCTCGGCTTCTCTTATCATCCTAATCTATTTCATTAAAAGTATAATAATAATTATTAATTATCTACTAGCAATTATGCCCGTCTTCATCAGGCTGTAGAATGTAAAGAACAAAATGTTTTAAAATTGAAATAAAAGGGAAACTAATAAAATAGAACACACAAGTGCAAAGTAAACATGGCTGCATGTTTGTCTATAAGTAGGAAACTTACATAACTGCTCAATAGATTACGAGGAAATTAGCAGGATTTGTTTTAAAGAAGTACCTATCATTAAAGTCGAACTCGCGGTGCTCTAAAAACCATTATCACACAATAAATTTTGAAAAGTTAAAATGAGCACCAATTTTGAACACCTTGTGGTCAAATAAATGAGTCGAATGAAACATTTAACATCAAATTCGAACGTAGTGCCTCAAATAACGCCATATTAAATCATGTAGATACTTATGACACAATAAAATATGAAAAGTTGAAATTGGCCACATTTTTTTAGCCTCTTGGGTTTTTTTTTTTTTTTTCCTTATTATACAAAATTACAAAAAAAAGGTGGCTGGGCTAACTTCACAAAATGGGTTATGCCAGCAAAAGCTTATAAATTATATTATACTACTGAAGTCGATGAAGTAAAGGAAAGTGATAAGGTTTGAGAGGTGAGGGGAGTTGTGGGCGAGAGTAGTGGTTATTGTAGTTGGTAGGTTGTAGTGATTATGAAGGGTGTGAAGAGCTGGACATGTCGTGAGAATGTGAGTGAGTGAGAGAGGTTGAGATTTGCAATATTGACAGTCAGGTGGATGAAGATTAAGTAGAAGGAATGAATGAGTTGACGAAAGTAATAAGACTTGTGCCTTTTTTGGTACTTTTTTTTTAAGTATATTTGGTTAATATACTCTGAAAGATACAATGTAAAAATAAAACAAAAAAATTATTAAAAAATAAAATTACAAAAAAAAAGTTTATTCAATAATAAAGATTTGAACACGTGTTTCCAGACTGTTGGTCTATGCTTCATAACAGGGAGCCACGGAGAAGCTTGTAAGTTTGCTCCTTTAAACATTATTACCTACATACAATACCGACCAAAAAACACCTATGATGACCTATGATAACACAAGTGGAAGTATTCTCTTTGACTGAAGGTAGACCCTTAATGAAAAAAAGCGAACTGAATAGGTATCTCAGAATATATAGGTATCTAGATATATGTACAATAGTTATTTGTGATACAAGTTCAAAAAGTAGATGATTTTGATGTGAGGGTGAATTTTGCAAAACGCAAGTGCTGCAAATCACACAAGTATCAATCACCTACTTTGCACTTGAGGCAAACACTATTTTTTGTAGCCACCCTCAAAAAAATGAAAAAGTCAAATATTTGTTCGTTTTGGAGCCAAATAATAATGAACAATTTTACTTTGTTTTAAGCCACATAATCTTCGCATCCCCCACGCCTTTAACTTCAGAAAAAATTACTCAAAATATATTTTATATAACCAAATAATTAATTTAATAATTTTATTTTTGAAAAACCAAAAAACTGAGTAAGTAGTTGAGCCGTGCAAGAAATTGATTGAGCATGCTAGAAAATCAATTTGAAAGTACGCATGAGCCCAATAATCTTGTTTCACGTCGTATTGAAATTCTCTACATTTTTTTCTGTTAAGGGGGATTACAAAAAGGATTTTTTGGTCTGGTGTTGCAAAAACAATATCATATAAAAAATAAAACACCATCCGAGGCAAAAATCATCATTTCCCATAAAATCTCCAATTTTCACACAAAATCATCCCAGCTGTAATATGATATTAATATAGGCTGTATATCTTTCTTTTGTTACAGAAAGAAAATTGCATCAATTTTCTCAAAGGTATTCCATATGTAATATGACATTAATATAGGCTGTATATCTTTCTTTTGTTACAGAAAGAAAATTGCAGCAATTTTCTCAAAGGTATTCCATATATTGAAAGTTATCGAGAGGAATTATGAGAGAACTGTAAGTTGTAGAGAGCTGAAATTTTCACAGAATTTACAGCTAATATACTAAAACATCTCACAAAAATTTCAGCTCTCTACAATTAACAGTTCTCTCATAATTCCTGCCTTTGTGTTTTGTTTCTCAATTCCAATTTACAGGGTGTTTCGAGAAGAGTCAAAACACTAGGTTTTTGATCCGTAAACAATTTACCTGTATACGTGATATTCCAACAACCAATCAATTTTTAGCTTTTCAGCTCAATGGAAAGTAGGTATAAAAAATAAATATGGACACGTTTCTAACTATCAAAAAAATGGTGTTTTCGTCCATATCTGCTGCCTTTTTCACATTTTCTGGATTAGAAATTAAATTTATTTATTTTTGTCCCTTCAGTTTTTTAAAAACGTACATTTCGGGCCAACTGTTTTCTTGTCTTGTAGGTATATGCAGGGTGTTCATTTTGTAACTGCTCTATGGGAAATAGATGAAAATTTTTGTTTTTGTAAGGAACTTGAAAAGTTGTTCCCATCATTTTCGGAGAGCAATGTGAGTGGCTTTTCCAAATTAAATTTAGATCTCGAATCAAACGGTGAAAGTTTCATTATCGTATCATTAAATTGAGAAAAATATTAACACAATGAATTATTGATGGATATGACCACTTTTTAAAGTGACTTCACATCTAATGGACTCTGTTATAAAGTTCGTTAATGACCAAACCAGACTTTTGAAATGTTTTTTCAGCTAGAGGTAGGTACTGTAAAGCGATTAAGTTGTTGAAACTCCGATTGTTTCTGCAGTCAAATATCATGAACGATTCGAACACAGTTTCTACAGAAAATATTTTTTGAAATAAAACTGAGACATTAATTTATTGATAACATAATGTTGAACCTCACAAATCTCTTCAAAAAAATTTCATTATATTTTTGAGCAGAATTATGAGTAGAAACTTACCTACTGTATCGCATTTTGATTCAGTACATTTAATTTCCGGCAAAAATAATGCTTAAGATTCTCTCCAATTAGAGAGCTACATCTGTAACTCTGTGAATATTATTTGTATGAATTTGAAATCTTCACCATTTGATTTATCGTTACATCTTTATTCTGTAATGCTAACCACATTGCTATGCGAAAATAATGATAAATTACAAAAACAAAATTTCCGTGTATTTTCCTATCAGGCAGTTATAAAGTGAACACCCAGTATAGGCATTATGCAAAAAATATGCAGATATATCATGTTGGTACTAGGTAAGTATACATATTTCATTTATGGAAATCGACGTCTGAATTTAATTCACAAAAAATTTTTTCTGAATGAAACTATCAAATTATTTAGGTAGTTTACCTATTTCAAAAGATTATTTTTTTAAACCTCGAATAATTAAAATTATAAAGAATTCGATAAAATTAATAAGTACGTAGTACCTACCTAACTAAATGAAATTTGTCAGACTTTGCTTTGGGTAAAATGTGATACTGACAATCACAAAAAAAAAGCCAATATGGCGTTCACAATAACTCGTTTCGGGTAGCTAAAAATAAATAGCAAAAACTCATTGGGAGTTAGGACCATAGTATTATTTTTATTTCATTAAGAGTCTACTACGAGAAAGCAAAAGATGGTCCTAATTGAGTCCGCAAAGGGTTTTTTGTGCGATCGTAGTAAACTACCATATTGGGAGAGTGTTCTGTAGAAGATCCCATCTCAGGTCTTCTTACAGATTTGCATCCCAAGTGGTCTAATTGGAGGACTCTATGGATATAACGGTGTAATCTCAAAATTTTATTGCTCATTTACTTATTTTGTAAATTCATTCTGGTTGACTGATGGTCGCGAGTTCCTAAATATGACAATACAGGATCGACATCGTCTTTAAGAAAATATTTCCAAATGAAAGATCGAAGATTTATAATCTATTTATTTACCTCTAGGTTTTATAGTGGTGTGAAAAATATTGATACGTATCGATATTCTGCTTGAAATATCGATATTTTCCTACCGGCGTATCGATACGTTTTTATGCATTTTTCTCACGTATTACCACCAAAATTTCGAGGTTACAATAAAATTGAAATATTCCAACGCAACATTCCCCCAGTGTTTGTAAGTTCTATTTTTATGAACCTCGAAGACTTTATCTTTTAACAATGGATAGACAATATATACTTAGTCGAATTCTCATTGTATCAATCATTTATTAGTGGGAAATTAAGAATGGGAAATATATCGATATTTTCATTGAAATATCGATAAATATCGATTCGAAACATCATCGATATTTCGCATCACTGCTTGGTTATTCACACTGCAAAGAGAACCATAGAAATGAAAAGTTTTTAATCTTTTCTTTTTCACAATAGAATCGGTTTCCAACTGTTCCTTCGAATGATTTGAAAACAATGACTTCTGAAAGTAAATAGGCGGTGTACATTTTTCTCTTCCAATAAAGAGAAAATGAGATAAGAAAAGAAATGAGGCTAAAGAAAACTGGAAACACGAAGGAATTAAAAGATGGAAAATTCGATGATTGTTATACATTTAAAGGGAAAGTTTTGCAGCAATTTTTTGTCGTTAGCTTTCTGGAACATCGTGGTACGTACGCAGTGCCGGTACCTCGAAATTTAAACTTCTCGCTTTAAAGTTTTTAAAAGTCTCAGATGGAAAACTGTTTTGCCGAAGTTAAAGCATTTGCCAGCGTATACTCTCCGACCATTATCATCCGATCTTTTTAAAAGCTTTTCATAAGAGGGGTCGATTCTAAACAAAAGCATAGGGCTGCCAATTTTATCAGATTACATTAAGAAAGCTCTTTCCTCGTCTTCCTTTCTCTTATTTTCTTCAAAGACCGAGAAAACTTTCTTTTTCGTGTAGTTGTTCCCTTTATTTTTTGCTTTTTCCTTCTGGCCTCTCTTAATCATTAAGTTGGTAGGTACGAATAAATTTTAACAACTTTTTTGTTTTTTGTTAGACGGTTTGGCGTTAATAAGAGAATGTTTTTTTTTTTGTTTTCCTTTTTGTTTTCGTTTTCTTCAAGTTAATCAAAAGAGGAGATACCCATAAATTTATGAGAAATAGATAATTTTTTTCGTCTTATTGCTAAACCGTAAAATTGAAAAGTTTTTATTTTTGTTTAATCTAATAAAATGAGAATGTTTCAACATTTGAAGAAATTGGTTGGTTAGATGATATCTTTAAAAGCTGACAGTGGAAAAAAAATTAAGACAAATAAGTAAGTACGTAGATAGCCTACTATACTTAAAAAAATATAAAATTACGTAAGGGACAAAATTAAGACTCTTAGCTTGAATTCATCCTCTATGGAGAATTGAATGTTTAAAAAAATAAAATAAAATAAAAATCCCTAAAAAATATGTAATTCTGGGAAAAAACAAAAATTATACACGTCTCATTACATTGGATGAGTGACCAATAACCGTAAACTTCGTTAGTCCTCTATTCTCTAATGTGTAGGTCTAAAAATTCTATTGTGATCCAAATGCATGTGAATAGATTTTCTCGCTTCAAAAAATATCCCACGTAGGAGTTTGTTTAAGGAATTAAAAAAACGACGAGTACTTCATTTAGAATTTTAAAACAAGATTTAAGGCAACATCCATGTAACTAAGGTTTTATGATTAAACAAAGGAATTTTATGAATATGAATACTCCCTATTATCAGTCAATCTTGTTGAAAAACTTTCAAATAATAAGTTCATATAGTCTAGGAATTAGAGAGTTTTACTTGGTGTGTGTTGGAAACGCTTTCGTATTTTGCGTTTTTACCGATTTTTGGGCGGTCTTTTTGAATTTTTACTTCACCATCTCCTACCCATTCTGCTGCTGGAGCCATCATTTTGAAAAAATAAAGTCGAGAATGAGTTTTTTGATAATATCCCGGTTCAAGTTCGATTTGTAGTTACATCACTTCAGTAACAAACATAGGCGTAAATAAGGTTTCACATTTGGGGGAGGGAAACAATTGTTTTTTGCTCATCACTTTTAAAATTCGAGAAATCTGGCATCTCTGGAACCCTCTGTCACGTATTTATTACAAAAATTTTCCAAATTTTACAAGTAACGAGCCAAAATGTAGTGAACTTCGCGGGGCTCATAGGTCAATAAAAAAAAACCGCGCTTCAGGATTTATAAGCAAGCGGGCTGAATCATTGAATGTGGTACATATTCCTATTTTTTCTGCTAGTAATACTGCATAATTCACTGTTTTGTTGGAAGCATCAAAATTTTTTGAAATGAAACTTTCTTGCGTTCTGCAGTAAACTAAAAAATAGTCATGAAACGCATCACCATAATTGCGAGAGGATGACCCATTCAACTTCAATTAATTCATTGAACAAAAATCAGAAGTTTCACTTCAACCGTGTACTCACAAGCTTATTTTTTTTCTAGTTACTGTGTGTGTGTGTGTGTGTTGAATACAATCAAATACCCTCGCATATTAACACATTTCTCTTACTTCTCTCTTTCCTTCTCCAAAATTTGCACGGAGACTTACTCCAAAACATGCACATATGTGGCAGCCACCTTCACGTTTCAGATTTCACCTCTTTAGTGAAAATAAAAATGTGTACCATATTAAACATGATATTCCCATCCTCAATATTTTTAAATTTTAATAATTCGTTCAAACAATATTACATGATTTAGATATTTCTCCATTTTTTTTTTTTTTTTTTTTGGGAGGGCTTAGACCACCTAGCTCCGCACAAAAACCGCCTATGAGTTTCGCATTGTTGACTGTTGAGTCTTGGTGTCGGTCTCACTTAGTTGAATTTTGTTCTTGCATTGGCAATTCTTGAGTATTAACACTTGATTTTCGGTATTGGTTTTTGTACAGTTGAGTTTTGGCTCTTGCATAGTTGAATCTTGATACCTAAGGGTTTGTGCTATTGAGTCTTGGTCTTGGTAATACAAAGTTAAATCTTGGACTTGGTCTCGCAAAATTGAGTTTTAGTCTTGGTATCGCACAGTCATTTTTTGGTTTAGAATTTAGATCTTCCATGGTTGGGTTTTGAACTTTGTTTTGTCTAGTTGAGAATTCAAAAATGGTTCTCTGGTTCTGTAAATAGTTGAGTCTTAGTTCCAGCATAGTTGAATTTTAGTCTTGGTCATGGTCTGCCAGTCTAACATATACTGTGTTGGTCTTCGAATTATGTTGGTTTTTTTTTTTTTTTTTTTTTTTTTTTTTAAATCTGGACCACCTTTTTTTATAAAAATGGCATGGCCTTTCAAGTTCTCCATTTCTTCAACCCTTTTCAAACATTTTTTTTTTAATAAGGTTATAAAATTCACTGCATCCAAAAATTTTACTCCAAATCTAGTGTTTCCCACAAAATCTGAAATGAAAATATGAAGCACTTTTCTTCCGTTTTAAAGAGTAATGCGAAAAAAAAAAGTTAATTATAACCATTCGTTTATTCACTTACCTAACTGTTTGTAAAAAAAAAAAAAAAAAAAAAGAAAGAAGAAAGAACAGAGATAGTAGGTACCTACTTTACCAGGGTGCAAAATTTAATTACACACCCTACACCGTTCCTTAATTTGATAAAAACCGAGTGTGGATAGTACACGGATTCTATTTTTGGCCCACCGCAATAGCAAGACGTTTTTAGGGTCGTATATTTATTATTATAATACTTTTTTTTTTTGCTCTTTTGCTCTTCCTCATTTGTAATTGGGGTAAAGTTCAAACGAACACAGTATCTCATCTTATTCTTCTTTTACTTTTTTTTTTTTTGCCCCTCCTCTAAGTACTTCTTTTTTTCTTTACATATTAAAAAGGTAAACGAAGCACAGTGAAAAATCTTTAAAAAACTTTCGAAAAACATATTGTTATTGAAAAGGTTTGTTGTTAACAAGGCGTAACGTATACCACATCGTGTCTGTAGACCCCCCATAAAGTATATCGTTTTAATCGGATCAATGGATAAAGAAGAAGCCGAAAAATTAACAAACAAAACGCTGATTGCGCGCGCATAATAGATAATTTGGTGAGGAAAAAAACTAGTTTTATAAGAAGCTCGTTAAAAGTTACTCGTGTATTACATAACAAGCTTCGATGATTTCTGTGTTGAGTTGAAAAAATTTTTTGGAAAAAAAAGGAGATATATAAAAAAAAAACAAAAAAAAAACGATGAGCGTATTACATACGGTTCGAGTAACATTAAAACGATACAAAAGTGTATCGAAAGAGGCTCTAGAGTTTGAATAATTGATATTGATACGTGTGTGTGTGTGTGTTGGGGGTTAGGGATCGGGGGAGAGGTCTGCTTCATTGTATTCAAAACAATGAACCGCAGTAAACGAGATTCAATACCACCACCGCCATTACCACCCTTCCCTCCGCTAAGCCCGCAGAATCATAGCTACGTTTGGATTTACTCGCGCGTTTCATAATAATATACTTTACGAGTTTCACGTGCAAACGTAGAGCACAGACAGAGATGAGTAGGTATTCTGGTACCTAATAATAACGCCACTCTCTGATCGATAGCGATATAGACCTACAGTACCTACGGCGGTTTCGCGTGTGAAAATAATGAAAAATTTTCGACCAGTGGTCGTCGATAATGGTATAGTCGAACGTGGCGATGGTTGAAAAATATTACCATTAAGTGCTCAACTGCGCCTTTGTTCGTTCCGTTTGTATGAAGAAGGATGTACGTGAGGTGAAAGTAAGCGTTCTGATTTTTGATTATGTTCTCGTGGCAAATGCGGAGGCAAAAGAGATCGTCTTTCAACTCGTTATAGAGTCCCAAAGTTAGATACGAGCAAAATTTGCTTCGAACTCGGTAGCGGATCTAACCGGTTCTAGTTCAGCAAAATTTGACCGAGGATTTTATGAAATCGTATGAAAAATTGTTATATAAAAATTAAAATAAATGAAATTGACCTTTTTAAGCATTTTGTATCTGGTCTTTTTTTCTTAGACCCACTTTTGGTCTTGGTCTAGAAGGAAGTGTATAACCGAGATACCAGAGATGCCTAACTACTTACAGCAACCAGACCAGTGGTGTAACCAATACTCAGTGGTGGATTAAGGCTAACGGAGTTCCGGAGCAGCTTCCCAATTCGAGGCTTTAGCTTTGGTTTTCTAAGTAAACATTTTTTGGAATGAAAACAGGACCTTTGCTTGTTGAAATCATGGTAGACTGTCTAAATCACCCCTTTTTTTGCCCTCGACATACTTAGCCTACTGTTAATAACATATTGTGTTATTTACGACTTAAAACGAAGTCCGAAACAGGGGCCCTTCTAGTGATGGGTGTTGGGCGGCTGTCTGGCCCCCTGGCTCGATCTAAGTTGAAAAAATCGAGCTGATTTCTTTCTTTATTTTTTTACTTTTTTTATTATTAACTTTTTCAGATTCCGGAAATTTGCATTTTGTTGTAAAAAAAACTCTAGCGCAGCAGTACTTTGCTAAAAAAACCCAGTTTGCTGATTTTCATCTACAATATTTAAAGAAAGAAGAAAAAAAAAAAAGAGGTAAAATATGAATTAATGCAATGCAGATAAGACGCTCTTAACCTTTTGCGCCGTAAATGTGAAAAAGACACTTCAAGCAACACATTCGACTTGTTTTTCTCTTGGAATTCTTTAATTTTGTTTTACATTTTTCTTGGAAACTGTTTAACCAATAAGCAACAAATTCCTATAAAATCTGATGGCCCTATACAGTATAAAGACTAATTTTCTTAAAAATATCAGCTCTATTCCTTTGGTAATATTCTGAAAACTGAACTGAAAAATTTTCTCCAGTAATTATTTTTCTCCTGTTTTCTCAAAAACTACTTAACGAATAAACATCAAACTCCTATCAGACTTGCACTAACATAGAAAAAAGTAGGTATAATGAAAATTTAAGTTTGAACCCTTTTATAGTTTCTTCAAATTCTTGGAAAAATCACTTTTCCAGGGATTTTTGTTTTTCAGTCCTCTTGAAAAGTACCGGACTAATCAGGACAAAACATTTTTCAGATCTGGTCCCATATAAGGACTGTCTTTCAGAAAAATTTCAGCCTTATTTCTCTGCAGTTTTCTCAAAACAATAGGAGATACATTCATGAATATAAGTAGTTTGTAATTATTATAATTATACACTCATATATATATATATATTATACATAAGCGAAAATAGTGTCATTAATTTTCTTTTGTTTTGAAACAGAAAATTTTTGACATCCCTACCCCGAACCACTCTATTAAGTCAATTTTAATACCCCGTTTGCAAGCAGACTGGATAAAAAGTTGGATAAATTGGAAGTTTCACCCCCTAAAGGGTTAAACTGTTTCGTCGAGCTACTGGTTAGAAGGATGTGACATGGAACTGTTATAAATTATATGGATCTGATAAAAAAATTTACAGCTAAATATCGAACAAAATGAAATTTAAACACATTCGTCCCTAATTTAGGACATTCACTGGCCAACATTTGTTTTTCAAATCGTGAAATTGAATAAACTGAATATCCTTTTCACTCCAACTCGTATCCATTTGTGATTAGCCATAGAGTAACTGCCTGATGGTACTTCTGCGTTGGCCTATTATATATTTTAGGGAATATGTTTGCGTCGCTGATAAATGGGTTATGCTTTTTACCACCATCGTTGGTACGTCCAATTTCATCCTTTGATTTTTATTTGATTCGACGACCATGAAAGGATGATTTGGCATCAAAATATTGCGGAATCTGCCAAAATTCAGTCAAAATATTCGGCAAAACGCAAAATGCCAAAAAAAAAAAACACAGAACAAATCACATTTTCACTGGTTGTTGTCACCAGTTTTTTTTTTGTCTTAAAGATTTTTGACCATTAAGTTTTTCAGGTTCGGAAATAAGATTTACCCCTCCTCTACGTTGGTCTATAGTTGATACTGGTGGTTTTTTTTTCCGCTCCAGCCTTTATTCGTTTGTTTGTTGCTCTTTTCCCTCGGTAATGGTCTTTGGGCTTTTCACCGTTGAGAAAATAGAATTAAGCGACCGCTTTTTAGCTAGAAAAATCTCTTTTTGATATTATCTACTTAGAGTGTGATTTGAGTGGTCTGCGTGAGAGACCTTTTCACAAACAGTATTATTAGGTACGGCGTAAAGATGGCGAAATAAAATATATATAATATGATACGCGTCGAGCCCAACCCTGAACGATAACGTGATTTAAAAAGGTTGTTGTAACAACGTAAGCTCCAAGAAAATTTCGTGGATTTTGGCGTAGATCTCGTTGAAGAGGAACGATTAAATTATATTCGCATACGTACTACTACCTACCTACCTGCTTTTCGATAAGGATCTACTGCACATAGTAATGGTGAATTTTTGAGGAAGGTGGAGAAAAGAAAAAGAGTCATTTTGTCAGGTATTAAGGGTCAGAAAAGTAAGAATTTTATTGCAAAATTGTATCGTCGACATTTCCTTTTATATTAGAAATCTAGGTTCTTCTGCAGGCTGCAAATTGAATTACTGAACGTGAAAACCGAGAGAATGAACTGAATGGATTTCCTCAATTACCTTGTTCATGCGATATGTCAAATTGGTACGCAGTCCTCAGAAAATGTTATTTTCTAACACTCTTGTTGGTCAACACTAACAGGCTTTTGTGGGTGCTCGGCAGCTCCAATCAAACATCTTGATGATCAGTTATCGAATGGTGTAGTGTGGCTACCATATAAGAGAAAATCTCTCGTTTTTCATCATGGGCACCCATAGCCTAGTTGGTAAATTAATGATGTGTTTCCGTGTAGACGAGTTGTAGAGACACCAGTTCAGTTCCCTGACTATGGCACACAATGGAACAATCAACTTATCTCAAATGGAATTAGGACTCCAAACGTGAAATTCACGTTCATGCACATTGTATTTTTATGAATTTGTCTGCACACAAACTTTTTCTGTTAAATTTTACTTGATATTTTTCAATATGTTACCTCATATTTTTATTTCGTCTATTGTATGCCTTCATTTATGATGGTGTGTTGAATTTTACTAATTTATTGCAATATGTTAGATTTGGTGCGTATGGTCTGTGCCTCCTCACTAATGGCTGATCGCAAGTATTTCTGCAGATATCCAATAGCCGTGGTTTACAGACTTCCAATTTTTCCTAGGCATGGTGTAAATTCGAGTTCAATGGTGTAACAATCATCAACAAGGCAACTACTCACTTAATACATCGAAGTAGTAATTTTCATATTATGAGAGAAAAAGTATTTTTTGATAGTAAAAGTTGTAAACCAAAACAAATATTTTTCACAATTTCAATAATGATCACTATTTGTTGATGATGGTTACACCATTGAAAATAGCATGTCTTTGTGGTATGCCAGGGGGGCTCAAAAGGCTTCCACTACCCACAGTCTCAACATTATTTCTTACTACCAGCTTATCACTGCTAGAATATCTAGGAAGAAATCTCTTACACTGGATGGTGACTGCAGAATTAACACAATCCAATCCTAATAGCCTGTCAGGTATCTGTTGACTCGAATTTACACCACGCCTAGGAAAAATTGGAAGTCTGTAAACCACAGCTATTGGATACTTGCAGAAATACTCACGATCAGCCATTAGTGAGAAGGCACAGACCATACGCACCAAAACTAACATATTGCAATAAATTAGTAAAATTCAACACACCATCATAAATGAAGGCATACAATAGACGAAATAAAAACGATGTAACATATTGAAAAATATCAAGTAAAATTTAACAGAAAAAGTTTGTGTGCAGACAAATATATAAAAATATAATGTGCATGAACGTGGAGTAAAAAACCGAGTGAGAATAGCAGAAAAATGGTTTACAATGTTCAACTAAAAAGTACCTACAGTTCGTGGAATATAATTTTAGGACAAAGGGAAGATAAAACTGTGTGTAAGAGAAAGAAAATTAGAAGTTATTGGTTGATTTAGATCTGCAGCAGTCTCTAAGACAGCAACTGTGGCAGAGGGAAAGAGGAAGTTAATAGTAGAAAACGAAAAAACTGAACAGATAGTGAAACAACCAAAGTGGCATCTGCGAAAGGAAAAGAGAAGGTAAGAAAAAGTAGGAAAAATTGCAACGTCTGTGGTAGTAAGAAATGATAAAAGATAGGGATAAGAAAAAAAAAATAGAATATTCGTGATGGTGAGAGGAAGAGTAGGAAAAAAAGAGAAAAAAAATGAAAAGAATGAAGTTATTGGATGTGGCATCGATGTGTGTGAAGAAAATGAAGATGTTAATTCTGCGGAGATTTGATGGGAAAAAAAATACAATTTTGTTAATAAATACGGAAATAAACAGAAATATATGTGCCTACACGTAACTTAAGAAGTTAGGATATGAAAGAAAGTAGTAGGTACTAAATTATCAAAATTATACTAAAATTGAATTGGTGGTTTCCTAAATTATGATTATTAATAAAATTTTGAAGGATGATGGGCCACATGCGTCATCTTCTACTTTCTATTGATGTAAATGTTTCTCAATTTAAATAAAATCGAGCTTTAGAATTTATTCAAGATCCCAAAAATCCAGGTTGGTACTCAAAAATGTACGATAATTTGTTTTTGAGCACTAAGGCGAAAATTTTGTATGATTTGTCCAACAGAAGGGTTGTTTTTCAGAAACCTCTCTAAGAGATGTTGTCAATTATACTTTGAGGGTTGAAGGTTGTTATAAGAAGGCTGGTTTTCTTTGGGACATAATTTTTTACAGGTTTGTATAAGCCGACTTCAGTTCACATTTTCTTCCAGTGCACTAACTAAAATAGAAAAAAAAATTGTGTATGTCATTGGGTATCCGTTGCTGTGTCATTATGTATCAGCCTTTGTAAGCAATGGCACAAAAATATAGTTTTGATTTTTGAGTGTTTGTAATAGCTACCTAATCATTCAAAATGGTTGAAATTTGTCTAAATGTACTCAAATGATTTGTCTGTCAGTAGTTCAAGAAAAATTTAAAAACTAATGATTGTAGCTGATGTTGTGGGTCAAAAAATGATTTTTGTGTCATATGTGTACTGGTTTACCTTAATAATTCTGCCAAATCTCAAATTTTAGCATGTACGAAATTGTGCCAACTGTTTTATTCTTTTTCATTCCTGTAAGTGGGTAAATAAGTAAGTATTGGCCCACAATACGAGTAGTAGATTATTCAAATATTAAGTTACACGGGTAGAGTGGGTCTATAAAGATAAATATATTTTTTTAGGTGAATTTGTTCATGTCTTACTTCTAGCATAACAGACTCCTTGACTATCAAGAACGAGACACACATTTACTGAACATTTTTTATTCCTTTTATGATGTACTATCAGCTGTTAAATTTCGGGAGGATGAGTGGCATCTACGGACGCACTCTATATATTAGCAAAACATTTTCCAAACTGAGTTTGAATACTGAATTTCCTACATAATTATATGACAACCCTGCATTCGAGCTCATTAATGTTTGTCAATTCTTCTTCATTATTATTTTTGTATCGAGTTCAAGTGGGTATTTATGTATTCAAACTTTTTCATCCAAAACAAGAAAAAAACTCTAGGATAGAAATACTTTGCTAGAAAACCCAGTATGCCAATGTTCATATTCTGTAATTCTAAAAAAAAAAAAAAAGCCTGAATTATAAATACTTCAAAAAATTGGAAAAAAACTATTGACAGTTATCGATATCTGACAAATATTTCGATCTATAGATATTTTGTTGCTAGTTTCAGGCAAAAAAATTGCGAAAAACTACGATAGTTGATATCTTTATCTGACAAAAATACCGGTCTATCGCCGTTTTATTGCTAAAAATCAATTTTCTATGAAATTTTTGTTTTTCAGTTTCTGGGAAACTTCTAAACCAATAAATCTGGTCACATATAAGAAATACCTGTTGTGAAAATTTCATTTCTACCCCTTTCTTAGTTTTCTCAAAACCGTGAACACAAAAATTTTTTCACCAGTTTTTTTCTCAGGAACTTCTGAATATCAGACTTGCACCTACATAAGAAAAATTTATTGTGAAAATTTAAGTTGAACTCCATTTGCAGTTTCCTCAAAATTCTGGAAAAATCGTTTTTCCAGGAATTGTTTGTTCTCCAGTTTTCTCGAAAACTACTGAACTAATAGACAACAAACACCGATCAGACACGGTCGTGTTTAATGACTACCTTTCCGAAAATTTCAACTCTATCTCGTTGGTAGTTTTCTCAAAACTGTGAATATAAAATTTGGGTGATACATACATGCATATATACCCATAGGTACACAATAAAAAAAGGAACACACAATGTGGTAGTGCCGAAGACACTACCGATATTTCCGGAAAACATATTTAATGTAGTATATCCATATCAATATGCAACTTAAATAGATACCTAAAACCATAACAAAACGCCCTTTAAATTACTGAGAATGCCTCCAAATTTCAAAGTTAAAAATTATTACGTTATCAGCCCCCTTCATCTGTTCCTGAGATAATGTCCATCGCCCTACAATTTAACATATTCAAATCAATATGCATTAAATCTATAATTACTTACCTATGTCGGTATCTATTTATTCATATTTATTTTGTTTAGGTCGTTAGCTATCTATTTAATTAATTGATCTATTCATTTAGGGGGCAGTCTGAGAATTTTGCAGGGCTCGTTAAGAAAAATACAATACACTGGTCTTCATATTGAACTTGGAAATTTTACCAACTGGAGGGGATGATGACATCATAATTTTTAAATTAGAAATTTCGACTGGAGGAGAGACCGACGACATCGTAATTATGGCTGTCAGATTTTTTTGTTAATTTTTTTTCATGAGGTGCGCATTCTTTGAAAGACGTTTGCCGTCATCTATTTTGGGAGCGGCCAATGACGTCATAATTTGGGCTGTTACATTTTTTCTGCAACATTTCATCCGTCATTTTTTTTTATGAGATACCCCACTTTGAAAGACGTTTTATGTCAAAAATTTGGTTAAACATGAGAAAATAGTAACAACCGTTTTTTTTTCTCACGAAACGAATAATTTTCATCATCGACGCCTCTAACCCTCTTGTGAGGTCAATTTTAATACACGGTTTGAAAACAAACTGGGTAAAAAATTATGTAATTTCGATTTCGTATCGCATTCGATGCAAATGGAGACTGGAACGAAAAAATAACGAAAACGATGAAAAATTAGCGCACTTCCAGAAATCGCCGCGTATCGTCGCATTAACTACCTAAATCTACATTTGAAGAAAAAAAAAAATACTGTAGTATTTGTTAACAAATAGCCTATTTGTCCTTTCGAAAAGAATAAGAATGTGGGCATACTGGTCAAAAAGTAAAGTACCTATACCTATGGAAAGAATAAAAAAACCTATAATCGTGGAATCCTCCAGCTTTACGGATTAGGAAAAAAAGACATTTAGATTAGAAAAGAGACAGATAAAAAAATTGGAAAAAAGCAGAACCAAATAATATTGGACCTATAGTATATTTACGGTTCTCTAAGGTGTTAGTCGAAGCGGTAGCATTTGTATTACGTATCGAAGTGGAAAATATAAGGGTTTTTAAGTAGCTTTATTTCTTCAGTTACGACGAGTACACTAATAGGGGGCTTAACACGTTTAAATCTTTTAACAATGCTAAGAACCTTTCGCCGTATATATACGTGCTATTGTTCGGTCTTAACGTTTTTAAACTACCGAAGAAAGAAGAAATAAAAAATAAAAATAAAAAAAGTAGAAAAAGAAGACGAAAGAATAAAAAAAAAAGTAGAAGAAAATCTCTATCGGAAGCCGCAGTAGTTCAACTCTACAAGAGTTGTACTCTGATGGAAGAAAGAGGAACAAGTCGAACGTTTGTGAAGAGTTTTCACTTTTTGCCACGAAGAGAAGGCAAGTATGGAACTTCTAGCACTCTGTTGTATTTTACTACGGGTTCATTTTAAATAACAATATATCGGCACGAATGGCACCACTTAACGATGATTGTTGCCTGTTTAAAAAATATTATACCTATATATACGCGTATATAAGTACCGTCGGATCGAGGATGTAATTCCAGAACATCGTCGAGGGTTGGTATTATAATACATTATTATAAAACGGTGTCGCGGCTACACTGTGTAGGCTATAGCCCATACATGCAGTAGGTATCGCCTGTATAAAAATTACGTATACGCTAGGAAGAGAAGTGGCTACATATTTGGTGCGAATTACAAAAGACTTGTTTATCTGGACTATGATGAAGTGTAATATTTGGAACGGGTTAAATATCCTTATTGAAAACCGACACCTGTAGGTTAAGGTAGTCTCTACCTATCGTGTACGAGTACATGCAGCTACTACTATAGGTACACTTGAAACTACTTGAGTCAGTACAAAGGAACGTTGAAGAAGAGAAGGAACACTCTCATTTTAATATACAAGTTTTTTTTTTTGTTGATCCACTCGATAAGGTATTTACTGAAATCAAAACCAGTTGACAGTAAACTCTGTTAAGTGAGGGTGGTCAGTGAGTATGCACTTCAGTTGATGGCTACATAAATCAATGTGGCGGCATAAATAGCAATATAACTTCAAGTTTTCTGCACTTACTCGTAAGTTATTTATAATTAGGTACTACGGTAAGCTGAAAAGTATTGCCCACTGGGTAATAACATGTTATTGGAAAGAGATGTTCAAATGAAGCAGAAAAAAGAACTATGAAAGGACATTTTTTGGCTATTAGAACAAATATTTTCTAGTCAATGGGGATTAATTTTGCTATCTTGGCATTGAAGAGTTCTGGAGTTGAAAACTGAGCCTATTTCACACCTTTAAAATTAGCCGGATTTAGCGATTTTTGTTTTTCCTCGAATTTCAAGAGGGAATTAAGGGCATTCTTTGTACCAATGATGAAAAGAGAAGAGTACAGTGAGGTTGGTCAAGAAAAGATTGCAAGAACTTTTTCCGAATAGGATGAAAAATTAGGTGTAATGTTAGAAGAAATATATAACTGTAAATTGGGGCTAAATTAAAAAGTAAGATAACGGTGGACTTACGTTCTTGTATCAAATACCTAATATACTTTTACGATTTTGTTTACTTTTAAATATTTTTCTTCTTTTGCGCGTCATGACTTGAT